>CM053507.1:152512792-152563170 GCA_028627145.1 Eidolon dupreanum | reverse complement strand
TG
Source organism: Eidolon dupreanum (assembly GCA_028627145.1). Taxonomy (NCBI): domain Eukaryota; kingdom Metazoa; phylum Chordata; class Mammalia; order Chiroptera; family Pteropodidae; genus Eidolon; species Eidolon dupreanum. Next base: position 152,563,168 of record CM053507.1, on the reverse strand, counting down.
CTCCAGATGAAACTGCTCAGCACTTTTGTCCTATTGATGGTTTTGTGCCCATTTTAAGGAACACTTGTGCTAAGTGGCTGTGTGGTGAGGGATGTTTAAAAGTTAGGCTTCTGGAGAAACAAACTTAAAGCCTCCATGCACTCGGGCTGACAATGACACGCAGAGCGAGTGGGACGCTACCTGAATCTACCACCTGCAAACCCGTCAGCCACTCGGCGTCTCAGCTGCACATCTTCAGACACGCAACCACGCATGAGCGTTCCAGCTTGCTACTCATCTACCAAAGTGCAGCAACGATGCTGACCCATCAGGGGTCCTCAGACCACTGCTGACTCTCAACTCGCTTCAAGCAAGTGTGCAAACGCCAGTCATTCCGGAAGCCACTATGCTCACGATGTGAAGCTAGCATCTCCTCGTCGCGAGGCAGAGAGAGCCCCATCAGACGTCTTCTGTGACATTTACGCGAACCTGTCCCATGGAACCAGTGGCACGTACCCGGCATCTTACAAATAAATGAATATTAATCTGCAATGTCCTCCCTCCCTAGTCCCATGATCTGCAAAGGGTTAAAACCACAACCTCAATGCCAGGTCATGGCAGCCAAAGTCAGCTCCTGTTACCAAACAGAGCTGGCAAAGCAAAAGCAACACACTTGACTTTGTATCAGACATAATAGCGCTTTCAAAGGCAATTACTCCTTTCAATCTCTGAAGTGGTCTGACTCATTGTTCTGATTAATTCCTGTCTTTAATCTATTTACAGATCAGGATTCTTTTCCAGCTAGTGTGATATGCATCTCCGCGGGGGCAGACAAACCACAGCACAGCGCGAGATCGCTCTTATTTTTTTCTCTTGCTTAATCATTTTATGTTATTTCTGGATTTAGGTACTCGCCATAGGAGCCGAGGCTTAGGAGCCGAGGCTTCTGACCTCCCCCGTGCACACGAGATATCTGTGTCTGCTGCTCTGTTACAGCCCACATCTCGGTTTGAGGTGACCATACTGGCCGCCCCTCCCCAGGGCTCAGAAGGGAGACTGGCTCTTGTCGCCCGAGCGGGCACTGCTGTTATTAAATTATTGCTATGGGGGCATCTCCTGGGGGCAAACCAATAAGTAAATGCAACACCGGGAAGGCCACCGCGCTGGCCAGCCCCGCGGAGCTTGGCACCGGCGGAGCCCAGGGGCCGTTCGTCGTCCGTGTCAGGCAAGCGACGCCGGTCCCGGCGGTGCCGCGGTCGGGGAGCGCGGCCCGCGCGGCCTGGGAGTCTGTGACCTGCGTGGCGAGCGCTGCGGGGCTCCGCAGAAGATGGAGAAGCGGCGGAGCCCCGGGTCCGAGCCTCGGAAACCCAGACCACAGCCCATCAGAGAAAACCTGGCGATTATACGCGACAAGGATCCCGTCCATGGCTGCAGATTTGAAAGTGCAAAGAAAACGCAGCTCGGAAAACTTGCTCTCTAGGCGCGACCTGTCCACCTGCTTCCCGGAGCCCGCGCCGGAAGGGGACTCCGGGGGCCGAGCGGGCGCGTCTGCCCGCGACCAGGGGCCTGGCCTCCTTCCTCTGCACCCCGAGGGCTCGCAACTTCTCCTCTAACTTCCACCGGACCCCGCTCCGAGAGGGCCCAGCGGGCCTCTCCCCACGCCGGCGCCGGGGCGCGAGTCTCCCGGCCGGACACCGCCGGGCGCGGATGGGAGCGCGGCCCGCGCAGCGCGCGTCGCCGGGGAAGCCTCGTCCCCACCGCCGGCGCGCGCCTCCGCAAGCAAACTTCGGCGCCCCGGGGCGGCCGAGCCGGGGCGCCCAGTCGGCTCCGGAGGCGGCACATTCCCGGCCCCGGAGGCGCGAGGAGAGCCCCCGCGACCTACCTGGTCCCGCAGCTCGCAGCGCTGCCCCGCCGGCCCGCGGCCGCCCTGCGCCCTGCGCCCTTCCCGGAGCTCGGCGTCCCCGGCGAGCAGCGGCGCCCGCCCGCCGGCCAAACGCGCGCCGGGCTGTGCGACTGCGGCCGCCGCGGCGCTGCTGCCGGCGCCTCCGCCGCTCCGCGCGGCCCGGGGGCGGGACGACGGCCAGGAGGGGCGGGCGCGCGGCGGCGCAGCCAACGGGACCCCGCGCCCCGCCTGACCCCGCCCCTGGCCGCCCCGCCCCTACGCCCCGCCGGACTCCGCCCCCCGCGCCCACGCCCCCGGGCCCGCCCCCGGGCCCACGCCCACGCCCCGCCGGACTCCGCCCTTCGCACCCACGTCCCACGGCCCCACGGCTCTACGAACCCGCTCCCACGACCCCATGCCCCTTGCCCCCGCGCCCCGTCCGACCCCGCCCCCATGCGCCGCCGGACCCCGTTGCCACCCGGCCTTCTCCCCCCGCGCCCACGCCCCGCCGGACCCCGCCCCCACCCCACGCCCATGCCCCGCCGGACTCCGCCCTCCGCTCCCACGTCCCGCGCGCGCACGTGCGGTCTGTCCTGCAGGGGCCCGGGAAGCCGCGCAGGATGGCGGCCGGTTGCGTAGAGCAGCTAGGTGGCCTTTTGTGCGCACTGCTGGCCTGGAGTGCGGGGGTTTAACGTAGGAATTGAAGGCACACAGGTGCACAGACTGCCGCTTCAGTACTAAAGCAAGCCGTTATTAAGGGCGGGCTGTGCTCTTGATAGGGGGCCTCGCAATTTGAGTTACTTCTTGGTATCTCCCCACAGAAACCCTGGATCTGTGCTTGTCCCCTTTTTTGGTGAGGCAGAAATTAATTTGTCTCAAGCTTCAAGTAGTCAGTTAAGAGATGAAGCAGGAGTGCATTCTTCCTGCAAGGACACTCAGGTAGGTCTTCTCACCTTTATCCCCTAAACATCCCCACACTGGCTGAAGAACCTGGACTTGAATGAAGGCCCGTGGAGTCCGCAGCCCTGGCTTAAATGGCGGGTACTAACTGCAAAGGTGGTTCGATGCAGCTTCGCTGGTCAGTGAGCCAGGAGGCGACCTACCTATCCATAGCTGGACCAGCTGATTGAATTCTGGAGACGTGCACTGGAATCTAACTCTGCAGCTGCAGAGACAGACACATGGAGTGGGCTGGACTGAAATGACCTTCAGGAGGCGTAGCTGGAAGGATGGTGGTTCAGGAAAAATAGTTTTTGTGCTTATGTGCACGTTTACATGCCTATTGCCGTGTTCAGTCTAATAGTCCTTATGAGTAAAACTGATATTAGGACTGAATTATATAATTGCTTGACTTTTTGTCAACAAAAGTTGACGGCCACCAGTCTAATGCCAACAGGCATCCCCATCGTGGGGTGATATAAAAAGAAACTTTAGTCGACTTTTCCAACCAGGGAAACATCCTGAAGCAGGAACCAAGGATGCTTTTCTTGTAGAGAAACAGGAGGCTGCTTATGTGGAGAAAAATGCCAGCCATGGTCCCTGATTGGTCCGTTTTTATGCAAATGAGGAATCCAAATTTGCAGAGTTTGATTGGTCCAAATAGCACTGTCCTGACTGGCTGTTATGCAGCTGCTCTGATTGGTCCTCGTAGATGCAAATGAGGTATGGCTGCTCAGCTTTAATTGGCCGGGTGCGTCAGCCCATTGGTTGAACTGGATACCGCAGACCCTTTAAAAGGGTCGGCTCCAAGGCGGCTTAGGGAGGGTGGTGCTTGCGCGGTGTCTAGTGGGCGTCGTGTCAGCGACGGCTCTGGGCTCTGGTCAGGGGCGGGCCCAGGTAGCCGGGAGGAGGCCTCCACAGGTATGTTCCTTCTTGGGGGTCAGCATTTTTGAAATGTGCCGTAAGTGTGTAGTAAAAGGTCTAGCGGATGAGGCGTGAAGATTTCCAGTTCTGGCCCCTCCCTGAGGGCTGTCGCAGGGGCACAGCTCTCATGAGGGGCAGCAGCCTGACAGGCGACCTTCGAGGGCCTGGCAGGGGAGTGGCTGTTGTGACCGCTCCCCCTCATTCTCCTTTGGCGTGGTGGGAGTTTGTGCCCCTGCCCAGTCCCCAGGTGGGCGCTGCCCCCCGCGGTGCGGCCGCCGTGCGAGGCCCGGTGCTCCCCGGCAGCAGGTGGGACCTGCTGCGAAGGCGTGAGCACGGGGTCCCCCAAGTGCCTCAGCAGTGGCGCCGTCTCCCAGGAGCACGCAGCGGGGGCCTGGGCCACTGCATGATTTGGGCCACTTTGTCCTCCCTCACACTTTGTCAGGAAACTTCTTTGTAACAGGAATGGCTGGATTGGAAAAAATCTTGGGGTGATTTAGGTTTTAAAAGGGGGGAGGCAAGGATAGGTAGAGCTCACCACTGTAAATAAAAATAATGTGCCCTCTTCCCTCAGAATTAAATTGCAGTAAATTTGGGCTCCTTAAAGTCTCTACTTAGCAAAGGAGAAAAACAGCATAGGTGCAGAAAGGTTGTTTATGGTCTTTTCCTTGTTATTAGTAGCTGTAAATAATCTTTTTTGCTTGCAATCTGGGGACATGTTGCCAACCCCCCTGAGTGTGGCAAAATGCTTTATTGGGCAGAACACAGTTCTGGAAGGAACTGGGAAAACTCCATGCAGATAGTACTTGTGCCTTGCACCCAGCAGGTAGGTATTGCCATAGCACATCCATCCCAGAAGCACCTCTTCTCTCAGTATTTTCAGGGTGAGGGCTCCTAATGCACTTCCCTTCCAGTACATGCACATATACCTTGTCTAATGAGAAGGGAAGAGCATTTTCATCAAGGGCGGGAGCTGGCCCTGCAGCAAAATGACGGGAAGATGGGAAAGAAGCTTCTTTGCATTAGAGAGGAATCTAAACCTGAACTCTCACCGCCTGGCCAAGTAATTAGTCATCTCCAAACTCGAGATTGCCTTGCCTGTGCTGCCGAAGGCTGATTAGTGCTGAAAGGGATTTAATGGACTTTGGAATCTGTGGTTGCAGCGGAAGCGGAGCAGGGGGTGGGAGCATCTGAAATTTGTAGGAGTGATGATGAGCATTTGGTATGAGCCGCAGTTTCACAGTCAGAACAGGTAAGAGGTGTATAAATACATGTATTTAGAGAGATATGCAGCACTTTATTTCCTCCCTTTGCTCAAAATGTAAAGCACAATGTGAGCTAACTAAAAACCTGATATTTACCAAAAGTTGATACACAAGAGCAGGTTTAAATAAAATCCCCATCCAGTTTCTGGGCCGGAAGCCCAGGAAATTAAAAAAAAAAAAATTAAAAGCACATGTGGGTCTTCTCAATGTGAATGCCGGATGGAGTTTTTATTGAATTTGGCCTCAACTGATTGTAGCGTTATAAGCAATTCTGCAGTTAAGTTTCAGCAGCCATTTAGATGGCAAGTTTTTTTTTTTTTTTTCAGGGTATTGTAACTAAGAATAATAACTTCCTTTTTATATGGCACCTTTTATATCAAAGCACTTTAAAGTGTGACATCATCTTCCCATTATTAAGACACCCTCTCTGTGAAGGAATGTAGAAGCTATTTCATGCCGCCGACACCACATAACAGTTATTTGTTTGCCTATTTATTTGTCGCTAAAGGAAAGGAGGAAAAATATCTGCTAAACCCACAGACTGACATTCTTAGGTAAAAGCATAACTTGGAATGCAGCCAAGTTACTAAGTTAAACGTATCTATTTCTATGAGAAGTGGCATGCAGTCCTTCTGTTCACATGGGTGGGAAGCCGGGTGCTAAGGACGTCACCATGTTTCTGTCCCAAAGCCCTAGCTCATGTCTGGCTGTGGAGTTTACAGAATCCTCATCGCTAGTGCTGGGGGCCAGGTGAGAGGCGTCCTGACAGGTGTTTTGACTCAGACTAAAGAGGCGTAGTACGTTCCAGCATCCAAATCAGATTGTCCACAGAATGTCCTTACGCAAGCAAGTTCCGCCATTTCCTGGACAGTGGGTCGAACTGGAGGATTCTGGAAATGGTAGATGTGACTCTGGTGTCTCCTCATTTGTTTCCGCCTCAGGGGACGTTTGCTGAACTTCCTGTCTATACCGGCTCTGCTGTCATCCTCGTTATTACTTTCCAGGACATGTACCTATGTGACATTTTTTTTAACTATGTTTTTATTACCAGAAAAGTGATCCCCTGTATTTGGAAGCTTTCTCTTCCAAGATTGCACAGCTGTAGGATCCAGGCTTGGCCTCGAATCCAGGGGTCTAATGCCAGAATCTCTGCTCCACGTGCATCCCTGTGCATTTAAGCATCTTTGTTATCCATCTACTCCAGCACTTCTAAAACCTGAACGGATCTGCCGCTGGGGTTCTGGTGAGGATGTAGACTGCATCAGCAGGTGTGGGGAGGCCCGAGACTCCGCCTTTCTCCTGAGGTCCCTGGGGACCCAGTGCTGCTGCACAGCCAGGCTGGAAGATCCGGCATGTGGTCCACACCTTCTGTACTAATGTGAGCCAGCTGAGACGTCCCAGATTTTAGGGATATAAATTAATGGAAGTTAAAGACAGCATTGGAATTACTTAAATAGCTATGAAATCATAGAAGTCAACTTAGAATCGTTTCTTCTAGGTTCACAGTGAGTAGCCCAGAGTGCATCTCACTGAACATTAATGTCCTGGACAGAAGAGATGAAGGCACAGAAAGGTCACGTAACTTTCCCGGATCACTGGTGGCAGAGCTGAGACAGCAGCCATCTGGCGCCTGTCCTCTCCTTTTGACCAGTAACTGCTGGCTCCTCCCAACCAGTTTCTGAATGTAGATTTCACGGAGAGCTGAGATGGCAGCAGACGGACAAGGTGGCGCATTGGAGGGGAAGGTGTGCGCAGTGTTCTCAGCGGTTCCCTCCAGCAGGCGTGGGGCTGTTGTGACCCGCGGAGGAAGCGAGGCTGTTTGGAGTCCCCAGCCCTGAGTTGGAAGCCGGTGGCCCTGCATGCTAAGTGACTTCACGTGAGGGTCTGACCACCAATGCTGGCAATGCAGGCTTCCAGTTCAGCGAAGACTTACATGTGTCTTTTGTCCATAGTAATGGCATCGCAGGGCAATTGAGAATGAAAACAAAAACTTTATGAATCAAGGATGACTGGTAGCAGAAAAAGTATCTTAGATGAAGTGTAAAGCATGACAGTTATGACTGTCAGCTCAGGGTGCTAGATGGTGTGGCTTCCACAACAGGCATTCGTTACTCACACTCTGGAGGCTGGAAGTTGGAGGGCAGGGGGCTGGGTTTTGGTGAAGGCCCAGTCCTCCTCCTCATTCACAGATGGGGTCTTCTGGCACCCTCACGGGGCAGAGGGCAAAGAGAACTAGCACTCTGGTCTCGTCTTTCAAGAGCACAAAACCCACCACATTGGGTGTTACAATTTCAACATACGAATTCTGGCGGGGCACAAACATTCAGTCTAAATGATACAAAGTTAGTTGAGGTAAAATATATGCTAGACAGAAAGCATTGCATAGAAGACTAAGACATAAAGAGGAGTTCATTTGGTTTAGTCATCATCATCAGGCCGTAACGAGCCACTAGGCAGCATGGCAGATAGTATATGACAGCAGTGATGGGCATCTGTGCCAAATGGGTCTTTTAAGCTTTGAAGAAGTCAACTGTTTTACATTTCAGCCAGTTTTCTCCATTGAAATGCTGCTTTAACAAGGTAACGTAGCCCCGGTATGAGAAGCCAGGTACAGAGTAACAAAGTCATGAATTCCGTCATGTTGTGGAACATCTCACCGTGGCCGCTCGAGCTGTACAAAGAGAAGGGTGTGTTGCCACCGTCGCTAATGACTGGATGTCTTGGAAAGGGTGATTTCCAGACCTCATCACAACAGCCAGAACACAGAGCCCATCCCTCCCTCCCAAGGGTACAGGAAAAGCAGCCAATTCTAAGGTCTGAGTAGCCACCGGCCAGCTTCTTGTGGCCCAAGAGACAACATACATTCACTTTATCAGATGAACATGAGGCAAGTGTAAGGTTTCTAGTTATTTTTGATTATATGCCATTCATTTCGATGGCTGGGCTTTGATTTTTTTGGTGTTAACGATTAAAGGAAAAGATTTTTCTCCTCAGAACAATATTATGCCAGATGCTTAGATAACTGGGACCTTTAGTGGTTCTGAAGTTTCGCTGCATATTACAATCACCTGGGGGACTGAAGATACCTAGGTGCCCAGCTCCCCCTCCATGGGTTAGTTAGGCATCTCTGGGGCGCCAGTGTTCTTTTAACCGCCGTGTGATTCATCTGCAGCTAAGTTTGAGATGCATTGTGGGTTGAACTGTGTCCTCCCAAAACGTGTCAAAATTGTAACCCCCAAGGTACCTGTGCAAATAGGGTCTTTGTAGATCTAAATAATTAAATTAAGGTGAGGTCTTACAAATTAGGGTGGGCCGAAGTCCATTGGTACTATCCTTTTATGAGGAGGTCAGTTGGACATGGACTCCAGAGAGAAGAGAGAGCCCTGTGAAGACACATGGAAAGACAGACATGGAGGAAAGATAGCCGTGGGGGGAGGAGGCTAGGGTTGGCATTGCCCAGCTGCAAGCCAGGAATCACCAGGGACTGCCAGAAGCCACCAGAAGAGAGGAGATGGGGGTGGAACAGCTCTGAGCCCCTGGGAAGGAAATGACCCTGCAGGTACCTTGATTTTAGACGTCTGGCCCCCAAACCATGAGGAAAAAAAGTATTGTTTTAAGCTACTGACTTGTAGTAATTTGTTACTGCTGCCCCAGCAAACGCTTCTTAGTTGTTCCAAGGTCAAGGCTGGCTTTCACTGTGTGATCCCTCTTTTTTGCTTCATTTGGCCATTGACTGGGTGGGCAGGTACTAAGTTAGTAGCCATTTGGGCCAACCATGATGGAGTAAACATTCTGCCTCTTGCCATCCTGCTTGACACACACTGTCATTAAGCAAGGCAGAAAAATGCAAACACTTATTCTGATGAAACGCTTCTTTGTGTCAGCGTAGTTTTAGGGGTTAGACATTGCCACTTGTAGTTCCAAACATTCATCGCTTACATACTTTTATTCACAGCCCACAAACCCTGAGGGAGGCGCATGGCGCCAGTGTATTCTCTCTCAACCAAGTCCAGGGGCTGCAGGGCACAGTCAGCATATCCAAAACGTGTTTAAAGTTCAAAACAATGACCGATGGCTTCCTTTCTCGAATCTTTTGGCCAAGACAATAACGTTTCCAAATACATTTTCACATAGACCACTTTCTATTTTTTCTTTGGTAATTATGAAATGATCTTACTGAACAAACTAGTTTAAAGATGGGATTAGAAGAGACTCGAGGTGACTCTTGATCACGTTCAAACCATTAATCACGGTTATCAGAGTCACCGGGATGACTCAGAGGTGGGCGCAGACAGCTTAGAAATCAAAGCTGACACCGCCACCCTCTCCCCAGTCAGCCATTCGAGAAGACCACTTAAGTAACTGTAAGTGTGACGCCAATTAACCAGGTGGCTCTCTGGTGACAGCTCGAATGTGCACAAGACTTCAGGGTAGGTCTAGAAGTTTATAAACTTCAGTCCCCAACACAATTGTCGTGTGACCAGTACCCCAGAGACAGGAACTGGAACCACGGAAGCGTGCAGTTACAAAAGCAGCAGGACAGTGTGTAAGTGAGACGTTACGTGACAGTTAAGTGCACACAATAGAGATCACATTTAGTCAAAGGTTAGTGAGTCACGAATAGAAGTACCACTGGCAGAGAGCATGGTAATCTGTCAAAGGTCACCAGTCCTCGAAGTATTTGGGACAACTATATTGATCACTAGCCAAGCTTCTTCAGGGCTATTTCTCGCTTTTACATCTGCAGGATCCTTAGTAGGGCAAACATAACAAAAGGAAGGTGGAGGACTGGGAAAATGTCACTCAGCTGACTGGAGAAGAGAGAGGCCTTCCCCGTGATGGCCGGTGCAATCTACACAGCCCGCGGCCGCCAAGCAGCCATGCCCAGGGGAGAGGAAACGGGCCCTTGCTCAGAACGCAGAACGAAGCTGTGGTCGTAAGTAAAGCGTTTTCCTTCTTCCGCCGCCTCTCTCTCGAGTTTCCATGATGTTCTTATTTGCCGTTTGACATCATTCTTAGTAAAGGAGACTTTAAAATGTTAATTTTTGATACAAACTTCACCCTGCATCTCTGTGTTATGCGACGCTAGTTTTAAATGCAGACGTGGGTGCATTCAGCTCTCAGGCAGCGTCCCCGGAATTGCGCGCTTTGCGTCTTCCAGCTTCTGGCGCATGAGCATCTCATTGCTCCCGGAGCGGTGGGTCACCCGTGCAGCTCGTTGGCTGTCCTTGCCACGCTGGAGTGGGCCCCGCAGGGCCCTCGTGGTTTTCCTGGTGCATTGGGAGGGGCCTGGCTCGGGGGAGGGAGGGCGTGCGGGCTGCCCTGCCACGTGCTCTCTTTCCTCTCCACCGTCCTTGCTCCGGTGGCCGGCTAGTCCAGAGTGCGATGGCAGATGAGAGAGGCTGCTCTGTCACTGTCACTTCTCCCAGTGCCATTGCTCTCTCAGTGCTTCGAGTGAATTCTGGTTCTGAGGGACACTGGCCTCCGGGCCCAGCTGTGCGTTCCTGGCTGTGGACCCCGCAGCCCCGTGCGCCCTGGGGGTCTGGCTGAGCGCTCTGCGGTGGGGGGGGGGCGGCCAGAGGTCTGTGCAGTCAGGGCTCCCAGACGCCCCGTGATGGTGTCGCTCACCCCTGTCCCCTGCGGCACTCACAGAACTCAAGTTCACAGAGCAGACCGTTAAGAATTTCGAGACGGCCCCGGCCTAGCATCGAAGCAAGAGCAGGGCAGCTGCACAGTCCCACGGCCGGACGCCGCCTTGGGTAAGGCCATCGCAAGCCGTGATCACCCCTGGACGGCGCTCTGCCTCTGCACAGCGTCCGGTGTCCTGGGTTTCTGTGTAAGTTTTGGGGCGACAGTTGAAAGCATTCAACCTAATTGTTTGTTTGCGGCGTGTTACACAAGTAGCGCTTTCGTTTTTAGCTTACTCTAAATTTTGACTCGGTGAAATCATTTTTTTTTCCTGTATGAAATAGGTAAGCACGGCGTCCCTGAGTATGTTTCACCGTTTCCCCTTGCCAGTGTCCTTCCTTTGATTCATGCTGTAAATTTGCTATTGGAAACTACTCCCAATCTGTATTCTGGATCCCAAAGTGATCTAACATGCTTCGGGCAATTAACATCCACTAGAGAACGGTGTGATCTCACAAGCGCTCACGCCCGCCCTCTCCCTCACACACGCATGCGTTCGGTGGTTTTCTTAATTAGAGCACACATTCATTTTGGTGTCTTTCCCTTGGGGAGCAGCTTCCACACTGCACATTTGCAGAGTGACGGCAGGGCTCTTAGACAAATGGCTTGGGGACTCGCCGATGACCCTCTGAAGCTAAATCTGCTCCTCCCCAACTGCTCGTCCGCTTTGCCCACCGCTCTCTGAGAGGGTTCTTGCATTTAAAACTCAGGTCATTAACTCTAAGAGGGGAGAGGTGGCAGCTTCCCAGAGCTGGCGCGTGTTGCAGACAGCAGCCGAGGGCTACACAGTCGTCCGGGTTTGAGCACTCCCGGTGCCGCTTCGTTGGAGAGCACCCCAGGTCCGCCTGCACCCCAGGAGCTGCCGCCGCTTCCCCAGCGCACGCGTGTTTCCTGTAAGCCTCGTTCCCAGTGATCAGAGCCCCTCGGAACAGGAGCAGCCTTCGTAAATGTGCACAGCTCACCGGAGGCTGAGCCGGAACAAGGAGCGTGTAGTCAGGGACCTGCCATCCCTGAGACCTGCCCATGCAAAAGCAAAGCCCCGTTTCCAGAAGGAGAGCAGAGGCTGCCTGCTGGGAATGCAGGCCGAGTGGTGGTAGAGAACACGTTCAATTCAGAGGTGTCTCTGTTACAGTCCGTGCATCCTTTGTTTCCAGCCAGAGTACAGACTCATAAACATGAACGCCTGTTTTAAAGCCCTGTTTTTCTGACGTATCTTTTCTCTGCTTGGATGGCAGTGTGCCCGTGTCACGGTGGCAGTAAGAAGCATGCGTTGCTCTGTGTAGCTCATCTGTTTGCTTACAGGACTCGTGGGAAGGTAGTGGGCGACTTCTAAAATGGTTTCTGGCTCATGGTAGAACATTTTATCTTGGAAACCAGAAATCCACTTGGTTCAACTGCCCTCAACTTGAGAAAACAGATGGACTGAGGGAAGAACATGGGTAGCGGCATCTGGGCTGTGTGGGTCAGGAAGTGTTCTGGACGTTAAGTCTGGGAGACTGTGTCGCCTCCCTGGTGTCCGCTTGCTCCACGGAACCGGGAGTCCGCAGACGGGCCGGGGAGGGCTCCGTCTCTTCCCGGGTCCGTCATCGGCCGGTGAGACCAGAGGCGCTCCCGGGCACGTGTGTGAGCAGGGGACCTCTGCTTGCATGATGCTGTTCCCTCTGCCACCTCCGCCGGCCGCAGGGCCGAGCTACCTAGAGCAGAGGCCCGGGGGCCTCACACGTTTTAACAGACACAAAATACATTGGCCGAGAATGTCCCCATTTCTCCATTTAACATTGTTATAATCCACTATCTCTCTTTATTTCTCTCTCATTTGAAGCAAATTGTAGCTGACTCACAGCAGATTCATTTCAGTCTGTCACCTCTTTGCCACCCCGGCTCCCCACATTCAACACGTTTGCCACTTCCTATGACGTCCCAGCTTCCTCCGCATTACATTCCACTGTTTTTATTAGGACGCCATCAGAATCGGAACACTTTGTGGATGAAACCAAGGGTAGATAGCAAACCGACAGGACGGTGTGTTTGTCACGGAAGTGAGAGCCAGCCCTGGCTTCAGGTACAGGTGGGGGCTGTGCCTCGGATGCCTCGGCAGCGCTGTCCCTCTTGTCCCTCGTGCCTCTGCTGCCCGAGTGCTGAGCCCTGGGCTCACGGCCTCACACCTTTAGGTCTGCCAGCAGGAGCCCACCCCCCAGCCCGCAGTTCCAGCGAAGTCCAGGCTGACGCCCCACGGCACTCACCGGCCTGCCTCCCGACCCAGCAGAGACGGCGCTGTGATCGACAGGCTTCAGTCACACCCCCCTCTTGGGAGTGGGCCTGGAGGCCGCTCTCCCACTGCACGTGCTGGCACATGGTTGGGACAGTAAGGTTCCAGAGCCAGATGACAAGCTGAGGCTGGGCCGGAAGCCACTGCGGGCATCCCTCAGGGGCCAGGCCCGCACGTGTTGTCCTCCTGTTCCCCCAAAACAGCCTGCTGCTGGGACCCTGTGGTTCTGTCGGACACTGCTCAGCAGTGGGGGGTCTGTGCCCCGCTGGAGTCGTGGGTCAGGGAGCTGGCGCGCCCTTCTCAGGGACCCGCAGCCAGTCCCGTCGGACACGCGGGGCACCTTTCTACCGGCTCTCAGCCCCAAACCCGCTTTTGAAACCAGGTCTCGATCCCGAAGGGGGTCGTCTCTGGAGGGACTGGGCCTCTGTCGGGGTGGAGGCTGAGTGTGGCCCCGCGGCTCGGTTCTCTGAGCTGCTTACGCATCCAGCAGAGGCCGAGCCATGGCGAACGCTGCGCAGCACGGGGGAGCTGACTGTTCCACAGATGTGGCCTCCCGTTGGCGGCCAGCTGCTGCGACCCCCGCCGCGTCTCAGCGCGGCGGTCCCCACGGACCGGTGCACGGCCATCGGAGGCCGCCTCCGCTACACAGCAGAGTCCTGGCGGGTGCAGAGACCCCTCTCCACGTAGGAGGGTCCCTGACGTCCCCCTGTGCCCGCTCCCCACGAGTCGTGACTTCGGGGAGACTGGACACGCAGCCGTAGCATGGTCCGGTGTCCTCCGGACCCTCACTCCTCAGACCGGCCGAAGGCGGCATCCGTCGGCAGCTGGGCGCCCTCAGGGCAGCAGGACCTCGCCCGCCCCCCTTGGCTGTGAGGTCGCAGTGGTGGAGACGCCCGGCCTCTGCGCCCAGGTCCCTGCAGCGCTGTGGGGCCAGCTGTGGTCGCCTCTGCGAGTGTCCCCCAGATCGGGGCGTGGGAGCGCCGAATGTCGGGGTGCGGTGGCCCCGACAGGGCGCATTTCTGCAGAGTGACCATTGTCACTGTCAAGCCATTCCCAGGCCTGTGCAGGGACGGGGGCCCTGCACCCCCCAGCGCGCCCTCCTCCTGGCTCCAAGTCCTTTGTCACAAGGTCACTTTGCTCGGCCAGCAGTGATCAGGCTGTTCACTCGGTGTGGTTTTGGTAATGAAATGGTATTTTTTTGTTCTGCTTTGCACGCAGCATACCTGACAAGGGCTTGTCGTGCCATCGTTTTTGTTGGGGGACACCGGGCGGGCTTTGTGGCCTATCCTCTGCGCCCTCGCAGGCCACACGGCAGCCTCAGTCTCCTCAGGTTTCCTCCCCTGAAAGCACGTGTCACTCAGCCTCGTCGCAGTAAGCAGCGCTCACTCGCGATGCGCACGCCGGTCTGAGCGAGGAGGCAGAGCGAGGGTGTCGGCCTCCGATGGCACTGTCCACGATCGCTCCGTGCAAACCCCGGCCCAGGGGACACAGTCCAGCCTTCCTCACCCCGCCGGCCACGGCCCCCACCCACCAGGATGAGCTGGGCCACTAATTCCTGTCTCACCTCCGTGGGACACCATATGGGTGCTTTTTAACGTGATCCTCAAATTTGTGAAGTTTTCATAGCCGTTGCTTTTGTGAGTTTGCATAATTGGCATTAGTTTGGGAAACATAAAACAAAACTATACTACACCTTTTATAGCCTACTTTTGGCATTAGAAAGAATTTAATATTCTGGAAGCCTCAAAAAATGGAAGGGCCTCTGGCCCTCTGTTGTAAAATCTTTAAAATTATTTCTTTTTATTGAACATTTCCAGATGCTTCCTTGCTCTAAACCCTCATAGCACATTCTGAACTTGACGCTGCATATTCATTATTATCTGCCTCGAATTGGAGCCATGTGTGAAAGCCCTGGTAAATTCTTTAGTTCAGGGACTGCTTATACTTTGCCTACGCAGTATTTATGATCTTTATGGTGAGCTTGTTTTAGCCTCCTAATGCTGCCGCAGTCACCTGGCAGACAGGGCCTGTGTTTTATTCATTTACGTGTCTGGTAAGAAAGAGCCTGGCACAGGGTTCCGTGCATGAGGTAGGTACATGGGTCATATCTGTTGAAACATCGCGAATCGGTCTGCGTTTGCATGAGAAATGTCTGCACCATGTGTCTCCACAGTCCAGGCTGCGCTGGTGATGAAAGGCGGGTTTGACCTTAGGACGGGTGCCCCTCTGAGGCGGCCTCCGCCGTACCCTGTCACAAGGGACTGACCACGTTCTCTACCGGTCATTTCACGTGGCCTTCACTCCACCACGTGCAAGCTTCTGCCATGTTGCATTTATGTGTGAGCCCTTCAAAACACGAGCACTGTGTTTTTGTTCTTTTCATTTTCTGTCCTCAGTATCTAGGTCATAAATTTCGGTCTGTAATTATTTTTCATGCTAAATAAATGGAACAGTGTATTGTGTGTAAGACAATTCTGGTCAAGGAAGGATGGGTTCTGGTGTCGGGGTCAGCCGTCATCACAGTGACCCTTTGTAACACACCTCCCCAACACTCAGTGTCTTAGAGCAGGGCTCCCCAATCCCCCGGCCACAGACTGCTACTGGTCCGTGGCCTGTTAGGACCCGGGCCGCATAATAGGAGGTGAGCGGCAGGGAGCGAACGAGGCTCCATCTGCGCCTGCAGCCGCTCCTCAGCGCCAGCGTCACCGCCTCAGCTCCGCCTCAGGTCGTCAGGCCTTAGATGCTCACAGCAGCACCGGTCCTCGGTACTGAAAAGTTAGGGACCGCTGGCATAAAGTAACGATGATTTATTCATGTGTAGTCTGACCTCGCTGTGCTTGGCTGCACACCTGTGCTCCCTGTTGTGGGGCTGGCTAGATCTGGCTCCTCGCCTCCGTCCGTGCCACGTGTGTTGACTCTGGGGACAAAGACACAGTTGACTAAGGACAGTGTTCTCCCTGTGGTGGCAGCAACACAGGGGAGCAGCTCTGCCACGTGAACGCATCACACGCCTTTGCTGCCCTTGTGATGCTGACGTCAGTTTGGAGAAAAGAGAGCCAAGTGGCCAGGCCCAGAGGCCGCGGCCGGAGGGTGGGCTCGTGCGCTGAGTCCGTCGGGAGCGCTCATGACTTGAGGCACAGGGCATCCGTCCAGGCGGGGGAGGAAGGCCGCTGACTGTTCAGGCTGCAGAGACGCCCAGAGGAGGACGCAGCGGCCCTGGAGCTGGGTGGCTTAATTTAGCCACCACTTCCCTGGGACTTGCTGTGGTGGTTGTCCCAGAAACCAGAGGGAGTTTCTATGTTAAATCGTATCTGAGAGTCTCAGTCGATGCTCACAGAGTTGCCTTTTCTAGTGGAAGTCGTGTGCACCTGTGGGTACCAAGCGCTCTCTGTGCTCTGCGCACTTGGCGAATCTGAGCTTGGTTTCCTTCATGACCAGTCGTCCTCATGCCAGCCCTGGTTTGGGGCGCCCCCCCACCCCAGTGCAGGCGCAGTCTCCTCCTCAGCGATACTGATGACGTGGCCCACTGTTCAGAGGGGCAGTGCCGTCCGATGGCCTTCGTCATAACCGAGGCAGACTCTGTGAATAGCTAAGGGCGCTTCCTTTTTCCTTTTTTTCTGAATTTGTAGATGAGTGTGATTTTGATACCCGTTTATGCAGTAGTTTGAAGTTTAATATTTTTGCACCCTCTGCTGGGGGAAAAACTAAGAATGACAGCAGATGCAAAGAAGCCAGTGGTTTGAGCTGTGAAGTGACAGCTTCAGTTTAAAAGACCCCCGGAGCCGCGCCGGCCGGTCTGCGCTGCGAGGTAACTTTCCGGGTCATCAGCTCTATTTCCCAGCACCCGGCAGACCCCGGCGTTCCCGGTGAGGGTGGCGGCACGTCTACCGATCATGTTCACGACTTCAGCTTCCTCCTCAGCTCGTACCACGCTCAGAAGCAGGCCTTCGCGGACCTTGTCTGTTGCTCTGTGTCACACCCACTGGCCCTCACTAAGCCAGGCTGACGTCGTTCCATAAGTCAATCAAAATCAAGATGGCTTCCCTCTGGGGAAGTGGCCATGGCGAAATGGTGAGTCCTGGTCTCATAAAGCCACATGCTTACAAACATCATCATGATCGTGTATCGAAACCGAAATGTGAAAATAAGTAAAATCACACATCAGTGTTCTGTGGGGCAGTGGACACACACGCGTGGCCCTGTGAGCCCGGTCCTCTGAGCGGTGCCCTGGGTGGGGTGGGCCCGAGGGGCAGGGGCATGGAGTCCCTGAGCGGTGGCCCGCCTTCCTGCCCAGCCCCGGGCCCGGTCACACAGCGTGCCATTCGGCAGGCCCTCCACCATCACGGGCTTCCAGGGCACTGTTATCGTCACGCCTCTGTGGCTCCTGCCTGTTGAGAGCCCTCCTTGTCCCTGCCTCGTCACGCCAGTGTACCTCCCCCCGTCACGGCGACCAGCCATGAAGCGCAGCCTCAGGAACGTCAGCTAGTTAATTGTGTCACATATTTGTTCTTTCAACACAAATCTGGGCTGAGTCGATTAACCTGTATACTTCTGGACCCAGACCCCCAGCGCATCTCCTCCTGATGAGGGTGGCGCTTGCACCCAGGGACACCCGTGTGCCTCTGGTCTCAGCCCACCGCTCAGCACCTGGATCGCCGTCTTAAATCAGAGTCGTCATGCTTCCCCCTGCTCGCATCCACCCTGTGTGGTAAGAACCCTTTCCGTTGCAAGTAATAGAAAACATGGTCAAACTAGCTCCAGGTCAAAAAGAAAAAGAAAAAGGACACCTTTCTTCACGATGTAGCGAGACCCCAGAGTGCCGTGCTTTGACTCACTGTCACCTCCAGGAACAGTCACGGCCGCCTGGGTTGAAGCGTGACTGGAACCGTGCATCTTTCCTGTTTCTGCGGGTTCTGACGGTCGACTTGTCAGCACGCTCACCTGGTCCAGCACGTGGGGTCACAGGCCAGGTGGGCTCTGTCCGCCCCGGAAGGAGTGGGAAACCGCCAGCCCTCGGGGAGGGAGAGAGGGGTTGTCACAGGACCCCAGTAAAATGCTTTATCTACTCGGTAACTTGAGCTGCTGGCGTGATCTTTATTGTAAGAAGCATTAAACTGAAAATACACATGGACCAACACAAACTGGTCCTTTCAAGTCCGAGGTTACTTCCTGTGTCACCAGTCCTGTTTCTGAGCACCGTCGGGTTCTGGGACTCTTAATTAAACTGGTAGGGACGTTCCGTGTGTTTCTTTTTACCAAAGTGGATTTTACGCTTAAGCATCATGTTTCATATGTGAAATTTCATAACATGTATTGTGGTTCTTACCCAGTTCTCAAGTCATTGGGAACCATAATCTGAAGTGTGTCCTCTATTCTTTTATAAAAGCATTTTTCTGTACTAGAAGATGAGTGCTTATTTATTTAGGATCTCATAACAGGAGGCATTTCAAAAGCCTTTTAAACAGCCCATGGATATAAGACCGTAATTCCCCTGGGCTTTGTAAGTTTGATGAGTACAGGTAACTTTGAATATAATTATTTATGATTGAACCTCATGAAATGCCAGTATCCAACCGTTTCTGACTGACCAAAGTGACAATTTCATATAGTTCAAAATATTAATCCATGAGTTAAATTTATGCCAAATTCAGCAAATTGACTTGATGCAGTAGGGAATTCAGTGTCACTCTTGGTCTGGGTCTGAAGTGGTACAGGAGACGCCCCATCAAATTGACCCGCTTGTTTTCACAGCTGCTAAGAACCATGGTGCCGTCTACTCAGGTACAGGTGCAAGTGGAGAAGGCCATTTCCAGTGCAGTGTCGTCGTGGGCGGGAGGTCTGCCAGGGAGCAGGGGCGACGCCGGTCTGTTCCCTCCACCTGATACGAACCTGGAGCAAGCAGGCAGCGAATGCGGCAACGTTCACGCAGTGATGATAAACGTGTGCGTCTGAATGATGCACTTCGAAGTAATTCTCTTGATTGAAAAAAATGCGCCTTAAGTATATGGAAAGTTAAATTAGTTAGGTACCTGCCACTTCACCGATGGCTTTGGTGAACCAAGTGTGAGATAACACAGCAGGAGTGGAACGCCGGGAGTGAGGACAATCACAGAGAGTCGAGGCCGATGAGGGCTGGTGGCGTCTGCTCCTCCGAGGGGAAGGGCAAGGGGGCTGAGGACGCAGCGGGAAGGGTGGGCCGGACCCCGGAGTGGGGAGCCCCACTGCGGAGCACTTCTGCATTTTAGCTAGAAGGACAGAAAGCGTCTGAGACTGGGCTCTGCGGGGAGCAGCCCGCCTTCGCCAGCCCCGCTGGGCCGAGCACCCGCTCTGCGCCGGCCTGGGCCGCGTTTCCCCTCGGAAAGGCCGTGAGGGGTTTCTGACGTTCGTTTTCGGAGAGAACTGGGGACTTGCGTCACTTTCCTGCACCAGATGACATCGGAGGACGTAGCACGTGGTTTTTCCTCAGTTTTTATAAGCTGAGTTCATTTCGCTGAGATGTTGTTCGTAGGCGTGCACGGGGTGAGACCACGTGTCAGCTGCTTGTCCAGTGGGTGCTTATGGAGGACCTGCTGCGTTGCCACATGGTGCCAGAGCTGGGGGACAGATGAGCGCGGCCTCGCGACTCCGCTCTGCAGCTCACAGCCTCGTGCAGGTGACAGACAAACCCGGGCCACCAGACGTTCTGACCGGGTACTGTGAAAAGTCCTCTTCAGAAAACGAAGAGGTTGTGAAGGCAGAGAACAGTGAGACGTATGGAGGAACCTGTGCCGACCGGCAGGTCAGGAGGCTCGAGAGGTGGCGGACGGGCCCCAGGTGACAGGCGGAGGCGTTCCACACGCACACGCGCACACTCACGCGTGCGCACACACACACACACACAGAGAAAAGAAAGCTGGCAGCATGCCGAGGCCCCGAGATGAGCAGTAAGTTTAAAGAAATCCAGAAGGAGAGATGGGAGAGTGTCGTGCCTGGAATGCAGCGAGCTGGCCAGGGTTCGGGGTCCAGCTTGCTTTCGCCGAGAACATCCCTCCCTGCGTCCGGCGGCAGGTGGTGGAGGCCTCGTGGGCCTTCGCGCCCCTGCGCGTCCTGCGGCTGTGTCCGAGTGACAGGCGCTCACGGCCATTCTCAGTATTTCCCAGGGTTAACGATGCAGCCCGAAACCCTGGGGACGAGTTGCAGCTCGTGTGGGTGCACAGCAGGCTCAGCAGGCAGGTGTCCACGAGCGGTGCTCCCAGCGGCCACGCCCGCATGTGTGTGCCGGCCACACGGGGCCGCCAGAGGCCCTGGGGGCAGGGACCCTGCGACCCCGCTGGTGCTCCTGCTGCCCGCCTGCAGAGCGGCGCGGCCCCTCCTCTCCGACCCCGAGGCTGTGTCCCAGCCCGTGTCCCTGTCAGCAGCAGGGCCACACTGGGGGCAAGCAGCGTGACAGTCAGAGCCCAGACCCGGCGCTGGTGGACCCCACGGCAGTTCGCGGGGAATCACAGAGATGGGGTTCTGCCTCTAGTGGAGTTTAAGCTAGCGACGTGCCTGAGTGCAGACACGTTAGCTTTTAGTGTGATTTCTAACAAGGAAGAACATATGAGAATGTTATTAACGTGTAGTTGCCATCTGTGAAGAGGTACAAAAATATCATTGGATTACTTCCACAGGGATAATAATATATTGTTTTTATGAAAAAAAAGCATTTCTGTTCTATGCGAGTGGATTTTCATCTTGAATTTACGATGTGGAAATACAAATAAACACTTTAGCTTTGTTGCATACCACTGGGGACTCCTCTGTTTTGCCTAAGTATCTGTACCATAAATACATTTTTCTAGGATTCTTTGATTCCTATAGCTTTTGTTTTTAATACATTAAATACAGATATTTAAGGACTCTAGTTATGTGAATGACTGGAGATTATGATACTGTATTTCTTTTGAAAGGGGTCAAGTTTAATAACCTGTGTCAAACTCTCAAAAATTCTGACTCCTACTGCGAGGGCAAGGTATTTACTTCAGGTCACGGCAGCAGGACAGACCCTGGAAGGGGGTGTCTCCACATCTGGAGTGGGAAGGGAGTTTCAGGGGAGTGAGAGAGCAGCAGGAGCTCTCTGTGACCCTATGGGCTTTGGCGAGGTGTGGTCACCCGCTGGATGGAACTGGGGCAGCTCGTCCATGGCAGCGTGGCCCGTCAGCCCTCCGAACCCTGCCCTTGGTGTTTTTGACTGAAGAGATTTAGAAAGAGGCAGTTTGTTCATGAACGTAAAATAACAATCGCTGAGCTAATTTTTCCCCAAATATTTGCATCGGTTTAAGATTCTTTTGAAGGTTGACTAAAGGACCAATGTAATTTTCCTCAAATATATTCCTTGATATTACAGATGTCGTCACCAGATGGGTTAATAAACTTACTTTAAAAATAAATGGAAGATTTGGATAGGTGTAGTTATTTAATATTCTACTAGATGCATTTGAACCACTGCTTGTGAAATCTAACGTGAACGAGCCTTTCCCTGATTAACTGCGGATAGTAATTTATTCAACCTTGAACTTGTGATCTACACATAATCATTTCGCTGCTGGTCACAAACCACGGTGAGAGCAGAGGCAGCCAGGCCGTCCCTCACAGTGCAGCGGGGTGGGGAGGGCGACACGCGGTCCCCTCCGCCTCAGTCGAGCCGCGGTGAACTTAGCGCCGACTCACTTCCCATCCGCCTGTGTTTCTCCTCCTGCCGCTCTGGCGCCCGTTCGTTTCTCCTTCCCGGAGAGAGGGTGTCATGTCTCCTCCACGCCCGTCCTTTTCCACGCGCAGAACGGGCCGCCGATTTCCAGTAGGACGTCACACTCACAGACCACGCTCACTAGCATAATGTAAGCCGTCTTCCCAGAAATGTGCTGATTTTGTAATTTGAATTTTTGTTTTAAAGCAACGTTTTTCTTTTTTCTCCTCCTGTGGATGAACAGCACTTTGAAAGCGGTGAGACACAGCACCGTTGGCCTATCCGAATCTGTCACTCTAAATGGCATTCACATAACCTATGCATGGTTTTCCGATAATGGAGCCGTTATTACTTTTTCCTCCTTCTGGACTTTGTCAATACTAACTAGCAAATGACACAATGATATCTTCCTCTAACTCTATCCAAGGAGACAGACAATTTAATAGCAGCATTTTTAATTTCAATTGGAGTTGTGATCAATTTGAAGAGAACCATGCATGGCCCGATCCATGCATGGCCCGATGGGACGCGCGCTGGCTTGTCACCACCCAGACCCCCAACGTCAGCCTGTGGGTGGCAGAGCAAAGTGGCTAAGGGCCTGGTTTGTGGGGAGTCTCACCTGGAGACGCCAACCCTCACTCGCTCCTTGACCCGTGAGATCGGGCAAGTACCTAAGCCTCGTGTCCTCGTCTTTATAGGGGGATCCTATGGGTCAGGGACTTTGTGTAACGATACAAATTGCTTATGCTGTAATCGACACCAGCGCTCTGTGGTGCTGTGACTTAGAGCCACCATACCTGAGTGTTCGTGGGCCCGTCCCAGACGCCCGTGTTTGCATGGCGGTGCAGTTAGGCGGTGCCTGCACACCACACGCCCTGTCCGTCAGTGACTGCGTGTCCCCACCGTGGAGAACCGCGGCAGGCCGGCCTCAGGCCTCCGCTGGGGCCGCGGCAGCCGTCACGCACCCGGCCCCGCGCCCCATGTACCCACCTTTCTCTTTCCCAGTCGTCTCGTCTCGTGCAGTTCTCTCCTTGTGGTTTGACCTCGCGTAAGCCCTGACCATGCGGCCCCACAGGGACATGTGGGCCTTGGGCGTTTTGTCATCACGCATGTGACGGGAAGAGTTCACGTTTTTACTTTTTACGATTCGTGCCCCTTCTGCTTGCTCTCAAGCATCGCTCTGTTGTAAATTGTCTTCACGGTTCAGAGCCTGAGCCAGTAATGTGGGTGGCAACAGGTGGCGAGGAGACCACACGGCAGCGGGGGCCCGGACCCCCTCTGGTGTCTGGCCCGAGGCTGTGGGTTCGTTATTTGTACAGGAGGCAGGCAGCATCCTCGGTCACAGCCTGAGAGTGGTGACGGTCTGTAGGTGTCACGTGAAGATGACAGGGAGAAAAGGGAAAATGTAGTGAGTACCAGAACATGTATAAATGTGAATGACTCAGACCCCAGCGGTTTAAACTCAGCCACTGGCGAAAAAATGTCATTTGGGGGGCTCTGTTTCTAAAGTAAATTACTTGTGACTCTATTCGGTGTTCGCTATATTAATTCTTAAATGTAAATTTTAGCTTACAGTATTTTGAAAATGTAGCATTGGTGCCTCGCACCATTTAGGACGATGACCGACGCCCAGAGCGCGACGCGCGTTGGCGAGGCGCTGCGGGCGGGAAAGCGGGTTCTGCCGCCGCCGCGGGAGGCAGCGCCGCGGGGCCCGAAGCAGTTACGGGGCGTTTCCGTAGGGCCCAGCAGCTCCGCTTCGGGGCACACGCCCCCCGCGATCGAGAGCTGGGTCTCAGAGACGTTCCCGCGTCCCTGCTCATAGCAGCCAAAGGTGGGAGCTGCCCGGGTGTCCCCCGCCGGGTGACGATGACTAGACGCGGAATGTCACACAATGGAATGCCACTTCAGCCCCAGAGAGCGAAGGGACTGGCGCCTGCTGCAACGTAGATGGACCCTGGGGACACTGTGCCACGTGGGGGCGGTGATCCCACGTGTGTGTGGCCGGGAGGGTCGTGCTGTAGGGACAGGAGGAGGGGGCCGGGGGCTTGGCGAGAACACGGCGGCATCCCTCGCTGGGCACAGCCTTCGGCTTGTCGAGAGGAGAGTGGTGTGTGACAGCGGGAAGGTGTCTGAGGCCGCGGCTGCTCGCCGCCAGTCGCTGAGACGCTCGGCGCTCTGTCGTGTGGGTTCCACCACCGCTTTCTCTAAAACACCAGATGGGTTTTTGTTTGTTTATCCCAGACCTCTGCACATCCAGAGGAACGGCACAGTGTTCCTGAGTGGCGACTGTGAGACAGACCTGCTCCCAAGTCCCCCTGGGGACGTGCTCCCTGGGGCGAGTTACTGGAAACCTCAGCCCCCCGACCCCTGCGAACTGGGTGGGATTCACGCAGCCCCCCAGAGTGCTGTTTTGGGGTCCCAGGGTTGTCTTCACAAAGCACAGCCAGGTCTCCGTTCCTGACAGAGCACCCCATTCCTGACAGCACCCTGGCCAGGCCGCTCGAAACCGGAAATGCGTTTTCAGAGCTCCAGGGACTAGAAGCCCCAGACCAGGCGCTGGCGGCCAGATTGCCCAGGTCCCTCCCGGCCTGCGAATGTCACCTCCTTGCCGTGTCTCCCGCGGTCTTTGCTTCCGGGACTCTCCTCCGTTGCCCACATGTCCCCTTCTTAGGAAGGTGCCGGTCATGCTGTGTTATGGACCCTCAAAATTCCTCCTTTCACTCAGTCGCCTTTCAAAGACCTTCTCTGCAGGTAGGGTTACGTTCTCAGGTGCTGGGCTTAGGGCTTCAGCATGTGTCCGGGGGGACACAGGTCAGCTCGTGGCATTATCTCACACCTTACGTGGAGAATGAATGTCAGCTGGTGCGTGTTTGTTGTTTTCACAGGTGCTTTCAGTGTGCAGGTAAAGTGTGAGATTCCACTCAAAACTCACACGCTTTAAAAATAAAATGTGATGTGGATAAGGTAACTCACTCAGCAAAATGTGACCCGTTAATCAGTCGAATGGTCGAGAGCCTACTGTGAGACAGAGGGGCGTTCAGGCATCGGGCGTGTTTCCTAGAAGCCGGAAGCGAATGCCACTGTTTTCCTGTCATAGCTACGTAGCTCCCCGTGTTTTATGCTGCCCTTCTGCGCTTTGTCCTGTTTACTCCTCACAGCAACCTAGAGAAGAAGGTTATGTGTTTACTTTATTGCATCTTGTTCTGGAAGTGACTCGTGCTCGTTTTAGAGGTGTACCGGTGTGTCGTTGTGCAGTGAGGTAAGGGAGGCGGCCGTGGCGACGGCGCAGGGTGGCGGTGTGCCGGACGTGCAGAGGAAGCCATGCCCAGAGGACAGAGCCAGCTTCTCTAGCAGCCGCTTCCGTTCCAAGTCCCTTAAATGATGTGTGTGCAGATGTGTGCGTGCATCCACACACACGTTTACACGCACATTTGTAGAAGCTTTACGTGCGCGTGAAGCTCACGAGGGTGAGGACACATGGACGGAGAAGCAGGAACAAAGGGACAGGGCGGGATCCCGCTGGGATGGGCCTCCGCCGAGGGCCCAAGGCCGGTGTTGCCGGCACTTCTAGCTCCTGAGTCACTGGGGCGGGCACGGTGGGGCTGGGGCTTACCTCAGTGGCGATTGGGCGGCTACCGTGTGATGGTTTGCCAGGGCCTCGGCGTGTCCTCAGCCTGGGGGTCAGACAGCTGCAAGTCGCCAGGGGGCACAGAACACTCCGTCCAGAGCGAGGGCTGAGGGCCGGTGCCGGTCCTTTCCCCGCATGGCCGAGGGCGGGCTCCCGTAACGTCTCCGGCTGCTCAGATTGCAGCGTGGTGGGTCAGCAGACAGTTGTCACCTGTTGGAGGAAAGCCCACACAGCAGAAGGAAAGCTCCAGAACTGGGGGATGAGCCTGCAGAGGAGTCAGAGATGTCCCAGATCAAGTGGCCTCTGGGCCCGGGGGAGGGCTGGTGTCATCATCACCGTGGGCTGGAAAGACAACCTCTCCCAGGGCTTACGATGTGAAAAGAAATTCCTGTGAAATAATTTTAAAAGATTTGCTGACTAGCAAGTGGGGTGCAGCTTCAGAGGAAATGAAGGAGCAGTAAAGGAAGGTACATCGCGGAAGACGAGGCAGAAGCCAGCGCTAAAAGCTGAGCGGTGGGAGGATGTGCCTAGGAGCGCAGTGTGGGGAAGAGGACGGGGCGAGATGAGAGAATGTCCCAGCGAGCAGCCAGAGGACGTGTGCACCGGGAGCATGCGTGTGTGCAGACGCGCAGAGACTGCGGAAACGTCACCTCTCGATGGACGTTGAGAATTTCAAAGATTTGAAAAAAATTGTTAAAACCAAACAGTGAGGAATGAAACTCAAGCAAAACATCGTCTATAAAGAAATGAAAATCCATGTGACATCTGGGCTGTTTTCAAAAACAGGAAGTAGAGAACAATGAGAAGAAAATCATTTTAAATTCAAAATCCCTCTGCGAGGTTGAGAGTCAAGCCTCTAATTAAAGCACTGTGGGCAGCATGCAAGGACTTGGGATTTATCACAGCATTTCTATCCGAGAGAATCACTCGAGGATGTGTTCCAGCGATGGATAAGCAGATAGATACAGAGATAGGTACAAAGACACGGATGGATGGATGGATGGATGGATGGATGGATGGATGGATGGATGGATGGATACAGAGAGGTGATGAGATGCATGAGCAGTTAGCTATAAAGATAGGTCAATGGATACAGACAGCTGGATAGAGATAGCGATGCCTCTTTTCTCATGAAGCATCGTCTGGCTGCAGCTCGCATTAAACTGGTCCGTGTGCTTTTTCTCCATCTGTCTCTGTTAGGTTAGTGTTCAGACCCAGCTAGGGTCCCCAGGAGGGTCACAGGAAACTTTTCCTTCCTGCACATATGTGAGCGTAGCCCCCAGACACCCCCGAAATGCGCCTCCAAGCTGCTTTCGAGATCACATTGGGGGAGAACCTTTCACGCATAAAACGAACACATCTACGAAGCCTGTGAGGAAGGAGAGCATGGACACTCAGTGCTGAGAAGTCAGGTGCATCTGAAAACGTGCGGAATCAGAATGTGGTCCAGAGTCAGGGGGTTCACCCTGAAGCGCTGTCCTGATGATTTTCAGGGGGGCAGACCATCGGGGTCTGTTTTGTTCTGCAGTTTTAACTTAGAGCTCACGAGCTCCCTCAAATACGAGTTCCTTTCACTGTGAGGAGGAAATGTCTCATCCACATATGTTTTCTGAATTGACTCGAGCATTCGGCAGTGCACGCACACGCCTGGGGGGTAGACAGAGATGCCGGATGGGTAGGTTCACGTCCAGCCCATGCCCAGCTGCCACGGGTCAAGCCCTGTGAGCTGTTCAGATGCGGATGTTCAGTGCCTTACGTAAGCGACTCCAACGCTGGGAGCAGGCAAGGGCCTGGGTGAGTGACTGGCGACAGGCCGAGGTACCCGCTTGGAACGTGATCTGGGCATTCCGTAGTGACGCGAGTCTCTGGGGACCAACAGAGGCATGGCCAAACCACGGTTCTTAGAGAAAAAGTCATGGAAAAATACGGAGCATTTCTTTCCATTTATATTTTAATTAACTATACAGATATTTAAAAGTACGTATAAATTCAAATTTAAGTATATTAGTAGTGATTACCTCAGGACGAGCAGAGATGGTGTGTACGTGTCTAAGTGTCTGTGTATGTGTGTGATTGTGTGTATGTGTGTGTATATGTGTACATGTGTGTGTATCTGTGCATATGTGTGTGGACGTGCATGTATTGGAGGTTGGTTAGAAAATGGGAGAATTAAGATACATTAGAATTTATATTTCTGCATTTTGTTAATTTAGAATCAGAATGCTGTTATTTTGTAATGAAAATAAACTTGAATTAAGGTAAAATAGAAAACACACCAAAGCATATACTTTTCATAGAACGTAGAAGGCACAGCCTTGGCCTTGGCAAGCCCTCTGTCAGGCCAGGAAGGGGGGCTGTCACCCGAACCCAAGGCCGGGGTCTCGGATGCCACCGTCTCTCCACTTTAAAGTGAAGTGTTTATGTCGGACTTTCGCATCATTCCTGTTTCGTCATACGGGCCTTGTAAATGGCGTCAGAGGACGGTCTGATAACGGAGCTGCCGTGCACGCATACGCCTGCAGAGCTGCGCACGGCGCGGGGGGAGCCACGGCACGGGTCACGCACGACCGCGTCACCTAGAGGTGCCTGGTGTTGAGCAGGTGTGTGCTTCCAGTCTGTCACGTGTGCTCACACGTGCTGTAAATGCTTTAAAAATCAAGGTCGTGGTTATATATTTATTTCTAGCCTTTAACTACATCCACAACTACATACACGTCTTAGAAGAAAGCTGCCATAATGTGCGTTACGGCTCTTTAAGCAAACGGTACAAAAGCAAACTAGACAAAACCGAAGGACTAAGACGTGTTTTTTCTTCTCATGATTGAGCAATATGTCTAAGAAAATAATTGCACCTTGTCGAAGGCCCAATGTAAGAATTAATTAGAATTAATCTACAAGTTGGAGAGGTCTGCAAGAGAAATTAATTTTGGCAGGAGGTTGCTAGAATAAAGGAACAAAAGTGGGAACCAACCCACGGGGAGGCCACCTGTGTGTCCGCCTTCTAGCGAGCCGGGCAAGGCTTCGGAAGTCACGCCAGTGCCAACGCATAGGACACCACGCAGCTAGGTGGGCAGGCCTGCAAGCGGCGGGCCGTGACTGACGGGTAAAGGAAAGCGAAACAGTTTGAACACATTCATTTGTAACATCTTAAATTTACTGACTGTGTCATTAACCACACACAATCAGTTCACACACACACACACACACACACACGGACACTTCTGACGGAAGCTTCACAAGTGAATGTTTCTTTATCTCGGCATCAAGGCTGATGACATCTTTTGGGTGATGAATTCCTTTTCCTCCAGAAAAGCTAATCTATGTGCCCAGACTTTTTATTTTTAAGTGGATTTCAAATCACACACATAAAAACCTCACCTGAAAACAACGAGAAGATGAAAAAGCAAAACAAAACTGTGGTCAAGCCAGAGGACGCAGCATCAGGAAAGCACGGGGCCAGCCCCCTCCTCGTCCGTCTCCCCAGCCTCGGCCGTCGCGGAGCAGAGGCCATGCTGTCATTGTCACGGCAGTAGGCTCTTATGTGTCGTGTCACGGCAGTAGGCTCTTATGTGGGATGTGTACGACAAGAGCAATCGTTTTTCCTTCCCTGCTGAGCAATATTTTAGAATATGATTTAAAGCATGGCCATAAAGAAAAGCGTAAACTACGAGGAGGACTTACTTTCTGCAACCATTTTCACATATTTTCCCCTTCTGAGTATTTGAGACGTGACTTAATGAGGGTACAGTGGCAATGACGAGCAGAGTGACTCCGGGCAGATTAAGCCTTTCACCGGCATGTTCGAGGGGTGTTCTCAGAGACCCACTGTCCTTTTGAATTGAGCTGGACTTGTGCACACGCACGCAGAATGTGCGTGTCACGGAGCGAGTCTGTTCGCCCCGTAAAGCTACTCTGCAGGGGGACGTTTCGGTGCGGTCAGCCCCACCGTGACCGACGTTTCTCTAGATGCTACGTACACGAGGCGGGCCCCGTTGTCACGGGCTTCCTGCTCGGTTCAGCGTGCTCTGCTCTCTCGGGGTCTTCCTCACCGTCTCAGGAGGAGAGTGAAGACCGTGTTTGCGGTTGGGCCGAATCTTCTCTGAGCGAGGTGCAGTGTGGTTAGAGCGTGTACCGGCAGCACTGCAGTGCTTCGGACACTAGGTATAGATGTGCGCTCTCGATAAATCAGTAGATTTGAGAGAATGAATTTATTCATAAGTGTTGAGATACAGAATTCAGCGGTAAAAACTATATTATAATTCAGTGTCTCGTGGTTTTAAGAAATTAGTTTTGTTCACTGTTTTTCCATTTACTATTGAAAACTTACAATATTTTCTGAAAGACATTTCAAGTTGAAGCATTCTTCCGTGTGTACTTACAGTCATCAGAGTATGGAAGTTAATTTCATTTTTCTGTTTGCTCATTAAGTATAATTTTCTTCAAACTAAATGAATTTATTGATTCTAAATTTATCTTGAGAAGATGAAATCATGTAATATTAGTGGCAGTATACTTCACTGCAGTTCATAAGTATTTTTAAATAACATTTCTTAATTTGCTTTTATATTTGCCTTACTGGATAGAATATTATTTGTTTTGTATAATTAATAAGATCTCTCAAGTTTTCATTAGATGTCAGTAATGTGAGAAAGTTAATTTCTTCTGTATTATAATTTTTCCACATTGTAATCTTTACAACTGATTGCATATTTATTGTTTTCTAAGGAATGATTTTTATAGTAAGTCTGCAGAAAGATTATTTATTATTTTCACTGATGTTTACTACAATCCTGTGCCGATTATGAAAAAGAAGGCCGAGGTGAACACATGTATACTGTCAACGAGATGAGGTTTGCATGTCTGTCTGTGTGTATGACATCTTTCCTATAGGCTTTACTCCCAGGGGATCATTTAAAGTTAATTCACTGACCTGAAACTGGTAACATAGGAAGGCTGAATGTCACAGGCTCTACGCAGATGGAGACAGGTGTACACCTGGGAGGCCATAGTTCTGGTTACTTCCCACTCCGCCCTGAGCTGTAACCACCGAAGAGATTGGTTTTCCAATACTGATTTCTAGATCAATCCTGGGCTTTAGTGAAAATACCAAGAAAGAGGACAGATAATAGTAAAACTGTATTTACCAACCTTAAACGATGGATGTGTTTGAAGTCCATCAGTTACAGAATCCGCAAGGAAAAGGGAAACAAATGTTTCAGAAAGTTAAAACAGCTCTCAGAAGTTAGAGGCCTCCGTGGGTGGGTGGAGTCGTTGCTCTCATGGGGGTCTTTCTCCTGGGGGTGGGGGCAGTGATTATGAACAGAGGCTTTTCCTCTGGCGGGATTAGGTTCGGTCCTGTCCCACCCCCTACCAGCCTGGTTTGTATAAATCAGTTTCCTGGTTTGTGGTTTGTATAAATCAGTTTCCTGGTTTATAGGTGATGACCACACCTACTTCACGGGGTTGTTTGTTGCCAGGATTAAGTGGCAGCTGTCTGAGTCCCTTCCATGCTGCCTGCCTACGAGTCGGGGGACCGTCCATGGTGCCGCTGTCACTGTGCTGCAGGGGTCGTGCCGTCTCCTCTGGGTAAGAGGTGGTTTGTAGGGGAAGCTCCACTCTGAGGTCCCGAGATGTGAGCCATCGGTCGCCTGCGGTGCCCGGGGAGCTTCGAGGCCACATGTGTGAGGAGAGTTTCATCTTTGTAAGCAGGTCCCAGCCCCGGCCCCAGTCCCAGGCGCAGGCTGGGGGCGGGGGCACAGTGTGCTGGCCCTCAGCCCGGGACTGTGACGGAGTGGACGCCAGCCATCACGGGGCCCCGCGTGGGCTATAGGAACGAGGGGCAGCGACTCGCCGCCGAGCCCTGGGGCCTGGGGCCGCGTCTGGGGCCACGTCTGCCCCACCCGACCTCCGCGGTCCTGTGCCCGAGTGTGTGGCCCCCGGCGCAGCCGCGCTGAGTGGCACTTGTGCTGAGCAGATCTGCTGGTTCCCACGACAGCGCCGACCCGATGAGCGGAAGGGAGCTGTGGCCGCAGGAAACCAGACGGGGCCGAGGGGCCCAGCGGTTGGCTCCGGCGGTGTCGTTGCGCCCGCGGGGGGAGCGTAGCCGTGTGGCGCGCGTCTGCTCCACGCGGGAATCGTCTACGCCTTGCGACCTCGGGCTCCACAAGGGTTTGTTGGGGAGCCGGCATGGGGTCGCGGGGTCACGGGGATGCGGGTGGTGGGTGGCGGCTGCGTCCCATCCACGTCTGCTCCGCATCTCGTCCGCGTCCCGGCCGCGTCCCGTCCGCTGGCCCCTCCGGGTCCTGGCGCCCTCCCGAGCTGCTCTGCGTGGCCCGCTCGCTAGCCCTGCTCCGCACGATGGGGACAGTTAGCGTGAAGAGCAGCCACAGCCGGACGTGCCGAGGACGTGCCGTCTCCCCCAGACGAGCCGGGGCTTCCTGGAGCAGGCCGCTGTCAGCAGGGGCGCTGTGCCCGTTGACACCCACAGCAACAGGGAAGGATGGAGTCTGCGGCCGCGGGTGTGCCGCCCCCCCGCTGTCACGCAGCGGGTTGCGGGGCCAGCGGGGAGCGCGCCCATGCCCCACCTGGGCGGTCGCCTGAGGACGTCACTACCCAACACGGTCCCCCCACTCGGCGTTGGTGACTGGGGTGTTGCTGACCCTTCAGGCCTCTGAGGCTCAGGTGCTGGTCGGCGCGGCGGCTCTGCTGTGGGGCCGGCTTCCTGCTCTGCTCGCGGGGCACAGTCTCTTCCGGGGCACGGCCCCATGTCGCCCCGCAAGGCCCTGGAGGCCCCTGCCCCCGGCCCTGCTGCTCCGGCGGGGGTTCTCAGTCTGGGGTCCTGCACCAGTAGCCGCGCGTGATGTTCTGCATCTGACCCGCGGCTGCTCGGCACCTTCGTTTTCTGAAAGGGTTGATTTATCGTCGCCCGACTGCTCTCGTTATGTTCGGGTCACGTGCCACGCACTGGTGGCTGCTCACGCGCTGCTTGAAGGCCTTGGCTCCCGGATCCCCTCAGCACAGAGCCATCCATCACGGGCGCTCAGCTTAAGCAAACTTGACCCTTTTTGCTGTCATACCCCATTTCTAAGGGCGATTTCATGCCATTTACGCAGGAAAAGCACGGTGTTTGCTCTGCGCTGAAGAATTCCGGTCCTAGTGCTCTAGAGAGTGCGGCAAACGCCCGTCACTGTGTCACTGTGCGGGAGTCTCCCCTGGAGTCATTAGATCTTAATCTGCTTCCTCAGTAGATTTTGTCTTACCGGTTTGACTATGTCCATTCACAATAGAGTTCTGCCTATTTCTGCAGGGGAAAAACAAACCCTCCTCCAAAGGGAAAGCCCCGTGCCCAGCCGCAGGCAAGGGGTGCAGAGGTGGGCACCGGGGGTCGTGTGAGGTGAAGGGTCGCATGCTTCTGCCGCATGTGGGTGGCTGAATGGAGAGGCCACCGCCTCCTAGAGTTTGTCCTTACGGAGAGTAACATTTTTGATTTCTAAGTGATAGAATTTGAGGTTCCTCCTAGTTCACTGCTCTGTCGTGGAGGCTGAAAGGGGCGACTTGCCCGGGTGTGAAGCTGAGCAGGGTCTGTGAGACCCCTGCGCCCCTCCCCCTCTGCACGTACCGCCCGGAGCTGCGACTGCAGCCGGAACCATCTTCTTAGCCGTGAGCTTGTTCAAACCGTAGGCTCCAGTCTTGAAGGGCAGTGTCTACCGCAATCTCGTAAACAATTATAATACGTGATTAAGGTTATGTATGTTTTTGAACTTGTGAATTTGTCGAGGTACCACATAAGAACTGTGTGGGAGGCCAAGGCAAAGTTCAAGCGTAGTTAATGTACAAACAGTTTCCTCTTTGACAGATTTAAAAATAAGTAAGACGATCACAGAGATAGATGAAAATACTTTGCGTGTGCGATAGAGAACTTGAGCTGTGAAGGATCATCAGGCAGGTTTTGTGGTTTTGTTACACTCAACAAAAACAGTTGATCTTAATTTGATACATGGTTCTGAGTTAGCAATGAAGGAATTTAATTAGTATAAAGGTTTCAACTCTTTGACTTCAAACTTCATATTGTTCAAAGTTTCAATTATATTCAAGGCCATGGATGATTTTCAAGTAACAGAGCCCTTAGTTAGAATCTGGAGGGTTATGAAGTTTTTAATACTAAGTAGCAGAGTTCGGCCTTGTTCCCACCCCGCCCCCAGCCCAGCTGCCCACCTGCACCTCGCCCCGAGGGGGTGGGCGGGGCTTTGCAGAGAGGAAGAACCCTGGTTTCACACAGGAACAGCCAGCCTGGGGGCGGAGCTCACGACCTACAAGCCTGACTCCCAGGTGATGGTGCCACCTATTCTGGGGCAGAGTCAGAGACGCCCTGGTCAGGGGAGTGCGGGGAGGGGGGGGGCGCGCAGGTGAGGAAGGGGAGGGAGTCGTATCTTCCACCCGGAGGACAGCTCGGACTTCTGTTCTGCATCCCTCTGTCTGTCTCCCGGGAGAGTAGCCCGGGGGTCGTCCACCCAGGGCTCAGAGGCTGAGTCATAACTTGGGTCAACATGCCATCTTTGGCCTGGCAGGGTCCCCGCTGTATGACCAGGAGCCAGAGCCCCCGCCGAGTGACCAGGAGTCGGGTCCAGGCTACTGTCCTCTGCTGCATGTGTGTGTGTGGGGGGGTGGGGCTGGGTCTCCCAGGGAGAGAGAGGGGTGACCTCTAGGGCTGGGGTCACCAGTAGTTTGATCAGAGTCACAGGGACCCTTGTCGTGAATGTCTTGCTCGCATATTAAAATGAAGCTTCTCGGGAGGTTCTGGTGCTGGAACCTGCCTGCCCCCCCCGGGAGTGGCTGTAGGACCCAGACGGCACGAGCGACTCAGTCCTTCGAGGACTCAGTGCACTCACTGTAGCCAAAAGGTGGCCGTAACCCACCTGCCCATCGGTGGGTGGCAGATGACATGCAGTGCACCTGGGCAAAGGGAGCTCGTTCAGCCTTAAAACGGAAGGGACTTCTCACGCTGCGCCGCGCGTGAGCCTCGAGGCCTTCTGCTGAGTGAATGTGGCCAGCTGCAGCGAGACAGACGCTGTGACTCCACTCACGGGATTCACCTCGAGTGATCAGACTCGTGGAGACAGAGAAATGGTGGCTGCCAGGGCCTGAGGGTAGGGGAGCAAGGCGAGTCGCTATTTGGTGGGCACAGAATTTCAGTTTGGCAGGTTGAAAAGTCCCGGAGATGGATGGTGGAGACGACTTCACAACAGTGTGTGTGCACTTTGTACTGTGGAACTGTACCCTTAGGACTGGTAGGGACAGTATTATTGACAGTCCCCCCAGATGCTGAAGTCCCAGCCACCAGCATTTCACAGTGCGACTGTGTCTGCGGATGGGGCGTTAAAGAGGGGATCGGGGTTAAACGAGGCCGCAGGGGCAGCCTCGTCAGGAGAGGAAGCGCCGCCAGGGACACGTGTGCACGGAGGCAATGCCGTGAGAGGTCCCAGCCGGAAGGTGCTGTCCACACGCCAAGGAGAGGCCTTGGGAGACCCAGCCTGCTGACCCCTGGGCGCTGGACATCCTGGCTCTGGGACCGGAGGCCGTGTGTGTTCGATGGGCGAGCCCCACAGCCTGGCACCTTGGCGTGGCGGCCCCAGCTGGACGATGCAGATGGTGCACGTCGTGTGATCGTAGCACAATGCAGACACAGAGGCAGACTATCCCAGGCTGGCTGAGGGAGGCGCCCAGGAGCAGGGGTGAGGGGCCCAGTCGCCTCCACGCAGCGTGACTCCCGTGGGTGTCATAGGGTCCGAGAGATCCAGGGCAGGGCTTTAGCTCTGGCTCGGGACAGAAGAGGGAGTCCTGACTTTCAGGGTGGAGCAACTCTGTTTTCATTTGTCTCTGCTCTGTGCTTGGCCCCCACGCGATCCGTGACCAGGCAGCAGCGACAGGACCTGAGGGGACACAGTGGAAGGACAGTGGGGTCCCTCTGACACGAGGAAAGGGGCCCCAGGGGGCGAGGTGACCTTGCTGCTGCTGGTTCCCCCTCTCTGGGCCGGCCCGGTGCAGGTGCAGTGGCCGCCTGGGGGAGTAGCGTCCCTGAGAGCCCCAGTGCCTGGCGGGAGGACCAGGGGGCCTCGTCCCCCCGCTGTGCAGACCTGGGTCAGACCCAAACAGCTCGGAGGTTTACATCTTCCCCGTGTGCTAGGTCACTACCCAGGCCCCAGAATGAGCGCTGGGCCGGGCGCGCGTGGGCAGATCCGGACGGCACAGCAAGGGCTCAGGCAGCAGAACTGACACTGGGCCATGTCCTGTGCATGTTCACGGGCCTCACAGAGTGAGCCCAGCAGGCAGGCTGACCGCCAGGCCGGCTGACCACCAGGCCAAGGTGGAGACGCTCCATGGGGTCTGCACCAGGCCCAGGGCCTCACGATATTCACAGTGGCCGGGATATGATTCAACATGACACATGGAGAGCGAGAAAAATGTCCTCTCCTTTGGGAAAAGAAAATCAATGGATGCTAACAGCAACATGAAATAGACGTTGGAATTATTTGACAAAGATTTTTAGATCACCTGTTATAAAAATATGCCAACAGTTAAAAGTGAGCACTTTTTAAAAAGATGGAAAAATGGAAAGTTTCACAAGGAAATAAAAGACAGGAAGAACCAAAATGAAATTATAGAACATAAAAATATTGTAGAGCAATAAGCTCAGAAGCAGAAAATAAGTGACAGAGAAAACAAATCGTTGGACTTTAAGGTAGGTCAATAGAAATGATCCTATCTGAACAACAGAGAGAAAAACATAAATATTTTTTAAAATTGAACCAAGCCTCAGGGACCTGTGACACAATTTCAGAGAGAATAATATGTTGGGATTACAGAAGATTAGAAAGAATGTGATTTGGAAAAATTTGAAGTAATAATATCTGGAAACTTCCAACATTCGGTGACATAATCCTACAGAAATTCAGGTATACCTCAAACAGTATAAACCCAAAGAAATTATCTTCCAAATGTATCTATAATCAAACTTGAAAAACATGAAAACAATATATATTTGAAAGCAAACATAAATGACACATCATCTACAGCATAACAATAATTTGAATGACTGCTAATTTATCAAATTTTTGGAGTACAACATTTTTAAGGCAGTGAAAAGAACTATCAAGATGGAATTCTATGTTCTTCAAGAATGAAGGTGCAAAAATATCCTTCAAGAATGAAGGTGCAATGAAGATATCCTCGGATAAAAAAACTAAGAGAACCAGTTGCCAGCAGATTTGCTCCACAAGAAATTGCTAAAGAAATTTCATCAGACGAAAGGGAAATAGTAAAGGGCTGAGGAAAGAAAGGCCAATAGAAACGGTCCCCTTCTGCATAAATATCATTGATAATTATTCTGTTACCACATTCTTTAAAACGTACTTGGTAGTTGAAAAAAATGTATAACTTTATGTTTCTAAAACTGCATTATTGAGCTATAATTTGTATATCACACAGCTCACTCATTTAAAATGCTTTTCAATACATTCAGAGCTGTGAGACCAATACAGTAATCTAATCGAAGGACATTTTGTTCCCCCAAAAGACACCCGTACCCACTAGCAGCCAGCCCTTCCTCCCGTGCCCTACCGTCAGGCCTGGGCGGCCGAGAACCTCCTGTCTTCAGAGATTTTCTCAACCTGGGGATTTTGCATGAGCAGGGTCATGCGGCACGTGGTCTCTGCAGGTGGCTTTCTAGCGTCCACTGTGCTGTGCGTGTGTCAACACGCATTCACTTCCGTGGCTGAACGACGCTCCAACGACGATGGACTCCCTTCCCATTGTCGATAGAACTAATTAGAACCGATCAGTGGTTTGAGGCCGTGTAACTGTCATCTCGCGGTCCATGGATTAGAAGCTCAGCCCGGGTCTCCCTGGGCCACAGTCGAGGCGCCAACAGAGCCACGTGTGTTCTGGAGTTTGGGGGCGCCACGTCCCTGTCTGGTCCATCCTCCGGGGGCTGCCCGCGTCCCTCTGCCTACAGCGACGGAGTCCTTGAGAGCCGGGGACATTGTCACGTGGGGTCACAGTGACGGCCCCTCCTGCTCCCTCCTTCCTTCCTGTCGTGGGGACCTCGTGACTGCACTGGGCCCCTTGTTGTCCAGGGCGTACCCGTCTCAGGTTATCACACACACCTGGGGCACCCCTCTGCCTCGTAAGGCGTGTGCTCAGGTGTGGGGCTCCGGTGTGGTCACATCCGGGCGCCAGCATCCTGCCTCCCGTAGGGCAGGCCGCATTTCTTACCCACTTTCCAGTTGCTGGGCATTTGCGCTGTTCCCACTTTTTGGTTACTAAGACCGAAACATGCGTCCATGTCACGCACACGTTTCCGTTTCTCCCGTGTGTGTGCTGGGTCACGTGGCAGCTCTGGACTCAGCCTCACGAACAGCCGCCTGGGTCTTGCGAAGCAGCTGCACCAGCTCACCTGCCCAGGGACCCGCGAGGGTGCCAGCTTCTCCACACGCGCGCAGCCTCGTCATTTCCGGCGTCTTTACTGTAGCCATCCCCACACTTTCCTTTTTGATTAGTGTTCGGGTGGCGAACTTATTTCCACCATTTCACCTTTAACCTGTATTTACATTAAAATGTTTTTTTCGTGAACAGCATAAAATGCATCTGGCAGCAGTCACGATGGCCGTGTACCATAGCGCTTTTGGTAGTAACTTCTACGATAATTTTTGAAAACACGGGGCACTGCGTAGATTTGCGTGTCACCGCCGCACGGGGCGCACGCCGATCCCTGTGTGTGTGCCGCTGACGCACGCCCATGGCCACGCGCCCGCCCACCCGAGTCCTCTCGCGATCACAGGCCCGGGGGGCGCGGGCAGCGTCTCGTGCACGCACGGGGTCTGCCCGACCTAGTGCCCTGAAGGCGTCTCGTGCCCTGAAGGCGTCTCGTGCACGCACGGGGTCTGCCCGGCCTCGTGCCCCGACGGCGTCTCGTGCACGCACGGGGTCTGCCCGACCTCGTGCCCTGAAGGCGTCTCGTGCCCTGAAGGCGGCTCGTGCACGCACGGGGTCTGCCCAGCCTCGTGCCCTGAAGGCGTCTCGTGCCCTGAAGGCGTCTCGTGCACGCACGGGGTCTGCCCGGCCTCGTGCCCGAAGGCTGGCCACGTGAACACGGGCAGCGCTGCAGCGCTCTCCGCGAGCCTCTGTGCGGTCGCCATGGCCGCCGTCACTTTGTGCAGAGGGGACACCTGGACAGCTGAGTGCGCCCGCTGGGTCCCACCGGGCACTTGTCCTTCGGTTCCATCTGTTTCTAAGCGTTTACTCTTCCAGCAGTTCCCGTCGCCTTACTCCCAAGTCAAAGTGGTTCTGGTGTCGTAAGCAGGCGGACCTCTCCAGGGCCGGCTCGGCGTGACTCATTTTGCGTGACACTGCTTCACTGTGTGTGGCTCTCCACGTTTTGATGAGCTGGACGCTCCAGCTCACGCACGTCCCTGGGAGGACGGCCCCTCAGCTGCAGCAGGAGATGTGACACATGGCTGGAAATGTTGGCCCACACATGGGGACGTGTGACATTAACCGGAACACTGTGCCATCACAATGCGTAACAGCAGTGTCGACTGGAAGGACACGTTTAAACACTTTAGGGCAGTATTTAAAGGGGTCCGAAAAGCATTTCGTACACATTAAATCTCCTGTACTTTTTTTCACTCTGACATCTTAGAGTCTGCTGAAGGATTTACCAGAAGTAACTTATAGTTACAGAATCTGTTTTTGCATTTCCATGGAAGGAAATGTAATTTTTTTTAAAAGTCACAGACAAAGTTTGCCCATTGGTCCTGATGCATTAGAACAGACGCACGTGCAGACAGCCGGTGGCCAAACGACGGGACAGTCGGCTGCACGCCTGAGCGCCATCCAGCAGCATCAGCTCTGTCTTCATTCCCCAGATCGCGTGGAGTAGGTAAGGCCTTTTAAAAGTAGACATAGATGTTTTCGTACGTAAGAGACATTACTTTGGGTTGCTTCCTAGTCCTTTCCCGGTCCTCAGGCTTCCCCCGGCTCAGGTTAAGTCTCTGAGGGCTGGCGGCGTGGTCCGTAGTGGCTTGGTACCGCCTGGCAGTGCAGAATCAAGCACGCATGCGTCGCGGAGTCACTGGGTGGGGTCTGCCAGTCTGCGGCTCCCACAGGCTCCGTTCTACCCAGGGGTCACCCCGTCACAGAGGCCGTTCCTTACCGTGTTACATGAAGCGTCAGTTATTCTCTCCCTGGTCCAATGCCCTGTTTGCGTTACTCCATTTAAAAAATAAAATATAATTTTTCTATAGACAATAAGAAAATGTGAAACATTCTAACAAATTTTAAACATAAGTTTAACTTTTGAGTGACAATATACATTTTGTGAAAATGTAGAAGCTATATAAATAAAAGAAGAAATTGCTTTTATCCTGCAACGACATATACATGCATAATATTTAAGTTTAATATTTTCCAAGGTTTTTCTCTGTAAATATTATTTTCTGTTCTCATTTCTAAACTTTGTAACAAGTATTATATAACATTTTTCAATAACAGGAATATAATATACCATTTATTTTACCTATTTGGAGATATAAAAATTTCAAAAGTTGTATGAAGAATTTGAAGTGATGCATAATCTGTATCAACGATATAAATTTGTTTCTGTAAAAAGGTAAAAATAGCATCACATGTTCCGTGTTTTAAGAGAACAGAGACTGTAGTAGCTCCTGAGCTGATACTGACTCTTGGGAGCATCTATTTTAATTTTACTTTCAGATAACTAAATACTAGTAAAGCATTTTTAACGAAATCGAGTTTTGCCATGGGTTTGCTTCTCTCTTCCACGTGTACAGATTACACATTTTTAATTTCTGAAAGCTCGTGGAGTGACGCGAGCCCCGCAGGCTGACGTCCTGAGGATCAGCAGAGTGGCCAAGGCCGAGCGCGTCCGCCAGCCGCAGCAGCGCAGCTGGCCGTGGCGACGTCCTGGTACGAGGTCGTTCTGTCGTGGCTTTGGTGTCGGGGGACCGAGTTTACCCGAAACGGGGACGTGGGAGGAGAGCGTCAGGGAGATCCAGCTGTGTGGTGCCGATGCACACCGGGAACGTCCCCTGCCCGGAGCCCCCCTGCCCCGTGCGCGTCCGGCTGTCTGACCCGCGGCCAGCGCCCACCGGGCACACGTGTCGTGGAGACTGGACGTGCGTGCCAGGCACACAGCGGACGGCTCACACTCAGGGACCGATCGGTCACAGGTGCGCGTGTGCACGTGAAGCCATGTCCGCTCATGCACAGACCCACGTCCCCTTTCCCCTAGGTGTGTCGCACCAACACCAGGTCTTGGTGATGACCGAGTCTTTAGTGGAGTGGAATGCTGAGCACTGTGCTTAGATTCTCCGTGTGACATGGATCGTGCTTCATTTATTTCTGTGTCCTGTGAGAGATGACATTGTCTGTTCACCCGTAGCGGTAGGAAGGGGAACGCAGAAGATGGTATTTGCAGATAGCTTTCTAAACCGTGAGTTAAAACCACCTCTATCCGGGGTTACAGATCAGTGGCCCTCAAATTTGTCACACACACACACGAGTCCTTTAGAGGGAGCCCGCCGAACCCCGCACAGCTGCCGGGCTGCTGTGGGGTTCGCTGCTGTATTCACTCGCATTTCCTGTAGATCTTTAAATTGCTACCCGGCTCTTAAAGCTGAAAACTGGAGACTTATTTTGTGGAAACAGGAAACCCCCACTCGTGTCTCCGCTGCGACAGGTTTGGGTGGCAGGCCCTCGGGGCTCCTTCAGCAGACGGCCGGCCTGTCCCATGCTCCCAGAGAGCAGCGGTCCGCACGGCGTGGCGGGTTCGCAAATCCAAGCAGAGAAATAGCAGAATCACGTCCCGACTCCAGCCCGGCTTCTGCCCGTGCATGTGGGCAGCAGGCTGGCAGTAGGAGTGGCACCCGCGCGGCCATGGCCAGGGGACACGGTGTCGGGGTGGCCGGGCCACCGTGTCTTCGTCCTGGAGGTCGCTGCCGTGCCATGTCACAGCCATGCCCCAGCACGAGCTCCCTCGATGACTGCACCTCAGAATTGTTGTGGCCTTTGTGTTCCCAGTGATGCAGTGTTTCAATTCGTCCACTTAACACCATATTTGTAAGAAGAAGAAAAGAAAGAAACGTACAAACCACGGCTCTGAAACGGCACTCCCTCATCCAGGGGGGGGCTCTTGCAGTTCAGAACAGCATGGAACGACGTCCCCTTACCCGGGGAGACGGCGCCCCCCCATCCGGGGGGGGGGCTCTTGCAGTTCAGGACAGCACACGTCACATCGGTGCCGTTGCGTGACGCTTCAGTCTCAGTGGAAGGAAACACGCTGGGAGTGCTCATCGCTCCATTGCAGAATCGTTCCTTCAGTCAATATTTCTTGACTCAAAAGCACCCTTCGTACAAACACAATTACACGCACATTTTGTCTTTTAACACACTTAACTAAAGGCACAGAATGGTTTAAAATTACGCACTTAGAACTTACTACACCCACGACTGTATTTACACAGACTGGAAAACAGCGGAACAGCACGGCGTAAACACGCAAACGTGGGCTTTGAGCCCCGGCTGCACCGTCCGACGCCGGTTCTGAAGCGCGGACCTGGCTTCAGGGTCTGTCCGCGGGAGCGAGACGCGCAGCCGCGGCGCTGGCCGGCTGCCTCGCGGGCCCCGCGCGCTGGGCAGCGGCGGCGTCCGGCTTGGTGGCCCCGCGGCTCGCGCCGGTGCTTCTCCGCTCCTGTGGAGCTGTCAGTGCGGTGACGTCCTATACGAACGCGGCTCTCGACCCATCAGGTGCGGACGAGGAGGAGAAAGGAGGAGGATTTTCCTTCGTGCTTCCCTGGGATCTGGTTGCCGGAGTCTGACCTTCAAGAGAGCAGTGTGACATTAAAAATATCCAAGGAAGAAACACAGGACAAAATGCCAGAGGATTTTACTTAATACTGTTGTCACGTTGCCTTCCCTCATCTCCCCCCCGCAAATAAACAAGAACACGTGGATATGGAGGAAACCCGTGGTGTGATTTCTGCCACCTGGGCCCCCAGCTCTTGCTCCATGGCGTCTGAGCGGGCGGTGCTACCTCACGCGTCCGCGACGGTTCCGCCATCCACGCTGGGCTGGACCAGGGACAGTGGCCGCCATCCACGCTGGGCTGGACCAGGGACAGTGGCGCTCCTCCTGCCGTCAGTGCGGTGGCTCCGGAGGGCCTTGGCGGCGCAGTGGCCCCGGGTGCTGTCCTCGGGGCCGGAGGGCCTGAGGCAGCAGGGGAGGACAGCAGCAGGTGGGTCACAGGAGGCTCAGCACCCGAGGAAAGTTCTAGAATGGTGCAGGGGCACGTCAGAAGCTTGGAGAGCTGCTCTGGAGGCGCCGGTGCCACAGCTCGTCCCCGTTTGAAGAGAGACGAGAGAAAGGCCTGGGGCGGGGGGCGGACAGCACAGATGAGGCCTCCCCACTCAGGCTGGGGAGCCCGAGGACACACCGGGGCCCACAGTACCGTGACGGTCGCCCCGGACGCGGGTGGAGGTCCTTCCGTGAGTCATGAAAAGGTAAACGAGGGAAGGGGGATCTTATGGAATTCTAAGAAA
Source organism: Eidolon dupreanum (assembly GCA_028627145.1). Lineage (NCBI taxonomy): Eukaryota > Metazoa > Chordata > Mammalia > Chiroptera > Pteropodidae > Eidolon > Eidolon dupreanum. Next base: position 152,520,281 of record CM053507.1, on the reverse strand, counting down.
ACTGGACTGAACCTGCGGGACACTCACTCCCGACGCGGCTCACGTGTCGCCACGCCCTTCCATCATCGGCCCCCAGGCCTCGGGCAGGGGTCTCAGGGTGTGACAGCCTCGGTGACGGGGGCAGGCCGGCGCGCACGGCAGCTGCCACGCCGCGATGCGCAGGCTCACCCCTCGCACGTGCTCACGGGGGGACGTCGCTGCCGCGAGCTCGCGCTCAGCCTCCCGGGCGCCCGTGGACTCGGCGCGCTGCTGCGCAGCCTGCAGTGGCCCGGGGCGGGCGGCCCCGCCTGCTCCAGCGCCCGGGCGGACGGGCACGCGGCTTCTCCTTCAGCATTTCTGTCACATGGCTGTCAACTACTTGATTGATTAAACTGATACCAGGTAAGAAATGGTCTGTTTTCTTTTGCGTTTTCAGTTCTCATTATGGATTAATGGATGCCAAGCTGTCTTCAGCATCTGAATCTAGTGCTGTTAGAAACGCCTTGGCATTAATGCCTGATCTAGTCTAGGGGAAGGATGTTAAACTCAAAAGAGTTGGCAAAATTTTACTCAGAAATTGGTGATCCTGAAGGTGTCCATATCTTGTGTATATAGTTTAAATATCAGCAAAAGCATTCCATTAAGTGCTCATTCTAGATAGGTGTATGATACTAATTTCTAAGGAATCACAAAAATTACTTTTCTAGAACCTTCCAAAACTAGCGTAAGTCAACCCTCAGTGCAACATTCATCTCTGTCCACACATTCTATTAAAGTGTGCTGAATCGCGTAAATTTAACCCTGATGCACAGTGGCTAAAGGGTCTTTTGCATGACTTATGGGGTCACTGAAGGATTTATTCCTCCTCCCCACTCCTTTTTTTTACTATAGTCTCAATATTTATATGGTCTGGTCAGGTAAAGACCACTTTCCACCCACTTGAGTAACTGCTGGGTCCTAGCTTTTCTGGGAAGGTATATCAAGCAGTCTAGTGGTAGCCTTCAATTTGCCACGTCTTAGACAGGAAATGTTTGGCTGCTGAGATTTTCAGCATCGATCCTTTTTCCGTGTTCCCACAGGTCTTTTTTAAGTCTCTAAACACAAAATGGACTGTCAACAGCAACTTCTCAAAGACCATTACCCCAAAACCCTGTCATCAGAAAAACTATTCAGTTTATTTTCATTTTAGGCAAGAATATCAAAGTAGATGATTTTACGATAGCTACAGCAATTCACTGCCATGCTGTAAATTATCTTTCACTTACATGTATTTTTCCCTTCGTAGTCTGATTAGACGCAGGGCTGTTTTTAGTCACTGCTATTGCTGGTGTCGCTCCATAGAAGTAACAGAGGAAGGGGCACCAGGAAAGGACTTCACACGGCTCAGATGTTATTTTCTAAGTGTTTTATAGAAGGTCGATCTCAGATGAAAAAGACGTTGCGATTAAAAACAGAAAAAGCCGCTTCGCCATTTAGATCGTGCCGGTGGGGCTGTTTCCAGAGCGATGCCTGCCGTGTCACGGAGGGCAGCCTGACGCTCGGCGGGCGCCTGTTTACGCGCCGTTCAGAGGAGGGTCGCCGCGGGGGAACGAGTCTGCGTATGCGGGCGGGGTGTCTGGTGTGAGCTTGCCCTGGTTCCGTTTGTGGAGTGTGGATTCATTCCGTGCTTTTGACAGTGAGCTACAGTAATCAACCTGGGTTTTATTTAACGTGTGCAAGGACAGTCACCCAGATTCTGATCTCGGGTGTGTGTGGGCTCATCACACGTTTGTAAATGCACTGCTTCGCAGCACCAAAGGTAGAGTTGAGACCTCATGGCAGAGCACGGGATGTGAGGGCGCAGTAGGCGGCGTGTTCGTTCACCACGCACAGATCTGGGGACTTGCTGCGGCTGCAACATGCACGACCTCTGTTTTCTCTTCCGGTTCCAGTCTACTCAGGAAGCTCATCGTAACTTGTCATGGGCAGGACGGGAGGCCAGCACTCTGTGTGGGCAGGAAGGAGGGCTGAAAAGCGGGGTCACCGGCCGGCTGAGAGCAGCTCAGCGCACAGAAGCACAGACGTCCTGTCGCTTTCGCGGCGCCCTGGTCGAAGTGGCCGTTGGTCGTTTGCAGTGTCCGCACACATTTTCATGAATTGCAGTTCTGCTTGATTTTACCGTGGGTTTGTACCCGGCCACACGGTACCACTTTGCATTTGGATTCTTTCTTGTCACTTTCTGCACCTCACTTCAGTGAGTAAGCTGGAACAACATTAGAAGGTGGCAAAGACCTTTAATGGTCACTCAGTCCCGTCAGCCTCCTAAACTTGCCAGCCTCCTTGAAAGGCAACTCACAGGGCTCTGTCCTTTGACACTTCTCCACCGAGCCTCGGAGAATAACTAGTGTCATTAAGAGAAATTTTATTTCAGGAGTGCATATTTTGTACATTTTAAGTTTAGTGTTTTGTAACCCGATCAGCTATCCCATACACTGCATTACCACTGCAGTGTGCATACATACTTACGTTTCATTGACTGCAGTTTTTTGACAAGTTGTAATGAAATACCCACTTGCCAGTTTTCAGTTTTCTTTACTGGAGCTATGACTCTTAATCGTTGTTATTTAATATGACTAATAATAACCCATTGGGATGTAGGCTCCATCCTGGTAGACACTTAACTATTTTGAAGGAGGTACCTTTATTTTAAACATGCAATTCAATTCATACTGACATTATGCAGTTCAAAATATATAGATTGAGCCCCTTTCACTTTGAAGAGCTTTACTCTGGCATGCATTCTTTCCATATCGATAGCTACCACGTCTCAAGATCCAGACGTGCAGGTAAATCATATGCCAGCCTTCACCACGTGCTACCTGTTTCAAGTGGACGATTTACAACACTCACAGTCACACGTATTATCTTTCTTTCCTCTTAGAGCCAGTTCAAATAGCTCGTCTGCAAGAGAGTGTCGAGCGTGATGACTGGGTGCGTCTCTTATAACTAACCCTTTTCACACTGCAGTCACATACTGTTTGTGTCATGCATTAAGACCTTTGGCAAACCAAGATGGGCGGTGTGAGCGAGAGGGACCAACATGCCCTTCTAAGTGGCTGTGAGGAGGGTGGGTTCTAGAAAGATCTTAGTCCTCACTCTTCCATGGATTTATTACGTGATGGAAAAATTGTGTAATTACTTATTCCCACATTTTACAAAAGAGTCTACATCTTTTAGGGATGTTCTGAGTTATAATGTCAACATTTCTATATTTCCTGAGTAGCATTGCCTATAAACATTAAACGCTGAGAAAACTCGAGTCAGCCCGAGCTCGTTGACGGAGAGGCTGTTTGGGTTCCTGCTCTGGTTTGGTTATTACTGTTGCAGGTTCAATGCGCAGCGACCATAAAAAACGTTAAATCTTCAAGCCCGTCATTTAACGTCATCGAAAGGAATCGCAATACGATACGTAATTACTTAAGAGTCTATGAGATACGAATGCAGGACATCACTCAGCAGTGACGATTCGGTGACTGACAAGGACTCTTGGAATATTTCAAAATCTGGCGTACATACTGAATTTTTTGGTAGTTACATATTTACTATCTTGGTTCAGGACTTCACAGTGTGTTCAGATGCTCACGGTCTGTGACGTGACAGGGGTCCTGGTAAAGAATAAAAAGGGACGGCGCGACTGTAAATTTCGAAAGAAAAAATCAGCGAACTTCTTTTTGATCATTTTTTTCACCAAATATTTATTAAGTATGGACTAAGTGCCAGGTCTTATTCTGAATACTGGGGACATATCAGTGAATGAAATGGACACAATCCCCACCTGCTGAGGCTGGCATACTACTGGGGGCAGGGCCGGGAAATAAGTCATAATCATCAAAAACGAGCAGGTTGTGTAGTGCGCAATATTTGACCATTTTCCCCTTTCAGCGCAAATAAATGTGCCCTGGCAAAGGGCCATGTCTGGTGGTTTGAAGTAGCTAACTCGCACCATCCCACGGGACAGTCGCGTGTATTTGAAGCATGAAGTAAGTCCTTCCGCCGACGTCCCAGGTCCACCTTTCCTTGCTGCCGAGGGGCACGTGTCTTCCCGTAGCTGGCGGCTCTGAAACTGCATGTCAGCTAATCAGCAGGGGGCTGTCACCGTCAGCAGGGCACCGGATGCGGTGTGGTCGGCACCGCTGTGCACACACAGACGTGGGTGTAATTCACGGGGGCGTGGTGGGGCAGCCGTGACCCTGCGACCTCGCAGGTAGCACACCGTATGGACCCACTACAGGGGTCGGAGATCCTCCATTGATTCCTTGTCCAAGGTCGAGAAAGCACCGAATGGAAGGCGCGGCATGTGTCGGCAGCGTGAAGAACACACTGGGGCCACCAGGGGGCAGACTTCCGAGAGCCGCCGCGTCGCCGGGCCGTCCAGGGCGCAGGGTGACCGGCACTGTGCGCGGAAACCGTGGTCGTGGGGTCTCTGCGTAGGACAGGGAGGCGGGAAACCACACTCGGTGTGGAAGCGTTTTGAGACTGCTCTGCCGGGTTTATTTGGCTCACGTTTTCCTTTTATGTGGCCACAAGAGTGACAAGCTAACGATCTCAGCTGAGTCCAAAGAGCTCTGCAGTATTTTAAAATAAAAATGTCAAGTGGTAAGAATATATTATCCAAGTGGCAGATTTTCTTGTTTTCGGTGGCACATGTTATTGGTTTGTCTTAAAATTAATGGTGCTTTAGGTTTTACAAAATACAGTAATTTCATAAGCCATAGCTGGACGTTCATTTTTATTGGTGAAAATAATTATTCTCAAATGAGGGAAAACTTTTCCTGATATTTGAACACCATCCAGAAGAGATCATCTTTTTGGGTTTTTACACATGAACATTTTACGAGGAGCATGTAAAGAAGGCAGAGGCCATCTGCTTGGACTGAGCATGGAAGGTTTCCTGCAAATGACTGAATAATTCCTGTGAACTGCAGACAACCAGAAGTCAGCATGGTATTCTTTCGTCATCCAGGGTGCTGCAGCCAGGTTTCTGGGGACCAGATCATCTTTTTTTATACAGATGCCTTTTAGCATGATTTGGAGTTTTTTCATCTCCGACATTGATTTTTTTTTTAAAAGGTACTCAAGTTGATTTGTAACAGGGATGTAGTTTTTCTCTTGTAAATTAGGTTATATTTGCAGGGTATTGCTCCGTTGTGCGTACCTAGGAGGTAGACATAAAATGTCAGCCACTGTCGTTATGACGATGACGCACAATTGATTGTCGCGTGACTGGAGCTCGGTGGCCGGCAGGGGTAAGAAACTGGACACCTGCCCCGACTCCTGCTCCGTGCCTGTCACAGCTTTCATCTCTCTTCAGCCTTCTGGTTCCTGCTCTCGGTTATTACCCCACATCTTCCTGCTCCTGCTCCGAGCCACATCACACCCACAACACATAACATTTTTATCTTAAAAACAAAAAGGCAGGTAACAGGTTTTTGTTACACGCTTGTATTGGGGAAGGAAAGAATTCTTTCTGGTGCTCCTCAAATAATGCCCAGTGGTTACTACCTTTAGTGTTTTGTTTTTTTTTTTTTTTTTTTTTATTGTTTCTGATGAAAAAGAAAGTATAGCTATTGATGGAAAGTCATTTTAAAAATCAGATAAAATCTGGACTTTTAATTATTTTTTTGTGAACCAGTAATTATTGTTTTTGATTTAAGAATGTTGTACTTTTCTACTTTTATAAGCAAATGTCATTGCAAAAATAAATTTAATTAAGAAATACATGAGATTACTATTTATGCACTTCACTGTGTTAAAATGTCATGAATAAAATGGTCTACAAAGCATATTGTAAAAATGTGATTAACATTTCTACTAGAATTTTTCTAAATTTATTGGTAGACTTTCTTGTTTTATGTTACATAGTTTCCTTTTGTAGTTAAAGATGTTGGTGACATCATGGAAAATCTAAATGGTGCATGAGAGAGCCATATATCAGCAACAGAGCTATAGTGTGAGTGTGGATTCCGTGGCATGCCACGTTTACCAGGGTTGGAGGGCAATGCAACTTTTTAGGCTAATAAGCATTTTCGCTTTTATTGGCATAACTTTAAATTTTATCCACTTACATGATTTTTTTTTTTCTTTTACTGTGTGGTATTCTGTTCTGCTTAAGACACAACAGACTGAGCTTTACTTGACAGCACCAAAAAATTACTAACATCGATCCCTCAACCGCAGTCATAAGAAAAAGCAGTTGTTTGGGGAGATTTCAGGGACAGTTATACTGCATGGCTGGTTTCCGCAGAGGCCTCTGCGCCCGCTTTTGGTTCACGTCGTTTTCCGGTCTGTCTACCTCCAGCTGTTCCAACTACCAGATTTTTGGCATCAATTGCTTTCTTTCCACTTTTGTCCACTTCTTCCCTTTTCTTCATTTTTTTAAATTTTGTCTCTTCAGCCCCTACCCCAGTCCCCACCCCTGGCCTTGTACCTCTCGGGTTTGGCTGATGGCTGTCATCACACAAGAGCAAGTCCTTGCTTGGATCGACACCCCGCTTCCATGTTCGTAGCCGGGTTTGGGGTGGGGTGTTCCATTCCTTCCTTCCGGGGGCTCGGACAGGACCCTGGCCATGCCTGCCGCCCAGCCGCCCGGTATGCACAGTGCTCCCGTAATCAGCACCAGGGCCTGTGAGTACCAGCTGCTCGTTTACCAAATGCTAATGCTCTATTTTATACAGTGTGGCACTGGGATGGGTAACAAACACTGTGCTGTTGCCAGTTTGTCTGATCTAATGTCTGACTGCAGTGCCAACAATATGGCTAACGATTAGATTAAAAAACAAATCTAACAAGTATCTGAAAAGTGTTTAGTCATAGACTATAATTTATGTGATTCCATGAGATAAAAATTTGGCATTGAAAATTCTTCTGTAAGATTTGAAATTTGTCTTCTGTGTAACTGGCACATGTCTGTACCACCCTGTCTACTTAGATGAAGTCACCCAGATAACCACCAAGCCCATAACTTGGTGTTTGCTGTTAGTCTCTACAGTAACTAGGACTGAGTTTCATAACGGCTATACTCTGATCGTTTATCCTAACCGGGCCCATGCATGCTTTTTTTAAGCCTTCCCCAGCATGTGACTGCAAATGTGTCCCTGTATTCCTGATTATACATGTTTCTCACTTAAAACGTACAGTTTTTGGAATTTCTTCCCAATTTTTACATGTGAAAATGTTAGTTCCATGAATCAAGCCTGTGTGTCTTTTGCTGTGGCTTCTAGGCTCCTACTTACATCCAAAGCAGTTAGTTGCATTTTTAAAGCAGGAGGTGCTGACATGGTGGAGTCTGCGATAAACCCTCTCAGGTGGAGAGTTAGCAGCAGGACGGAGGCCAGCCCTGGGGGCACGCTGAGCCCGAGCCTGGGCCACCGCCCCAGCTGCGAGATGCCGGGCCAGCCAGACTTCTGATTCCAGGGCCTCGCTCTCCTCATCAGGAAGTGGGAGGGGCTGGGGAGACGAAGGTGCCCGTGTC
>CM053507.1:152487867-152512292 GCA_028627145.1 Eidolon dupreanum | reverse complement strand
TATGTAACAAAATAGTTCAGGTAAATATCACCTCAATATAAATAATATACATATTATTTATATCCTATATTGCTATTGTTGCAAATTTCATCTTTATATATTGTGTCCTCATCGGCATAGATTTGTATTTAGTTATGTACTTGTTTTAAAAATTAGGAAAAAGATGAGTTCCAAGCAAAATACACAAATACTGCCTTTTATATACGTATCTGTCTGGTCGGATATATGGTCTTCACAGTTGGATTAGATATCAGTTGCTAATATTGTCTAGGATCCCTTTTATGGAGGAATTGCTTCTCTCTCACTGTTTTCAAGAGTCTTTCTTTGTCTTTGATTTTGATAGTTTGATCATAATGTGTTTCAGTGTGGATCTCTTTGAGTTTAGCCCGCTTAGAATTCATTGAACCAGTTGATGTATAGATTAATATGTGCATCAAATTTGGGGATTCCCCTTCTCTCTTTGCCTGGCACCCCTGTTCCGTAGATGTTGGCACACATGATTGTGTCCCAGCGGTCTCTCTGGATCCTTCTATGTGTCTTGAATTGTTTTCTTATTTGTTCCTCAAACTGTATAATTTCAATCAACTTATCTTCACATTTGCTGATTCTTTCTTTTTTTTTGTTTCTCCTCAACTCTGCTGTTGGGAACTTTCAGTGAATTTTTTATTTCAATTATTAGTTTTCAATCCCAGAAGTGCTATTTATTTCCTTTCTGTAACTTAAATTTGCTTACTGATATTCTCTGTTTGGGAAAATATAATTTTCATGCTTTCTTCCAGATATTTGGCTTGGTTTTAGCTCTTTAACAAGTTCAAAATAGCCGATTTAAATTCTTTATCTCATAAGTACCGTTTCTGGATTTTCTCAGAAGCAGTTTTCAGTGATTGCTTTTTTTTCCCTGTGTATGGGACATATATTTTTGGTTCTTTGAAAGCCTCATAATTTTGTGTCGAAAACTGAACATTTCAAGTGTTATGAGAATCAATACTTGGGTGCCGCTGCTTGAGGTGTTGTTTGCTTTCGTGATTTTTCTGAATGAATTTTTAAAGTCTGTGCTCTCTGCTATTCGTGGCTACTGATGTTTCTTTTGTTATCTTATTATCCAGCTAAAAATGGGACAGAGGTTTTTTAAAATTCCTGGAATAAACATTTCTCGCCCGTGGACCTGCGCCCGGGCACAGGGAAGGCGGCCGCCTGCGGCTCCGCTCTGCCTCCCCTTCCTGCGTGTGGAGCCTGCGGTCCCCAGCGACCCTTCGGGACCTTCCCGGGCCCTCTCTGAGCTGGCGCCTGGCAGGAACATTCTCGTGGCCTCGCTGTTCCCGGGCGTGTGTCCGAACGTCTGGAGGCTCTTCCCCGCAAAGTGCGCCTCCCAGCCTCCCCCCTCCGCCCCCACGTTTAGGTCATCTGTTGTCTCTCTGGCCCCCTGTCATCTTTTGCTTCAGGAAGCAAAGACTGAAACATTCACCTGCATTTTTTTTCCCCCAGGTGCCCTCTGGGTGACTTCAGCTTTGGGGTTCGGGAAGCTGAAGTAGACTGTTAGAGCTGGATTTCCGTGAAGCCCCCAGGCAGAGCAGCCAAGGACAAGGGGTTCGCAGATGGGGTCACCCGTGCCATCGGCCACTGGTGGGAGGCCTGCGCTGCTGCCCAGGCCAGCTGAGCCGGGCGTGGGGACTGGTGGGCAGGAAGGGGTGCGAGTTAGGCCTTCAGGGGCCTGCTCTTCTTACTGGGTCTCGGTGAGATGAACAGGCACCCCGAATTGCTGCAGGCTCCTTGTTCATTTCCAGAGTTTGAAAAAAAGTTGGTTTTGAGAGTGTTTGCCAGATTTGTACTTGTGTTTATGCGGGAACAAATTTTTGAAGTTCTGTACTTCTCCATTTTTGCTGACTTTACTTATCTACTCTGGAATGTTGTTCGCTCTTTCATTAAAGCCCTTGAGATATTAATCGTAGTTATTTTAAATTTACTTTCGATAACTCCATTATCTGTGTCACAGCTAAATCCGGTTCTGTCATTTGCTTTGTCTTTCAGATTGCATTTTTTCTTGATTTTTAGTGTACCTGTAATGTTTTTTGTTGTTGTTGTTGAAAGCTGGATACGTTCTATCATGTCATAAGAGCCGAGGTAAAGATACTTCAATTTTTATTCATTTGTTTTTTCCACACAACTTTCTTCAGCAGTTTTGTTGTGACGTAAACCGACACACACACTGTGTGCGTTTGAGGTGCACACACGACGACCTGACTCTGTGTGTGGCCGGACGGTCACCACAGGAGTTTAGGCAGCATCCGTCGTCTCGTACACATACAGAATAAAAAGGCTTTTTAATACGAGGATTTGGGCTAATCTGGCTGGGACTTGGCCTGTGTGTGTTGCTTGCCATAGCTGTAGGTGACACAGGCTTCAAACGCCTCTAGTGTCATCTTTGGCTCCCCTTGACTTTGGACTTCCCCAAGTGCTGCCAGACGCCCTCTGCCGTTGGCTGTCACCCACTCACTGAGAGGGGGCCCGGTGTGGGTGCGAGGCAGAGGCCAAGTGTTGCCATGTCACGGTTAAGGCTGTCCTTCAGCGGGCTCGTTTCTGGCCAGCTTTGACCTTCACAGGTGTTTCTCCAGAAGGAAGAGTGTCCCCTGGAGGGGACAGGGAGCCTGGAGGGAGCCAGAGTCCTGCTGCAGCTGGGAGGAGCCACTGGTGAGGTCTGCTGGTGCCGAGGACAGCCTCAGACACAGATGGGCTCAGCATGCCCCCTGGGGGCGGGTCCTGCCCCTCCCGTCCCGGGACACCAGAGGACCTTTTTCTGGGCTTCACCATGAGAGCACAGTCTGGTTCCTGAGTTGGTAAAGCCCACGCAGGTGTCAGGTCCCTGATGAAGCCACACCCGCAGCCCCAGCACGCCTTTAGAGTCACCTGCCATGCTCCGGCCCCCTCCGCCCCGTCCCCACTGAGCCCGCCTCGAGGCCACTGACCTCTTCTCCTTTGGTGTCTCACGTAAGACCTTCCTCAGACTTTTAAACACAGTATTGTTCTTCACTTCCAGAATTTCTGTCCGGTTCTTTTCATATCTTTTGTTTTTCTCATTATATTAATGATTTTGTTTAAATCCTTAAACATATTTAAGATATTTAATGGCTGTTTTAAATTCTTCTCCTGCTATTTCCATTATTCATTCATTTTTATTTACTGATTTTCCTCGTGATTATAGGTCATAACGTCTGCTTCTCTTCTGCACACCTGTACAAACGTCGAGTCAAACAATCCAGTTATTTGTCGCTCTGCTTATCTTTTCCCCTTTCCTCCTTCTTCGAAGCCTTCCTTTTGCGCTTTGCCAGTGTATTCACAGTGGCTCTTACGATGCGGCGCCCGTGGCCTCATTAGTTGGGCTTCTCTGGCGTCCGTAGGTGGCCGTCGAGGCCGCCCCGGTCCGAGCGCGGGCGGGGTCTGCGTGGCGCTCTCCAGTGGCTTTTGTTGGCTTTTGCTTCGGCCGATGGACTTTCCCGTGGACGGTGATGGTGAGTATTTGCCTGAAGACTCGGCCTCTGGGGAGGACCACGAGAGCCCGTTTTTGCTACCGCTCCCTCCCACCCAGCGCTTGGTCCACAGACGGCAGCTGGCTCAGCCTCCCGCTCTGCAGTCCCCTGTCATCACCGCAGCGAGCTTGCCTGGCCCGCCGACCCGCGCCACTGCCCTGAAGTCGGCTCCCGCAGACGGTGGCAGCAGCGTCCAGGGGCCCCGGCCGAGGGCTCGAGGCCCTGCACGGCCTCCCGTGCAGATGTGTGGGGATAGTCGCGTGCTGCGTTCTGTCGCCTGCTCCGATCGCTTTTGGCAGGAGCGCACGTTTCATAGCGGTCGCTCCTCATAGAGCATAAATTCCGGATTCTATTTCCGTGGCGCTGGATTTCCATGTTAACTGCCGTGAGTTAGTGGGCACTGTGGAGCCACAAAATAACCTTATTTTTATGGAGATTTATTAGATATGTTCTAAAGAACTGTAGTTTCTTTATTCTCAGTGAACTTTATTCTTAGGAGTGATTTGTGAATCTTGGGAGCTTGGAATTCCGAGCGCATTCCCACAGTGGTGCTGTTTTTTAATTATTCAGTTACCTGGCAATGGATAGATTTCAGTCCCCAAGGTTTCCCAGCGTACATTCAAAATGAACAGAACTAGAGCGGAGTCAACCGGGGTGACAGCAGCATGTTTGTGGAGCCCTCGCGAGCTCTGGACAGCGGCCTGGAGTGTCCGCGCTGTCAGTTCGCTTCACTGAGACGCTGCTCCATGTTTAAGGCTGTCGCTGGCACTGTGCGATTATTCCAGAGACAGCGGTTGGGGCAGGTGGCGCTACGACACCCGCTTCATAAACGGACTAAACGCTCCCAGCGACTGTATGCTCCCTGTGACGTGAGCTTAGGCTCATCCTAGCATCAAGGAATACTGATTTCTCTTCTAAAAACACAGCGTGTATTAAATGTGTATTATTTAAGTTTCCTGAAAAACTAAAGCTAGAGGTTTTCTCAGAGTTTACAGAACATTCCTGTTAAAATTACTTTCAGTGTCCGTTTGAGTTTTCAGAGGCTCATATGGGAAACCTATAGTTTGTCATTCTTTTATTTCTTTTCACTTTCGTAGTTATCGACATCATTGTTTCGTGGGGACAGATGTTTTCTCCATTCGACATTGCTGAGCGTACAAACTCGCGTTTACGGTGGAGCCCGGTGCCGGTCGTGGTTCTCCCCGGCCCTCCCCACGGTCACGGCCACTGTGTCCTCTGCGCGTGGACGTGAGTTCTTGCTCCACGCGCTGCGCATTCCACGTTCGCTCGCTGCGTGCATAAACGCAGTGAGTGATAGAAGCCCGCGTCCCACGTCCGCTCCCGGTGCCACGTCCCCTCCCGCGTCCCTGCGCCAGGTACTCGCTCGCTCGGCTCAGAGGCCACGCTGCAGGCCATTGGGAGTGATGGGGGCCACCTGTCCCCTCCCCCAGGGTCTAGCCCTGCTGCCACATCTGTCCTCCGCCCTCCTGCTTCACCCCACAGCTCTGAGTCACAGGCGTGCACACGCATGCTCAGACACACACGTGTGCACGCACTCACGGGTCAGCTTGTGAGTCCACGTCACACGTCCCCGGCTGCCCTCTCGCTAATGGAAGACTTGTGGACAGGAACTTGACCTTGCTCCTCCAGCCCTGCGCTGGGCAGTGCCTGAGCGGTATGGCTGCGCTCATCGGAGGTCGCCGCTCCAGGGGGAATACCATCCCCGAGGGGCTCAGCAGAGCACCGTGGACCGTATGCCACCTGATTTGTTTTTATTCAAGAATTTTTGCTGCTGCTCTTGTTGCTGACATATGTATATACATACTGTCCACACATAACATTTTAATTTATACTCATTCTGTTTCATAATACAAATAATCAGACAATCCTATTTTATAGAAATGTAAATGATAATATGAATAGAATTTCAAAAAGTTTAACGCAGGCATAATGATATATAGAGCGAACGTCCAAAATAGTATTCATACAGTACAGAGGAGAGTGATCAAAATGAATCGTTATTGGGAAAAGATTATAAATTATCCTGTTAATTATATTTTATTCATGGGAAGAATGAACGTGGGGAAGGTATAAAGTCAGGTTCAGGACATGGATTTGGGGGTCAGCTCTGGGTTCAAACAGCAGTTCTGGACGCCCGAGCTGTAGCGTCCCGGGGGAGTCACAGAAATTCCCCCACCTTCCCATGGGATGCCTGTCAGGCGACACTGTTCTGATGATTCAATTTTAAAAGTCCGTTTTCCCTGTATATTAACAAAATCGTTGCCATATTTACCTATGACTGATTATTTAAATATTTCTATAAATGTACTCGCATTTTGACCTTGATGTTTAAAAAGAGAACTAGGAACGAGCCGCGCTTCCCTGACTCCCGTGGGCACAGATGCCGGCGGCAGCTCAGGAGCGGGTGGTAGCTGCGCTTGTCCCGCGTGGAGCCCAGGAGCGGGAGGCAGAGCGCTGTCCCGCGTGGGTCACTTGCCCCCGGCAGTGCTAGAGTCGTATGACTTGGGGGAAAAGTTGGTACGCAACTAACTTTTAAGTAAATTACGGCTATTTATTCATAATTAAAATGCTATAATAGTGATACAATAAATGTCGTGTTGTTAGAAATATTTCTGAGGAGGAGATGAAACTTCACTGTGGCAGCCAAGCAGGGAAGTCTGGTCAATGGAGCCGAACTTCCAGGCACGTCCTGAGTCCCTTGACTCAACACCTGTCGTGAGACGTGTCCCCGAAGTTGCTTTCAAACGCGGAGGAAGGAAGCGGCTTTGGAGCAGGGGCCGGGTGGTGAGCGTGGCTGCGTCTCCAGTGGGCAGCGCTGCCGCTGTCGCTGTCTGGTTCGCCCGTGGACAAGCTCGCCCTGCCTGCCCGTCTGTCCGGCTCCGGGTCCGTTTGCACGTTCTCGCTGCCCTTCGTGGGGGAGCGGTCTGCGCCCAGAGGGAATGCACCCCGCCCAGGGAACGCCACGCACAGGGAACGCGCCCCCTAGCCCCGCACAGGCAGAACGCAACCCGCACAGGGAACGCCCCGCATGGAGGGAATGTGCCCCCACAGGGGACACCCCGCACAGGGAACGCGCCCCCCAACCCCGCACAGAGAGAATGCGCCAGTTGTGTCCTCTTCCCTTGACCGGCCATCCGCTCGGCCCTCCTCGCTCGCTGACCCTCCTGGTCCTGAATCTTAGGACAGACCTCCCGCGAGCTCTGTCCCCACCCCGGACGTGTACGGGGACTCGGGGCTCGGCGTCATCACTCAAAGACGACAGCGTCAGGTGTCCGAGCGCGTGCGGTGGCTCTGCGCTCCCACGGCTCAGCCTTCGACTGTGCTCCGTCCCGAGCGACCGGCCTGACCAGAAAGGTCCTTAGGCCACCGCTCAGCACGAGGCAGCGCGTCCGCATCTTGATGCGCTTTTAACCTTCCAAGTGCCTTAAGGTTAAAGGACAGCCCGCCCCGCCTTCCTGACCCTCGCTACTGGTCCTGTTTTCAAAAATCCCATTGGAAACTTATTTATTACAGATTCCTCGGAATCTGGTCATGATCTGCAGTGTTTTTAAACCCATTTCTTTTTCATCTGTTCATCCGATTTCCCGCCCTTGGTGTCCTTGTCGTGCAAACCCTGCTGACCTTCTCCGTGGCTTTCTTCCCCGACCTTCCTCTAAGGTTCTTATGTCTCACGATATATCAGCTGTCACTTCTTTAGTTCTCATTTTTCTGAAAGTATGTCTAGTTTTATCTTCAGTGGTAGCGACGGAGAGTGAACTTTCCTGTCGATTCTCTCGGACCGGGCTCATATATTCACTTGTCCCATGCGATCACTGGCTCAGGTGATGGTTGATACATTTGTAGCTTTTTTTCACATGATTTCTATAGTTCCTGTTGATGATTGTTCTGGTTCTCATTCATTTTTCACTTTTTTCTTAATAAGTTCCTTATCCAGATTTGCTTTAGTCGGTTGTTTGAATTGACTCTTTTGGCTTTTACCATTTTTTTGACCCTCTGATTGTCTTTCTTTTATTTTTTTAAAAACTCGTAGTTCTGTTCGTGCTGCTATTCTGGTGGGTGCCGTCAGCCTCTGTGCCCCAGGGCCGGGCCTTCAGCTTCGCCAGCAGGGACAGACAGTCCCCTACACATTTTAAAACTGGAGTTGGCAGTTCACAGGCAGCGACGGGCACAGAGCTCAGGGACCGTCCGGGTGCATCCCCCCAGGGCACGCACCGGAGACGAGGTCAAGGGCTTCGGGGGACCCTCTGGCCGCGTTCTCTCCGCCCCCGCCCCCACGCCCACACTCTGGCGTCTCCCTCGCCGAGTGTCACCCATGCCAGGGCTCTGGCTCTCGGAGTCACCTTTTCCAGATCGCTCTCCTTTATGGTGGCTGCGCGCGCACTGCGTCACGTGGTCGTCCTCCTGTGTCCCTGCACGGGGCCAGGTGGTTGCTTTTCATCGCCGGCTGGCGTTCCAGGGGGAGGTGCTGCAAGGTGTCCCTCTGTTCTCCTGGCCAGGGCGCTGGGGTGGCTCCGTTTGTGTGGTGAGGCACGAGGATGCCAGGGGTGTTCTCACATGCACGTTTTGGGGCGTCTGCCCGTCTCCTGAGCCCAGAGCCAGTGTGGCTTCTGTGTGGACGGGTCACTGTGCAGAGCCGCCGCCGGGCGCTCGTCCTGCTGGCTGTGCCCCCTGTGCCCCTCGCCCTGCCAGTGGGCGTGAATGAGTCCTTCTGGTCCTCGTCAGTTGCCTGGTGACTGATAGTGCTGAGCATTTTTTTGTTTGCTTTTCAAGCAGTCGTATAGCTTCTACTGTGAAGTGTCTGTTCAGAATTTGCACCCTTCTTGGCTTTTTGAAATTATTGATTTATAGAATTTTTAAAGGTATATATTTAGGAAATAAGTCCGTTGTCATAAGTATATATTACGAATACTTCCTCCAAGTCTGTAGCTTGCATTCTCATGTTCTTGATTGTGTATTCCAATGAAGTCTAATCTGTCTACTTAAAAAACACTTAATGGTTAGTGTGTTATGTGTCCTGAGATCATGAAGGTATTTCCAAGAGGTTTTATGATTCTAGATTTTATAATTAAGTCAATGATTCTTCTTAAATTGACTCTGTATAAGATGCAAGGAGGTGGTCCATGTGCCCACCCCCCCCCCCTTTTTCTTTTACAGATATTTAGCTTTTCCAGCAGCATTCCTTAAAAGGTTCCTTCCTCATGAGAAAGGATGTGGAACTTTGTCAGCAGTCACCTGTCAGAATGTGTGGGTACCTCCATTCTCCCCGCCCAGTTCCACTGATCTGTTCATCTGTACTTACACACTGTCGATTCACACACAGGCTGAAAGTTAGGTAGTAAAAGTCTTTGAACTCTGTTCTTCTCTTTTAAGATTGCTTCAAGTGTATGTTAGATCATTAGCATTTTGTGATAAAGTTTAGAATCAGTTTGTCAATTAAAAAAACTTATTTTTTTAATTGGAATTTAGTTCAACCATTTTGTTGGTTTTGGTGAAAATAGACACTGATGTCTAATCCATATCATGGTACATTTCTCCATTTATTTAGGTCATCTTTGGTTTCTCTCCACAATGTCTTATCGTTTTCAGTATAGAGATCTGACCCCATTTATTTGTAGCTGTTTGATATTTTGACAGGAAAATGGTATCGTTAAATATTTTCTCATTGTTCATTAATAAGATATAAAACTAGGATTGAATTTTGATTGACTTCATATCCTTTGGCCTTGCTAAATTCACTAATTATATTCTATTTTTAAAATTTGTGGTGTTTTCTATATAAATAACTATGTCATGCAGAAAAAATAAAAATTTTATTTTTTTTGCACTCCACATGCTTTTAATTGATTTTTCTTGCTTTATTTCAGTGGCTAGTACTGCCAGTAGGATGTTAAAAAGAAGTGGCAGGACTAAATATCCCTGCTTTGTGTGTTACGGAGGAGCCAAACCCTCCACGTTACATCATTAAAGAAAGGTCTGGGTTTTTTCCAGTGCTTTTTGTCAGATTGAAGACGCTTCCTTCTATTTTCAGTTTTCTAAAAGTTTTTATCATTCCAGTGATTATCATGCTCTTCCTCCTTTTATCTGTTAGCATCGTAGTGTACACTGATTGATTTTCTAATGATAAGCTAACCTTCCATTCCTGGGATAAACTCCACATGTTTATGATGCGTCATTTTTTCGTATGTCATTAGGCATTATTGGCTCGTATTGCCTTAAGCATTTTGTATTTATGATCATGAGTGACAATTGGTCTAATTTTATTTTCTTTGTCAGGTTTTGATGTTAGGGTTATACTGGTCTTTTAAATCAAGATGGCTTGTGGTCCTTCTTTTAATCTGAGCGCGTTGTCTAAGTTCGCCATTACTTCTTTCCTAAGTGTCTGACAGAATTCACAAGTGAAAGCATCTAGGCTGAGTTTCCTGTGGGTGCTTTCGAGCTCCGGGTGAATGGAAAGAGATCTATTCAGAGTTCCAAAATCTTGTTACGATAGTTTTTGATTTTTTTCAAGGAATTTGCTTCATCTAAGTTTCTATATTTATTAGCATAATGACGTTCATAGTGTTATCTGGTTGTCGTCATTGTCCTTTTCATATTTATAGGATCTGTTCTGATATGACTTCTTGTGCTATGCCATTTTAATTTTCTGTTTCTTGATTCATTGTACTAGCTTATCAATTTTGTTAGTTTTCCAACATTCAACTTGACTTTATTTCTTATTTATTTACTTTATTAATTTTTGTTGTTATTATTTCCTTTAAAAATCTCCTATGGTTTAAAAGTTGACCTTAAATTTATTTTAAATTAATTGAGACATGTTTTATGGTCCAAATTGTGGTAAATTTTAGTAAATATTTCATGAGAATATAAAAAAACAAGTGTCTTCTGTGCTTGACTTCAGTATTACGTAAAAGTTAGCTCAAATGGTTTATGTTATTGTTTAAGTATTCTGTACTTTTACTGAATTTTGTCCACATTTCCCTGATGTGTTTGTCCACTTGTTTGTCTTCTGTGCTCTGATTCGTGTGGTCTGGTCACTGTTGCTAAGTTACCCAGGGCATTAGTTTTCCGCGGTGTGTAAAGGTCACAGACGTTTCGCAGCTCAGAGAACGCACGTTTGTTATCGCCATGTCTGTGCTTGGGGACGCAGGTGTGCGTGCCGGGCCCTGTGCTCTGCGCTCACGTGTCGACTGGGGCTGCGGCTCCATCTGAAGTCCAGGTCTTCTTCCCAGATCACTCTTGTTTGGGGCCGAATTTAGTTCCTTGAGGTACAGGGTCAGTGTCTTTGCTGGCCATGGGTTGGGTTCACGCAGCTCCTAGAGGCTGGCCCCAAACCTGGCTGTGGGCTGCTGTCTCAGGGCCCCCAGGGACGCTGTCATTGGTCTCCTGTGCAGAGTCTTAGGTGCCAGCATAGTCATGGGACCGATTATGACATCACCTTTGTCCTGTGGTGTAACCTGATCAAGAGGACAGTATTCACAGGTCACACCGTGCCCGAGGGGAGACAGTCCAGCCTGTAGGCCGAGGGGCAGGACTCTTGGGGCCGTCTTAGAGTTTGTCTCCGTCACTGCGGAAATCAAACGGATGATCGGAATGTGTGGCTCGCTGGTTAGGAGTGCCCAGGTGCGGTAAACTCCGCCTCCGCGCGGCTCCCCGCGGGGATGGGCGTGGCCTCGGCTACCGGGTCCGGTTCGCAAAGCGAGGCTGGTGGGGAGCAGCTGCAGGACCCAGCGCGGCCCCTTGGCTTCCGCAGAGGGCCTGGCGCCGCCTGCGGGAACGACCTGGGGCGGAGTGTGCGCCGGCAGCGCGGGGGCTCCGGCTGGAACGATGGGGCTCAGACGGAGTCGGCTGCAGCGGGAGGACGGCGCGCGCACTCACCCCCAGATCTCGGGAACGGCTGTAGAATGGGTGGGAAGGAATCAATATTTTCAGGTTTCTGGTGGAAACCTGAACGGCTGGATCCCCCGTGTGAGCGAGGAACCGGGGTCCGGCCAGGCAGAGGCGGCTGACATCTCCGCGACGCTGGGGAGCGCTGGTTGGTGCGCGCCGCTCCCATCAGTCGGTGTTCGCCGGCCCCTTCTAGACTTAAATTAAGTTAGCTTCGTGGCTCCCACACTGTATTTTTGGAACTACTTGGCTGTTTCTTAAACCAATTTGAAGCTTAATTGTAGGAACAATTTCTGCTGAAAGCAGAGTTTCAAAGGGTTGATTTTATTTTATTAAAAACTACTTCTGAATATGGAATTTAGGAAACTACATATAAAATTCATATTGTTTCACTGCTGTAGAATCAGTCCATTTTCTTCCTCGCCCTTTTTCTCAACTTATTAATCTTGATTTTGTTAAAATTATAGCTGCACAATATAAAGAATAAAATAATCCAACAATTATAAAGTGACTATAAACCGCACCCAGCACTGTCGGCGTGGAGGCCAGCATTTCGTAGTTCACGTGTGGTAGGAGGGGAAATAAGATGGTAGGTGGGTGGTGGGTAGACAGGCAGAATTACAGAAAAGAGGTCATACCATTCCTGCTATTTTTTCAATTTGAGCGTCAAACTTCATTTTTTAATTTAATAGAAGGGCCAACTTAAATCTGAGTAGCCAAATGCACTTCAAGCATTTCTTCATGTTCAGAAGTATTTCCGGAGCGGTCCCGGCGGTTCAGCGGCGAACGGGCTGTGACAGCGCGGGCGTCGGGCGCGCTCCTCGCGCTCCTTCCCGGGGCGCGGCGGGCTCGGGCCCGACTGGTTTCGAAGAGGCTGGACGTGCCGGTGCGCGGCGTCGGCGTGCGGCGTGCGGCGTCGGCGTGCAGCGTGTGGCGTCGGCGTGTGGCGTTGGTGTGCGGCGTCGGAGTGCGGCGTCGGCGTCGGCGTGCAGCGTGTGGCGTCGGCGTGTGGCGTCGGTGTGCGGCGTCGGAGTGTGGCGTCGGCGTGCAGCGTGTGGCGTCGGAGTGCGGCGTCGGCGTGCAGCGTGTGGCGTCGGCGTGCGGCGTCGGCGTGCAGCGTGAGGCGTCGGCGTGCGGGGCCGGCGTGCGGCATGGGCGTCGGCGTGTGGGTCGCGGGCGGTTTCCGCGCGGACGCCGTTCGCTCGTCCTCCGCGGCCGCCGGGATGCGGGGGCGCGGGCGGCCTGCGTGCGGGGCGCCGCGCGGTTCTCCCCCTGGAGGGCACGTCCCGGGGTCTGCAGCACGTTCTGGAAGGCGGCGGGTCGGCCCCGCCCGCAGAGCTCGCGCGCTCCGGGCCCCTTCGGCGTCCTCGGGCCGCCTCGCGCGTTCCGCGTCCGGTCGCGTCCGCCGCGTCTTCCCCGGCGCCGGCACCGAGTGGCGCTCGCTCTTCGCGGGCTTCTGCCGCGTCCGCGGCGTCGTGCTGTTCGGTCTGTCGGCGGGCGGGGAGGGGTCTGCTGTCTGCTTTTATTTCGCTGTCATTAGTTTCATTGTTATGTGGCGTTTTAGCAGATTCATGTTCTTACTTGTTTGTTCTCTATTATGAAGCTATCGTGAGGAATTTTATTCTTTCCCTTGAAATCTTAGTTTTTCTGCGTTGGACACTTTTATGCTTTACGTCTTCGCTTTCCTTTTACCCCTCCCCTGCCGGGCGCCTGGTGCGTCCACGCGGTGTCTCCCGCCTGGGTTAGGCCGGCTCCCCGCGCACAGCCACGCTGTCCCCCCTGGGTTTCCCTCTCGGCCTTGTCCCCCGAGCTGCAGGCAGCCGGGGCCGGTCACGGCCGAGTTTGTGTGGACCGCGCAGGTGGGGCGCGGGCGAACGCCTCGGAGGCCTGCGCCCCGCCTCGCGCTTCGGGTCAGCGGCCCGGGGCGGGCTTCGCGGGGCAGCCCGAGGGCCGACGTTCTTCTCCCAGGGGGCCTGGGCCGCGGCCTCCTGGCAGCCCGGGCATGGTGGGCGCAGCCACCTCCACAAGTCCACCCTCAGCCCCGCCGCGCCCCGTATAGAGGGACAGGTGACGGGCAGTCCTCCTGGTCACTGCACTCCAGAGCCAGGACGCACTTACCGGGAGCGGTGGCAGACTTGGCCCCTCGTCGGTGAAGCTTCCAGAAGGCGAGGCCGTGTAGGCCAGGCAGCCCACCCCCGCCGCAGAGGGGCATGCGGGCACCTGCGTCTGTTTTCTGCCGGTGGATCCCTTACGCTTCCTTGGGGCGGCGGAGCCGTTCCCGGGCCTGGCAGAAGGCAGCCTGGCCAGGTGCGTGTCGCCTGACCTCGCCCAGGACGCAGACCTATCAACCGTTGTCTTAAAAATCTAAGTTCACTTCTTGTGTTTTTAATTTAAAAACAAAGTACCGCTTTCTTTATCTTTGTCAGATTTCTGGTAATCATCTTCAAAAAAGTGAAAGATACTTCACAGTTTTGGGTGGAAACTGGAATGAACTGGAAATTTAAACACAAGGATTGCAGCATGCAGGATCTCGCCTCATTCCCGCGTGCCTGGCCACGCTCGTTTGATTTCGGTTTTGAATATGTGGGGCGATCAGTTTCTGTTACAGGGCAGTTTATTTCGGGCTCCTCAGAAGCAGAGCTTCAGACAAGATTTGAGGCGAGGGGAGCAGAGCAGGCACCTCTAGGATTCCCATCTTCTCTGAGAGTCACATGACAGCTGGACCAGCTCCGTAGCCCCGCAGAGTTATGCCACCCAAGATAACAGACAGCTGGGGTGTTGGCGCCCCAGACACCAGCCGGTCCCCGAGGAGGGCTGTCCCCAGGGAGGGCTGTCCCGTGGGAGCGCTGTCCTCAGGCAGCTGAGCCCGCTGTGCTGGCAGACAGGAGCAGGCCCTCGGGTGGCGCTGGGGTGGGCACCTGCCACTGGCCAGCGAGCACGGAGTTAGTCTTGGGCAAGGGCAGCACCAGGCCGTGTCTGCTGTGGCCTCATTTCGCACTTACTGGCCAGTGAGTACCAGGGCGAGATGGTAGCCAAAGGGGAAATAAGTTGTTTTAAAATTATATGTTAAATGTAGCAGTACACAATTGCTCAGGAAAGAATAAACTTTTTTAATGCCCACTTAATTCATGGTAGACCCAAGCACCTTCTAAAAGCTACTAACTTATAAATAATAAGGGTTTACCAATTTTACTCAAGTATTTGGCTTAATGTGTACATTTTTCTCAAGTGACACTTAAAATGAAGCGGTTAGTAAGAAACCGCTCGAGTTACGTGTAACAGCAGTACGACAAGGAACACCCACGGCCTTGCAGAAGATGCCTCGGAGGAAGAAAGTCAGCAACAGCGCCACGAAGTCCTCACTGATGAGGATTCGTTGAGCGTATTAATTTAAATACATTTGATTTATGGCTCCGTTATGAACGTTGGAACACATGGTATTTGCCTCTTTCCTAGAGACCCCGTTATGATCATAGCATTGAAGCATAAATAGTAATAAACCTAGATTGACAAAGACATTGACAACATGTGAAGTCGGAACACATTTCCAGAAGCGATGAAACCTGTTGTTCAAACGCCTCTATGATTTAGTCTCATCACTTTGAGCGCCTTGCGAGTGGTCGTGGAGGCAGGACTCTGTCAAACAAAGTCACGGAAAGGCGCTGGAATTGGGCCAGAAAAAAGGGAGGAACCAGAAGAGGAGATGTCGGAACTGGGGGTGACTGCGGACATGTGAGTGTGAGGCCGTGCCTGTCACACCCAGCAAGAAGCTCGCAGGCATGTGAGCAGCCACTGCCCACCCAGAGGGCTCTGTGCGGGAGTCGGAGTGTCCTGGGAGAGCCACGGCACACGGGAGGGGACGGTGCCGGGCGGTGAACCCCTGCCCGGTTCTGTCGTCTGGAGGAGCCACATGCCTGAGCAGCTCCTGGCCTGACACCCTACGCTGAGCCTTACAGGGACGCCAAACGCTTCCGAGGCTGACCTGGTGCTGTGAGAAATGATCTGCTAGAAAGTGGAGAGTTATTCCAAAGCAGAAGAAACCCATACCTACCACCTAAAGTAGTCATCTCAGCTCTTCATCCTTCAATAAAAAGTGACAGTCGACTGTCACCCACATTGTGAAGAAAGCAGAGTGAAAAAGACCTGGATCGCAGCAGATGAGAGCACTTTGGAATTTATACGTTTTGAGAAAGGACTTACATAGTATTTAATACTTTTTTTGTCAATAGATATTTAAGTTAGAGCTACGGTGAAAAAAGGAAGAAAGAGGAAAGGCTGTTAGATTGGGGAAAATCAGATTTTTGTACAGGAAAATTGCGATCCAGATAAGCAGCACACTGACGGGCGGCGTGGTTTGCGGTAGAGCAGCGTGGGAAGCGTGGCTCTCTCCGTCCCGAGAACGTCGTCCTGGGACCGCCGCCGGTCTCGGTGCTGGCCCGCGAAGCAGAACGGCCTCGACCTGCCAGAGGCCCAGGCGTCCGTGGTGATGCTGGTTTGCAGCTTTTTTAATGCATCCATACAAGAACGCAGGCAAAAGTTATGGACATAGGATACAGCGTTGATTTTAACCTTAAAAATAGCCAGAGAGATGTGAGAAAAGGCAGAAGGTGAAAAATAGTAGGAGTGGACAGGACAGATGGGCCCAGGTGACGACCCCCCACCCGGGGTCACTGTAACTGAGGTAGACGCACGAGAAACGGAGCTGACGTAGTGTCATTACACGGTACAAAGAAAATGAAAATAATGATATAAATAGTGGAATCGGGAGGGTAATTGCTTTCTGTTATATATTTTTGTGCACTCTAATATTTATGTCTCTATTGCTACAATAAATGTATTAATTGCCATACGTCACGGGGAAGCAATTCCTTGCTTTTCATGTTACTTTATCTCTATGCGACACTTTATTCCAAAGCAATATTTTCCTAGGTATAAGTGTCTCGTGACAGATGGGAGATGATTCTTTTTAGAATTGTTCAGAAATTTTAATCCATTTCATTATCAACAAAGAAAATGAGTGAAAGACGATAGGCGAAAACCAAGGCGGATTGAAGCTCGGAAACCGACTCTGAGGAGGAGTTAAACACGAGGCGGTGGTTGGCAAATTTGTAACAACTGTGACTTCCCAGGCTGTCAATATATCTGTTATTTATTTGGCAGTTCATTGTGAAATATTTAACTTAATGTCAAAAAAGGGGACATTTCAGCAATTAACTTTAATAACAGATGATTTCCACCCTCTACTTACAAATGTTACCTGATTGTTGCTGTATTTTCTATGATCTCTTTTAAAAAATATGGTCTAGATTATTTTCTACTAAAAATAGATTATTTGGAAAGTCTACATCTCTTAGATAAGAGTTTAAAAGTCCACTGTAGTTGTTTCATGACAGAGCTTTTTACACACCTGTAATAAAATTTGGAGTCTTATTCAGATAGTGATACCAAACATTCATAACATTTAGGCACAAATGTTTTCGGGCTTTGTGAGCAGCTCTGCAGGAATCTCACCTGCTGTTTCACCCTGGGGTGCGGCCACTAGGTGCTGTGTGACAGGCTTTGAGCTCCACAGCTTAAGAGAGATGGAAAAACTGGAGAGTCAGCGGAAAGGATTACAGCGTTGGCAGGGTCGTGGCTGGGTGCAGACACTGGGATTTAGTTTGGCAAAAATTGTTTTTTGAGAAATGGCTAGTCCTCTGCACCATTTGAACTGGGTGACCTTGTGTGAGCCACATTGTGGGCGGGGGAAGTTAGTTTCTTTATCTTTAAAATTAAAAAACTATTCTAGAACATCTTTCAGATATCTTTCACATCGAAATTGTGTAATTCTAGGAGGGATTAGCCCTGAAAAGGTATTCGCTTAAAATAGCTTAAATCGAAGCCAGAGGAAGTTGGGCTGCAGACAGCAAAGGGAAAACCGGTAATTCAGTTACCTGCTTCTGAAGATGGCTCTTTCTCTATGGATTTTGTTAAACAATAGGAAGCTAATTTGCGTAGAAGTGTTTGCCTACTGATGTGTTCGCGGAGATAGCAAGAAGTCCATTTTAAAGAACAAACACCCAATCTTACAAATCTGAGTTTCCAGCATGGCTTCAGTCATGCGCTTCGGCCGGTGCCAGCCCCCCGGGCCTCGTCTTGGTCCTCCGTGCCCCTCGGAGACCCTCCGCCGTCACAGGGCCTTTGTCCGTGCCGTTGCCGCGGTCGGCGACACTTCCCTGCGCTTCGGAGTCTGCTCGTGCCAAAGATGCCGGTCAAGCACTATACCAGCCCCCGTGGCCACGTCTCAGCTCTGCTGGGACCTCACCCGTCACGACCTCGCCCGTCACGATCTCGCCCATCACGACCTCGCCTTTCACGACCTCGCCCATCACGGGTCCTGGCTCTCTTTTCAGTATCATTATTTTCTGGATTTCTGATTTTGAGGATCGATGAAGTTCTTCATAAATTCATAATCTGTTCATTTACTCTTACTCTCACGTGGTAGGTAATCCTTGTTAGTATTCAGAAAATAAATTCTTAGGACAATGAGATAGTTGAAGGACAAGACTACACAACATAAATAAATACCATTTGCTAACATGACATGGCTTCCAGTCCAAAATCTCACTAACTTTGTCACTTGTTCCTTGGTTTGCTTATCTGCAAAATAGGATTAATAATAATTTCCTTACCTGCCGTGCTGGGTGGTTTTATGTAAAAAAATTAAAATATTTTCTAATTTTTTTCTTTCTATTATCTATTAAATAGTGTATATTTATCTAAATATATAGCCAGAAAAAAGCATTACGAAACTATGAATAGTTATGTATTTTCAGCAATTCCAGTTTGAAGTCATGCAAATGAAATTTAAGTCAGCGTAAGAGGAAGGGCCTAGATTCCTCACGCAGGTGAAAGATTCAGGGGGCACAGGCTCAGCTGCATCCTGAGGCGTGAATGTCCTGAGCTCTGAGCGTCGCTTTTACTCTGCCTTCCGCTGTGTGGGCTCTCGTGCCAGGCGGGACCCTCCCCTGACAGCCAGGCTGTCTGTGCACAAACTCCCCATCGGGAAACCAAACGACAGACGAAATGCGTCTTTCACAGTTGCCACCTCTAACATCCCTGCCTTCGTCGGCCTGTCCTGCCTCACGTGCTACCCTGGACCCTTTGGGGCTTGGGTCGCTGAGGCCTGAGACAAACGCCCTTTGTCCGAGCAAGGTCGATGACGCGGAGCCACACTGGGTGGATCCGGCGGGTCCTGGAGGAGAGCGAGCTCTTCCTCCCTTGGGGATGCCCAGGGCAGAGAGACGGATTCGGCCTCTGCAGCCTGCGCCTGTGCTGGGGCGGCCTGTGATCTGCTCCCGACCGGCGCCTGTCTTTTCAGTGAATCTGCCATAATCACACACTGCGTGGGCGATGACAAGTACAGACGGGACGCTGTGTGCGGCAGCGTGCTCTCCACCCCGGGGAGCTCCGTGTCGAAAGGGAGTGTTACGGTGGACTGGAAATTTTTTCAAGTGGTAGGAACAGGAGAGGCACAAACCTCGACCAAAGCACCTTTAAGCCCCAGCATTTCAGAGTGGTCCAGAGGGTTTGTGTGATGTTTCCACGTGCTTTTTTATTTTCGTGTGTCTCCTCGACCTAAGGAAGGAATTAGAGACGCTTTTCCGGCACAGACCCCCCCAGCCTCTGCAGGGGGGCTGGTGTTGGCCGTGACCGTGGGGGGCCCAGCACCCCCACCTGTTCCCCGCACCCCGTGGTGCTCCGGTTCCCGCCAGCGTGGGCCATGGGGTCGACGGGCCCAGCGAGGAGCAGGACTCGGCGCTGTCACCTGCCTCCACCTGACCCGTGAGCGCAGGTCCGGCTGCCGGTCGGACTGCGAAACGGCTGGTGCCGGCGACGGCCTCCTCCCGCCCCCGTCTTCAGGGCTCCCAAGGACTTGGCCTTCGAACGGGTCTGTGTGGGAGAAACTCCCTTGGGTCAGGTGACCTGGGAGACAGGTGTGGAGACAGAGCTGTGCATGTCGGGGTGCCCTTGACAACCCCCGCAGAGCGGAGGCCCTCGGCTGGCAGTGACCCTTTGGGCTCGTCCTGGGCAGGGCAGGGGTGGGCTCCTGGGTGCGCCCAGCATGGCTGTCACTGCAGTGGGGAGCAGCGGGGGCGGGGCAGCAGCTCCCTGAGGGCCGCTCCGCCTGTCACCTGTCACCTGTCACCTGTCTCCTGAGCCTTAAGCAGCCAGGTGGCAAGCGGGGACCTGGGCGCCTCTGTCCCAAAAGCAAGCGTAAAGGGCAGAGCGCAGCCTCCTGTCATGCAAGGAACTGATGGCCCTGTTCATGAACTGAAAACAAAATAAAATGTAAGCGCTCTTGGTGATTAAGAGCAGAAATCCAGTTTCAGGCTTTGGCATTTGTATTTAGCCATCGAAACCAGTCGGTTTGATTTTTTTTTTTTCCACTTTGTTGCAGTTTTTCCAATCTCTCCATTTGTTAATGAAGATTCATTTCTCTCCTTTATCATCATCATCCTTCAGCCTGAAGGACCCTTCCATTGTTTTTAGTGTAGCTTGGGTCAGCCGGCAAATCGTTTTTGTTGTTCCTTGTTTTGAAAACGACTAATTTCTCTCTTATTTCTGAAAGCTATTTCTGCTAGATCTATGATCTGGGTGGAAAGTTGTGATGCTCTTGTTTTTCCTGTCACCACTTCTGAGATGTTGCTTCCCCAACTGCCGTCCCTGATGCTGATGAGAACCCCAGTCATTAAACTGTGTCCTTCTCTGTGCGTGGGTTAATTTTTGTGATATCTTTGGATTTCGCAGTTTGTTGTTTATGCACGACTATCTTAGGATTTATCCTATTTGACATTTACTAAGGTTCTAGATTCTATACATTTATGTATCCCACCACATTTAGGATATTTTCAAATGTTACTTCTCCAAATAGTTTTCTTCCCTAATCTCTCTATCCTCTCATGGGACAGCAATTAAACTCAATTTAGACCTTTCACTATTGTTACGTGGGTCCCTAAATCTTGTTCAATTTTTATCAATCATTTTTCTTATTGTTCTCAAGCTCGAGTAATTACTATTGCTCTATATTCAAGTTTATTGACACCTTCCTCTGCTATATATATTCTTTCACTCTGCCAATCCAGTTAATCTTTATGTAAAATATTGTACTTTCCAGTTTTAAAATTTTCACTTAGCTATTTTTTGTATTTTTATTTTTCTACTGGTATTTCCTATCTATATCCATTTGAGGTGTATTTATTATATAAGTTGTAACTAATAATAGTTATAATAGCTATTTTAAAGGCCTCATCTGATCATTCCAAAATCTGAGTTGGGTTGTCTTTTCCCTTAAAAATGGGTCACATTTCCCTATATTTCTGTCAACTAATTTTGTGTTGGATGTTATTTCGTGATATGTTGTGTAGACTCTAGTTTTATTCTAATTTTCTTAGGAATGTGAATAGTTTTGTTTTAGGAGGCAGTAGGTCTGATTACGTTCACACTGTAAGATCTGTCTTGTCTTTTGTAGTTTTTGCTCCAAATTTCAGTTCAGTTCTATCAGCTTTTGCTGTGCTGGTTCAGGGATGTTTCGTGCATACATTTTTTCAGAGATAAGGCTGAGCGCCATTTAATCCAATCATCCTGCTTTACACACCCAAGCTGCATTTTTCCTTATTGAGCAATGTCCATAATTACCAATTAAAATTTGACATATCCCAACTAAAAATTCTGAATGCCAGTGAACCGAATCCACATTAGTAAAACCTTCCCTATTCTAGATCTGTCAAAGAGGGTGATATATTAATATTTTTTTGAAGGCCGGTCCAGCAACTTGTATAAACATTTCCTATGGAGAAATCGTGCTTCTAGCGCAATGCTAGCTCGGCTTCAGGACAGCCTTCGTTGAGAACAGCTAAATAAGCTAGAAAAACATTTAGAAATGTTCAGTTTTAAGGCACTGAGAACGTAAACCCCAGGGCCAGATGACGAGGAATGCCAGGGGAGGGTGTCGTGCCTGGAGCCTCGTTTCCCGCTAACGTGGACGCCGAGCGCCGAGGCCGTGGCTGAGAGCGGTCAGGGCCCCCAGCCCTGCGCAATGTCCACGGGCTGCACTTGGCGGGCATGGCCAGGCCCGATGGTAACCCGAGCCCACTTCACGTGCTCACTTCCCGATCAGAGGGTGGCGACGAGCCAGTCCCCAGAAGTAACCCCTCTCTGGGGAAGGATCCGCTCAGCCAAAGTTTCATACGATTGATCCAGATTCCTACATAGTGATATACGAGCTTATGAACACTGTAATCAAGGTCAGAAAGTCAAAAACACCCCCAAACCCAAGAGAAACAGCTGACAACTGAGAATGACCTAGAGGATAACCACATATTAGAGTTATAACACATACGTTTTAAGTAACTGTGGTTGATATGTTCAGAATATAAGTGGTAAAACGTAGAATTTTAGCAAAGAACTAGAAAATAAAAGCATTTGGAAATTCTAGACCTGAAGAATAGAATAACTTGGTTAAGCCCCCAGGTGTTGAGATTTTATTAAAGTGAATGGTGGAGTTCACCAGCGGTCAGACACAGCTGGAGGAGTAAGTTGGACAGTCGGTCAAAAGGCAACCTCCAGACCGAGGCAAGTCGCCCCAAAGGGGAGCAGTCTGGAGGGGGACCCGTGGGCTGCTCGGACTCTGGCATGGATGCCAACGGACACGTGAGCAGAGGCTCAGGAGGGCAGGCCAGGGCGGATGGCGCAGGAGCAACGGTCAAGAAGATTGTGACCAAGAATGGAAAAAAATGAATCAGAGAATTCGAGGCAGGAATCCCAGAAGTGCCATCAAACCCAAGTAGCATAGATAAAAAGAAAAATATACTGAGGTGCATGCCATTGTTTGTGGAAACTAAAAATAAATTATAAATCTTATGAACAGTTAGAGATCTATAGGTTCAGCTTAGTCCCAATCAAAATGCCAGAAGTTTTAGAAAAAAAAAATCATGAATTCTAAGATTAAAATGACATTTCAAAGGCTACATACATGCACGCGCGCACACGCACTTTTTTAAAAATGAAGTTGAAAGGCATCTATTGCCTGGCTTTCAGAATCACTGTGAAACTGTGAAGACCATAGTGTTGGTGTGAGGAGTGACAGGTAGAGCAGTAAGACCAAATGCAGAGTGTAGATATGGATCTGCAGATACAGTGACTCTTTCCAAACAAGGTGCTAAATTAACTGCACAGGGAATGGAAGTCTTTTTAACAAATAGTGCTGTATTTAATACACCTCTTTACACATCATAATTAAATTAATTCACAGTAGTTCAAGGTCTATATATAAAATCTTCAGCCATAAATCTTCTATAAGAAAACAGAAAAATGTCTTTGTCATCTAGAGTAGGCAAAGGTTTATAGGATGAAGCACAAAAAAATTAGTCATTACAAAAATTGATAATTTGGACTTTATCAATATTAAAAAGAAAACTTATCAAATACACCAAAAGAAAATGAATAACCAGGCACACAGTGAAAGAAAAATATTTATAATGTATTAATCTGAAAAATGTTTTATCTAGAATTATATAAAGCAGCGGTCCCCAACTGCGTTGGCACCAGGCCTGGTGCTCCTGTGAGCATCTAACGCCTGACGACCTGAGGCGGAGCTGAGGCGGTGATGCCGGTGCTGGGGAGCGGCTGCAGACGCTAATGGAGGTTCGCTTGCTCCCCGCTGCTCACCTCCTGCTGTGCGGCCCGGGTCCTGACAGGCCATGGATGGTACCGGTCCTCAGTCCAGGGGTTGGGGACCCCTGATGTAAAGAACTACAAATCAAAGTTACAAAGACAGACAACCCAATAAAAAGGGTAAAACTTTTGAACACGTATTCCCAAAAGAAGATGTGACCATTAAACATGAGCATGTGAAGGAAAATGCTTCACATCATAGTCATCTGAGAAACACATCGTAAAGACACACGAGATCTCACTTTGCACCCGCTGGAATGGGTGAAATGAGAATGACCGCTAATCGTTTATCACAAGGATGTGTGAGTCCTGTGACTCTTAAATGCCCACGGGAATGTGAGATGCTTCAGTCGCTGTGAGTAACAGCTCGGAAGCTTCATATGAAGTTAAGCATGCCATTTCCCCATAGCCCAGGTATTCTGTTCTTGATTTACCCAAGAGATTTCACTCCAGGTGTTTACATAAAACACATGTCCACAAAATATTTTTTTAAATGTTCATCATAGCACATCGGAGTAGCCCCAATTTGAAACAGCTCAAATGCTCATCGACCTGAGACTCAAGTAAATGCCCTGAGTGGACAGGTGCGGTGAGTCTGAGTGGACAGGCGCGGTGACGCTGAGTGGACAGGTCTGGCAAGACCAGGGTGAGCACGGTGGCATACTGCCTACCAGTAGGAGTGAGACGGCCATTCCTGGTACGAGCCATGGATCTGTGTCACGGGTGCATCTTCTAAACGCAGTGCCAGGCACAGGAAGCCAGACACAGGCGGCCGCATGCTGTGGGACTTCTCCGAACCCAGACGTAGGACGTTGTGACAACAACGCTTCACGTGGGAACGTGGGATGGAATGGAAACCGGGAGAGAAAGCTTTTTGGGTCGTGGACGTGTCCTGCGTTTTGCTGAGTGGTAATTAAGTGGGTGGGTAAATGTGACAGCTCATGGAACTGAGCCTTGAGACCTGTGCGTTTCGTCACATGTGTGTCATACCTCAGTAAACGAAGGACACAGTAAGATGCCATGACACGTGAGAAACCAGGCAAACACGAAGGTCCCGAGTACTGGGGGCTGCAGCCCATGCACACGTCCAGGGCCAGCGGGCATGACGGCTTGGGACCCTGACATGGAGACCCCACTCTGGGCTTCCTTCCAGACAGGGGGGCAGAGTAGGGCAGGCCGGCCCAGGCCATGTGCATCCACACTATCGTAACAGCGAAACCTGCAGTGCACACGTACAGAACGAGGGAAGTGACCACTACACGTGACAACGTGGGGAAAAAA
>CM053507.1:152464513-152487367 GCA_028627145.1 Eidolon dupreanum | reverse complement strand
TTGCTGGAGGAGCTACCTGCCTTCATTGCAGGCCGTCCTAGCAGGGGACACAGGAAGTCAGGCGCTTCGTCATCCACGTGTCGACCGCCCTCCTGGGTGTTTCGTCTGTTCCTCAGACGCTCCCCTAAGATCGTGGAGTACAAGTTCTGGCTCCTTGTCACTTACTTGGCTCACCTTGTTTCTCGTCCTTCCCAAGAAAGGCTAGTTCCGTTTCCCCGAATTTCCCCATTTGTTGATTCCAACAGATTATGTCATCTGTCTGTCTGTCGTCTACTTCTCTCTGCTGTCTGTCTGTCTAGCTATCTGTCTAATTATCTATCAACTCCCTTTCTACCTACCTATCTGTGTTTATGATTACCAGTGTTAAAAAGTTTTTGTTTTGGATAGTAAATCCCATGGTAAAGTCACTGTTGGATGAAGTCTATGATTGAACAAATATAAGTAATTGCATCTCTGATTTTTATTGACATCACGGTTAAAAAAAACTGAAGAACGTAAGCGTGGATGAAAAAAACATAAGTTATAGATTAAATATTATCCCCAAATGAGAGATATAATATATAAAATACATCTTTTGTTGGAGATAATTTTCTTTCATTAAAAGAAGTAAATTTAGAATTTTCTGGCAAGTACACTCATTTTATGTTTATATGTATTTTAAGTGAAATTATCGTGGACAATCTATTTCAGTCT
Organism: Eidolon dupreanum; assembly: GCA_028627145.1. NCBI lineage: Eukaryota > Metazoa > Chordata > Mammalia > Chiroptera > Pteropodidae > Eidolon > Eidolon dupreanum. The sequence continues at coordinate 152,486,674 of CM053507.1, read as the reverse complement.
GTTGACAAAACTGCTTTGATGGCTCAGAGGAATGAGAGAAGTTTAGCAGATGCCGCCCTGAGCACATCCGATCCCGTCCGATCTCGGAAGCTAAGCAGGGTCGGGCCTGGTTATACCTGGATGGGAGACCGCCTGGGAATACCGGGTGCTGTAGGCGTAAAAAAAAAAAAATTATAACAGTAAAATAAATTTTCGAAAGAAAAGAAAAGTTTAACAAAATGTCAGCTGTTGTTCAGAAACACGAGAAGAAAAGAGAGTGAGGTCACCTCAAGCTCAGCACCCCGACCGTGTGGAAAATTGAATCCTTTTTTGTTTTAAATTCTCTTTTCAACTCAAGGATAAAACTTCCGAACGATTCCACTTACTTGTCAGTCATTTGGGGGAGCTTCTTTTAAAGCCATCTGTGTACTTCTTTATTTCATCTTATTCTCTGTTCTCGACGTCGCGTGCGTATCAGCTGTTCAGTAGATGAGAGAGAGTCTAGAGAACAGAGCGGTCCCCTGTCCTGGCTGGTGACCACATTATAGTCTAGGAGGACGAGGGGAGTCACGGCTTTAAATGCACGATAGATACCCCGTCTTGAACACAAAGGCTTCCAGCGACTTCTGGGTGAATTCAATAAACCTCAATCACTGTACACTTGGAAAGGCTTACATTGCTAATCCTATAGAACAAGTGTTCTCGGGAGCTCCACCTCTCGAGTTCCTGCAGCAGAGTTCTGACCGCAGCTCTGTGCTAAGCAGCGGCAGCCAGCGTGGTGGCTGTCCCCTTCTGGTGGTCTGAAAGTCGCTCGTTCGTGCATTCACGCGGGCGCGGTGTTTGAGCGCTCGCCCCACGTTGGCCCTGTGCTAGACACCGTCCCTACGAAGATCAGTAGGGTGGCTCTCTGTCCTCAAGTGACTCAAGATCTACACTGTTACAAAGAAACACATACCATGTTTCTAATGTGAGGCTTTTGCTGCAAGAAACACCATCTGGTCACACGATGTGCAATAAACGTTGGAAAACGCAGCACTTGGAACGCGAGCGCTGAGCTGCTGATTTCCGTGTTCAGCTTTTCTCTCCGCCACACTTCACGAGCTGTCTTTTCTTATATACATATATAGAGGCTTTACCTGCAGAGCAGCAACAGAAAGCGCAACCTCCTCACTCAACAGCATCTGAAAGCCAGGAGGAAGAGGGACAGCTGTGGGTCTTAGCTGTCTCAAGCTCTTTTTGTAAAGTAAACACAGATTGCTCAGACACCTCCCAGCAGACGCCCCGTATTTCTCACTGGTCAGAATTGTGTCCTGCAGCTCCTTCCACACTCAGTGTTAAGACAGGCGATGGAAATACGAGGTGGTTTTCAAGAGTCACCATTGCTGCAGCCGAGATTCACCTTGCACTGCGCTGTGGTCTTGGGGAGGGACCCGGCTCTGGAGGCGTCGGGCTGCCCGGGTTCTGAACGGGCACTGACCGAGGAGGAGGGTGTGGGGTGGGCTTGGGAGGTCCACCGGAAGGCCGGCAGATGTGACAGGCGTGATTGAAGGTGGCCGGTGCGGCAGGAGGTGTACGTACAAGACCCTCTGAAATTCGGCAGAATGATCTGAAGATTCAAAACATTGTTATTAATATTACTATTATTACTTTTGCTAAGTTGATTTCTGCTGACTATAAGGAATTCACAGAAGGCTGAACAAATTGAAAACTCTGGCCAATTTTTATCAAAATATCATTCCTTTATTACCAAAAACCTCAATTCTTGGGAAGAGGAAAGAACATTAGAAAAAGCAAAAAGAAGAAATGGTTATTCTGCTTTATTTCTGAGTCTACATCAATGGCTAATGTTACTTCCCCATCTCTAAAATCTGGATAAGAATTCTTATGGGTGAGTTATGAAACTTCATAGGATAAATGTATAAAAACCATTTACGAACACAAATTTCCTCTGTAAATATGATATTTGTTGATGTGCGCATATCACGCCTATCTGTCCATTTAGCCATCCTTCGCCCCAGTATATTCAGTCAATGTCAAGGCACACGCCTATTTCTACAATACTCTCTTGTTAACACCACGTAACAAATGCACAGAGCTGCCTGCAGTCAATTTCATCATAACTTTCCGGAAATAAAAACTGTTAGGAGGGGATAAAATCAAACTGACTTTGCAGCCCGCGAGAGCTCGTGCGTCTGAATGGCGTGTCCACACCTCCGGGCTCCGCAGGCGGGATCGCGGACTGGGCGCATCTGGTGCCTTTAAGAAGATGAGAGCGCTCTCGCCGGGTAATTACACACTCGTCCTTGCATCGCGTTGTGCGTTCTTGAAGTTTGGGAGAAAACATTTCTTTTTCAAGCAGGTACCAACTTTAATGCTTAGACAGTACGGCTGGTCAAAGAAATACTTAGAGGAGCCCCTGAGGCCCTCTGTCATGCTCTCCACCCTCCAGGTCCTTAGAATATGTGTTATTTACGTTTCTCCTTTCTCCCAGGAGCCAGGGGTGTCCACTGAGATGGCCTCGCTCCTCCAGTGACTGTGGCGGGCGTTGTTAGGGAGACTGGATCCTCGCGTGAACGCCTGCACGGACTCCACTGGATGTCCACACCAACGGGGCGAAGACGCCACACGTTCATCTACAGTCTGTTACGTCTCAAGTCTCGTTATTTTTAAATTGAGCTATAATTGACATATAACATGTTAGTTTCTGGTGTACAAGACGATTTGATATTTGTATATATTGCCAAATGATCACCGTGATAAATCTGGCCGACGTCCATCATCACACGTAGTCACAGCATTTTTTCTTGTGGCGAGAACTGTCCCCGCGGCTTTCACGTAGGCAGCGCTGTCTACCACAGCGCCGTGCCACGTGCCACATCCCGGGACTCATGCATTTTATAACTGGACGTTTGTACCTTTGACCCCTTCGCCCACTTTGCCCGCCCCCTACTCCCGGCCTCTGGCAACCACTAATCTGTTCTCTATATCTATGAGCTTGTTTTTTGTTTGTTTGGTACCACATATAAGTGAAATCATGTATATGGTATTTGACTTTCTCTGATTTATTTCACTTTTCAGAATACCCACGAGGGACAGGAGCTCCTGGGCACGCGCCCCCGCGTCCCGGGGGCTGAGCATTACGCCTAGTCCTGGGTTCGCGCACGGCCCTCCCCTACCGTCTGCATCGCTGTCCCCACGGGCGCCTTAGCGTCTGCTCCGAGAAATGCAGCTACGGCTGCGTGAACTGGCCCTGGGAAGGGGACCTTGCAGGTGGGTCTTGGAGCCGGGTCTCTCCCTGGCACACGGCAGGCGAGCTGGTGGAAGTTAGGGCATCACCCCGTCTGTGCCGCGACGCAGGTTCCTAAGACGCCCCCACCTGGATGCGGAAGAGGTGCAGGCGGAAGAGGCAGCGTCAGGTGGTGAGTGGCTGATGGTTAACCGGGGTGGAGGCGAGCCCAGCCCTATGAACTGAGTAATGATTCTGGAAACCCTGGGAAAACAAACGATAGCCTCGAACTATGAGTTCAATAAGTGTCTGCCCAACGCTGGAAGAAAATATCCACAAAGGTATACATGACTGGTTTTATTTTGTTTCTTTGTATGTTTTTAATGTATTTTTTGTTTAGAAAACAGCCTGAAGTGCACTCAAATCCTCATTGGCCCAACAACAAATTCGGCTTCCTCTTTTTCCCTGATGTTGTCTATGGAAGTAAGCAAGCGAGATCTGAGAACGGCCACAGAAGAGCAGTGGTCACAAGGGACAGACACAGTGACGTTAAAAATGGAGGAAATTGCGGGGTCGGGCCTGGTGAGTACTTGGATGGGCGACCACCTAGGAAGACCAGGTGCTACAGGTGGAAAAAATTAAAAATTAACGGATTGTAAGCTGACAAGGTCCTTGCAATCTGTGAGGTCAACCAAGGATTGCCTCGCCTTAAAAAAAAAAAAAAAATGGAAGAAATTATTAGAATAAAATGTGAATAGGTCTAAATTTTACAATTCAGGGTTTTTATTTATTTATAATGTTGTTGTAGGGTTTTTATTTGTTTATAATGTCGTTGGTGTTATTATTAGTATTAGTATGATTATTATTTGCTTTTGAAAGAAAGGGCTTTGGACATGGAGTGTTGCATAGCGCCGTTGTGCCTTGTGACCGATTGGGGAAATGCCAGGCTGGCGAGGCGCGGGGCGCCGTGGGTGGCCTTGCTTCACCATGCGGTGACCATGACTGAGACGTGGAAGGCGCTTTATTGATAAACGAGATCTCTGCGCCCAGGGGTCCCCTGAGGCTCGTTCCCAAACACCCGCCCCACAGGCTGCAACCTCCCCTGAGATTTGCTGGCAGCTGATTGTGCTTTTCCTTGGGATTTGAGAAATGGGGTTCCTCCCCGGTGATGCGCTTCAGCGGGAACGCGAGTGGGAGGCGCACACCTTTGTGAACGCGTGGCGCGCGCTGGCTTGTCACCCGCGTGCGCTCGCGCCCCCGAGCCCTGCATCCGCGTTCGCGTCACCCCGACATGGAGATGAGGGGGGACGGGCGCAGCCGGTCCCCACGGGCCGCGCGCCTCGCGTGGAGCTGGCGCGTGGCTCGGGCGCAGCGGGCTCTGCGTTCCGCCTGCGGGTGCGACGCAGCGCGCGCCGTGACTGGCGCCGGGAACTGTCGCCGGCCGCAGTGCGAGGCGCGCGTGCGCCCACTGCGCAGCTGCGGACTTGGGCAGGTCGGTGCCACCGTCTGCGTCTGCCCGGCCCTGCTGTATGTCCCGGCGACTTAGCGTGTCCCCAACCTTGTCACGACCGCCCTGCGAGGAAGGAGGGCAGCGGCCACGGGAGCGCGCCGAAGCAGGCTCGGGCGCGCTGTGCCCCGGCGGCGCGGGCACCGAGGGCAGAGCTGTGACGGAGCCGCAGGCCCTGTCCTGTCGCTTCCAGCAGCAGGAGCTGCGGGCGCGACGCGCATGCCCGCCGGCTGAGCGCTCAGCGCGGGCGTCCTCTGGGTGCGTGTCGCTGTGTCACCTCGGCCCCTCCTTTCGCTCCCGCCCCGTCAGCCCCGCGGCCCCGACGCATCCTTCCGCGCTGCCAGCCGTGCGCCCTCGGGTGTCACTCGGGAGCCCGTGCGCAGGGTCAGGCTGGCGGTCCCTCCCCTCCCCCCGTGGCGGGGCCGGCGTGGGGCGTCCAGGCCCGGCCTCCCCCGCGCTGGGTGGCCCTGCTCAGTCGCATTCCTTCATCTGACACAAGTCACATTAGTGCCACCTCTGCACGGTGGCGTGAAGGCCAGAGGATGGCATGCCGACGGTGGCGTGGGGGACCGTGCCTCTTTTGTCTTTGCAGGTGACCATTGGCCTGGCCCCGCAGACAAGCATGTCTCCTCTGCGCCCTCCCAGGGGTTCTTTGTATCTGACAAAACGAGCACGTGTCGCTGGGTCTCGGCAAGGACGGTGGCACTTACTGAACTGTCCCAGGAGCCGGGAAGAGGTGGCGCTGCGTGTCTTGCATGTCCAGCGGCGCTTCGCGCTCCCGCCGCCCCGCGCGCGGTTCACCCAGGGGCGGGCCCAGAAGGTTCCGCAGTCGGCTCCTTGTCACTCAGCCGAGAACTCGTTCTTGAACTCTGACTCCAAATCCCAGGTTTATTCATCTTAAAACCATGAAAAGCAAGGTTCCGCTGTAGTGCAGTGAGAGGAGCGGAGGATTTCTGAAAATACTCTAGGTTTTGTGAATGAAATGAGGGCTGGTCGCCATTTCTCTCACGAGTTTAGAAAATACTAAAACATAACTACGTTTGCTGCAAAATCTGTATCACGTTACCGATCCCGGAACAAGAGATCTATCGACCTTGACAGATGTCTGCATTTCCAGGTGACATTAACTGATTGTCATTCCTAATGTAAATTAATGTTAAAGGAAGTTGTTGGGGGTTTGAATTTCTCTTAAACATAAAAATTCAGTTATTGCAAGGATCATTTTTAAGATCAGTTATTTTAAGATTTAATTATTTCAAGATCATTTCAAGGATATTTTCCTCTTTCATGCTCACTATAAATAACCTTAGGTGTGGTAATGGCTATATTGATTATTTAAATAATAACAAAGCCTTACAAAAGACTCCGAAATATTTCAGGAAAAAATGAGGGTGAACAAAACCTTTCTTAATAATTTTCAGTCTTTACTACATAAGATAAACAAAGAAAAGAGTTGTATCCGTAACATGGAAGCTTCTTACCGTTTGATTTTCTCCAGTGCCACCTCTATTTGTATTACTTTTCCTTTAGAAAAATGAAGAAAACCTCAGTGAAAAGCTATTTCCTCGGACATTATTCTGGAGATTGGTTTCTGTGCGAGGGGAGGGAAACCTCATTGCCACCTCTCACGGGATAATTTTTTGGAATATAAGCAGGAGACTAAATTTATTCTTATATTTTGTTTGACGTTCAACGGAAAAAAAAACACCTTTGTTTGTCTAAACTGAAAATAAATTTGTAGCGAGTTGCATCAGGGAATGCGGAGGTGAGTTTGCTGGTGGTGGTATTCACCTGTGTGATGGTGCATCATGGCACAGTTGCATTTGGTGATTGGAAGTCTGTGCCATCGAATGACTCAAGGGGTTTTTGACAGGCATACTAGGAAGTTATTGAGGGCAAAAGAGGATTTAAAAATTACTTTTGGATTTGGGAAGAAAAATATTTTCGCAGGATAGCTTGGCCAACTGAAAAGAGTTTCTATCTATGCAATTAGGAGCCTGTGACTTCCTTCTATATCTTTCTGTCCAAAAGTAATAGAATGTGAAAGAAAGTGGACGGAAGCTACCAAGGCAGGGAAGCTGGATTCAGCAGGATGAGGAGGCATGCACTCTTAGGTGGCAGCTCATGTGTGCGCTCTGTCCAAGGGGACAAGTGCTGACCAGCTTAGGGCCAGGGTGTGACTTTTCTGCTTAATGAATTTGTCAAGGGCAGAGACTGTTTAGTTGTGAAGTGTGACAGGCTCATTGTGTACAATGTGAAAATAATAGAAAACTCTATGGATGGAAGATGGAAGAAATAAGTAGGCAAAAGATAATGCTATCCGAAAGAAATTTATTGCATCAGGCAGTGTGTGATTTTACAGCGTATTAGAGGCCTGCCTTCCGTGGTGAGGGTGTCGGCTCAGAAGGAAACTTAGCATTCACCTTGCATTTTCACCCTTGGAGACAAGTTTATGGAAGTAATAACATGGGGTGATATGACAATATTATTCTATCTGAAAAGCAGAGCTGGGCAAGGAAAGTTCTGACGTTCTTTTAAGGGCTATATCATTTGTTCAGTGGCAAATTAATATGAGCTTATTTTCTGGAAGGTTGGTGGACACGTACTTCCAAGATGGAGATGCTAGGATATTCAGACAGCAGTAATATTTTAGCCCCGAAATATATTGTTTTCAGTGTAAAATTGAGAAAAATAGTGCACTAAACCATGCAGCCAATGCTCTTAAAAGCCGACTTGTTACATGAAGTGTTAACGAGAATACTGATCATTTCTGAGTGGTGTTTCATGCCTCTATAAATGTCTGCCTTCCTTGACTGACTCATCAGTGGTTTTCAGTTCTCACAAAATAGGAATCATTTAAATCTTAACTTAAGCAGTTGCTTTCAAATTAACTTGATCCAATCCTTGCCACTCTCACCATGTGGAAGGCCGGAGTGATTTACATACAGGACATGTGGCCAGCTGTAATGAGGGCGACCTCGTCATCCGTGAACACTTCGGTATGAACACTTCGGAGCCTGCATGCCTCTCTTGCATTAAACCGTGGCGCCGCATGGAACAGTCAGGTGAGGCAGCGGACGCTTTGTCTCCGGGGGGTGCCCTATGTTTTGCTTTAAGATTCTTCTCTGTCGTATCTATAAATCCAATTTTTAGTGTACATGTTTCTTCTCATTTCACTGACTTTTCCCCCTTTTCTTAGATCTGATGTCAGGGACTGATGTCTTAGAAATATTTCCATAACACGCAAAAATCCAGAGGTAGTTTAAGCTAAGTTGATAAACTCTTAGAGTTGGAAAAGACTTTTGGAATCCAGCCCAGTGCAAATGTCTCCCTGGGGTGCCTGGCCTTTCCAAAGGAAACGTTGCATCTGACACCCACGCGGGGGTCTACAACACTCCGGACCTCCCGCCACGGAGAATGGGGTTACTGTCCCTGGCCTTGGAGGTGGGAGCTGTGTTCTGTCTCCTTCTCGCTCCCTGATCTGGGACGTGTCTCCCAAGCCCTGGCCTCCTCGTCTCTATAATGAGGCGAACTGCACCTCACTTCATAGTTCTGAGGCTTGTGTCACGTTAATTCACGTAATTCACACAAAGCACCTGCTGTGGGCGCGGTGCCAGGGTAATCATTTCACCACGGTTTCATTGTACCTGGGTCCATAGGCCGCCCCCTTCCTTCCTCTCTAGAATCTCCAAGTCTCAAACTACTGGTGAAAGCCCAAGAGGATCAGCCGGGCTCATGACAGGTCAATTCTTTACGGGGTTGTAACCCCCGGTCCTTCCGGGGTTCCGGGTGACCCGGGTTGTGCGTCTACCCTAGGTGTGAGGACACGCTGGCGCCTGGGCTGGCCTCGCGGCGTGGTGGAGGGGCTCACGGCAAGAGTCCCTTACACGACCTACCAAGTCCCAAGTATTGGGGAGTGAAGAATTCCGCTAACGGGGTGTCGAGCGCAACGTTCCGCCCTCTCAGCCCCATCCAGGCACCTTCGAGATGACCAGGTGGCAGCTGAAACGCGGACGTGCTCCCTGGGGAACCCTGAGGCCGCGTGCTGAGCCACAGCGGGGAGGGAGATCGGGGGTCGGGGGGCAGATGCGGCCGCCGCCGGGTGGTCCCGGCGCCATCTCTGCGCGCGCAGTGGCAGTGGCGCGGGGCTCAGGTACCAGGAGCAGGGCTGGTGGGGTGCGGGCTCCCCGGGTCCTCACCCCGCGGGAGGAGGCGAGGCTGGCGAGCCCCCGGCAACGTGGGGTTCGGGTGAGGCCTCGTCCGCGCGGCTCCCCTGCTTTGCACTGCCGAGTGTGGTCCCGTGGGTCATCTGTACCGATGTCCGCCAGCCACTCACCTGGCAGAGGACGCGGGGCGGGCCCTGCAAAGCTGCGGGCCGCAGCCGCGCCGGTCCTGGGGGACACACGGTCTCACTGCTCGGGGGTGAACGTGCACGTGGAAATGCTGGGTCACGCGCTCGCGGCCGCGTCAGGCATTTCAGCCTCAGCCAAGCCGTCTGGCAGGGTGGCCGCGCTGCCTCACGTCCCCGAGGCGACCCCTGAGCGTCCGCTTTTGCTGCATCCCGGTGTTGTCATTTGGCGGTGTCACTATTTTTCATTTTAGCTGTTATGACGGGTGTATTGTAAGAACGCATGTGGTTTTAATTTGCATTTCCCTAACCTAAGGATGTCGAGCGTATCTTCATGTGCTTGCTTTTTCCCGCCATTTGTATGTCCTCTTTGGTCTGTAATGCCTTTTGTCCATTTTCTGATTTGCTTTTGCTGTTCTGTTCAGTTTCGAGAGCTCTCTGTATATTCTAGGTATAGTCCTTCATCAGATGCGTGGCTTGCAAGCATTCGTTCCCACCTTAGAGCCTGTCTTTTCATCCTCTTCGCACCGACTCAGAGAGCACCTGTTTTTAATGTCGATGGGGTCCAATTTGTCAGCTTTTCCTTTTGTGAATCAAATTTGGTGTTAAGTCCAAGAACTCTGCTTAGCTTCAGATTCCAAAGTTTTTTCCTAGATTTTTATTTCTAAAAGGTCTCAGTTTTTACGTATACATTTAAGTCCATAATCCATTTTGAGTATTTTTGTATAAATTTGAGGTCTGTGTCTTAAGTTTTTGGGTCTTTGTCCAATTGCTCATTTGTAGAAATAGCTAATCCGATCCCCCCACTCCCCCAGGCATTTTCGTGTGGGTCTGCTTCCAGGCCTCTATTCTCTGCCACTGACCTCTGTGTATGTCTTTTCAAGTAATACCACACTGTCTTGATTGCTGTGGCTGTGCGAGGGGACAGTGTGTGTGTAGTGCCTCCCACGTGATTCTTCTTTCATCAGGATGGTTTCAGCTTTGCTAGGGCCCATGCCTTTTCAAATGAATTTTAGAATAATCTTTGGTGTGCATGTAAAACCGTGCTAGGATCTTGATAAGAATTGAATTAAATCACTAGATCAGTTGGGAAGGAGTGGACATCTCCATTTTGTTACATCAACTAATTCGTGGACAGAGTTTGTCTCCCCATTTATTTAGGTCTTCTTTGATTTTTCTATTAGCATTTTGTAACCTTTAGCATACAGACAGATCCAACATGCATTTTCTAAGGACACAGCTGTCTTTTTGGACGATATGTCAATGGTATTGTTTTAAATTCTAGTCTCTGCATGTTTGTGGTGAGTTAGCCTGGGTATAGTAACAAGACTGATTTTTGTGTTGACCTTGTACCCTGTGACCTTGTCAAACTCATTAGGTGTGTGTGGTTTTTCGATTTTTTGTTGTTGTTTGGTAAATTCGGGGAGACTTATGTCCTTAACAAATAGAAGTAGGCTTATTTCTTCCTTTGCCATCTGTATAGGTTCATTTCTTTTTCTTGCTCTGTTTCTCTGGCTAGAGTGTGGAAGGATAGTGATGGTGATAGAAATCTTGTGCTTGATCTTGGAGGGAACGCATTTGGTCACTCACAGTGAAGTGTGCTTCAAGTTGTGCTTGTGTGAGTGATCCTCTAAGCCTATTTTTATATGAATGTTTACGATAAATAGGTATCAAATTTCATCAATTGCCTATTTTTGAGGCAATTGATATGGTAATAGGATGCTTTCATATTTAGCTTGTCGATACGGTGAATTACATTGATTATGTTGATTTTTAAATCTTGAGCAGCCTTGCATACTTGGCATAAATGCCATTTAGTTATGCAGGGTAATTCTTTTCACATATTGTTGGATCTGGTTTGCTGATGAGGATTTTAGAATCAAGTTCAGTGTAATTTTGCCCTTTGGATGTCTTTGTCTGGTTTGATACTAGGATGATACTGGCCTCATATAATCAGCTTCTGAGTGTTCTGTCCTCTTCTATTTCCTGGAATAAATTATGTAACATTGGTGTCAGTTCCTCTTTAAATGTTTAGTATAAATCTGCGGTGATACAAAGTGGGCCTGTATATTTCTTTTTTTGGAAACTTTTAAATTATGAATTTGTTTTCTCTATCATTGTAGGGTTATTCAGATGATCTGTTTCGTGTTGGCTGTGTTTAAGTAGTTTGTGGTTTTTTGAAGACTCAGTGCATTGCTTCTAGGTTGTCAAAATCATGAGCACAAGGTTGTCTGCACTATTCCATTATGACTTGTAATGAATGAAGACTCTATAGTTATGTTCCCCATTTCATTTCTGGTATTGGTAATTTATGCCTTATTTTTATTGTTGTAATTTTTACTATATCTCAATTTGATTAATTTTTTTGAAGAACAAGTTTTTTATTTTATTGATGTTCTCTGTTGTTTCCTTATTTTCATGTTCCATTGAATTTTGCTTATTTTTATTGCTTCCTTCTACTTATTTTAGGTTTTTTAATCTTATTTTATCTAATTTCCTAAGGTAGAAACTTAGGTTATTGGTTTGAGATCTATCCTCTTTTTTTTTTTTTAATTTCACAGGGATGACATTGGTTAATAAAATTATATAGGTTGCAGGTGTACAATTCAACAGTACATCATCAGTATATTGCACTGTGTGTTCACCACCCAAAGTCACATCTCCTTCCATCACCACACATTTGACACTCTTTACCCTTGTCTACCTCCCGCCCCCTTCTTCCCTCTGGTGACCACTAAACCGTTGTCTGTGTCCATGAGTCTCTGTCTTGTTCGTTTGTTGCTTTCAGTTTTATATCCCACGTATGAGTGAAACCATCTAGTTCTCGCTATAAATTTCCCTCAGTCCCGCTGTATCTGTGTCCCACCAATTTTGATGTATTATGGTTCCATTTAGGTCTTTTATCTTCCCTGTTTTAAAAATTGTCTCATGTATCAGACGGTGTTATAATTTTTCTTTTCATCTCAAGCACAGTTTATACAACTTATGAAGTAAAGGACAGTCTGTCGAAGGTGCCCATGATTATGCTCATCCTGTCCTTCCTTCCTTCCTGAGGCCCCTAGATCCCTTCCTTTATCATTTCCTTTTTGTCTGAAGAATTTTCTCTAGTCGATCTTTAAAGAAAGGTCTGATGGCAACAAATTCTTAGTTTTCCTTCATTGATAATGATTTTATTTCCCTTTCATTCCTGAACAATAGTTTCGACAGAGGTATAATTCAATTGGCAGATGTAGAATTCAGTTGACAACTTTTTATTCAATACTCGCAAAATATTGTCCCACGTCCTTTTGGCCTCTGTGGTTTCAGAGAGAGATCTATGGCTCTTCAGTTTGGTTTTTGTCTTTTGGTAATGCATCATTTTTTTGCCGACTGTTTTTCAGATTTCTGTATTTTATTATTATTATTATTTTTAATTTAACAACAAGGTGTATTCACGTGGCTTTTTTTTTTAAAGTTTATCTTCTTTGGAGTTCTTGCAGCTTCTTGTATCTGTATGTTTCCATTAGCCAAATTTGGGAGGTTTTCTGTCATTATTCCTTCAAACACTTTCAGCTCCAATCTCTTCCTCTTTTTCTGTTTTTCTAATGGTATGAGATTGGGTATTTTGTTATCATCCCATAGTTTTGTTTTTGTCTTTTTTTTTTCTTAGTCTGATTTCTTCTCCACTATATCCTATCATCATATTTAACTGTCAATTATTTCACTTTTTCATTAATTTATTAACCACAGAATTTAAAAAAAAATAAAGAAACAAGATCAAAGAAGTGTATTTTTTTCAGTGGAGCTGTTGAGAGATATTTAGAATTAAATATTACATTATGTTCTATTAGAAATATTGTCTTCTTAATTCTGCGGCAAACATTTATTGCAAAAGAAATAGGAAAACAAAGAAAATTAAAAGAATAAAGCATACGGTGTTTTAGTCAAAATTTCATCACCTAAAGATAATCCTTTTTCCTTTTTCCTTCAAGACAATATATTTTGGACTCAGTTTCTTTTTCTCTTTCTTACACACATGCATGCAAGTGCACAGGCATGCGCACACACACACGCGTGTGCACACACACATATTCCTGGCTTTTAACAGATTTGGAATGCTGCCTCATTGATAATTTTAACGTGTTTTTAAAATATTCTGATATTTTAGATTTTAATCTTCTAAAACTGCATTTTGAAAAGCAGTTTACTTAAGCCACTATCATTAATAAATAAATGGAGACAAAATCTGTGTTAGTGATACTCTCATGATGGGGGTAGGAAAGAATGATATTTCTTTTTATTACTTAAATATCACAATAATGCCTATGCCTACTTTAATAATTCTAAATTTGAATTTATGGGAAATGGAACTTAATCCACAAGGAAGTAAGAAAACCAAAGAAATAATAGTTCATAGAAAGTAAGCTCAGGCATGCCTCAGAGATATCACGGGCTTGGTCAGCCCACTGCAGCAAAGCGAATATTGCAATAATGTGCATCACCCAGGTGGTGTGGTTCCCCAGAGCATAGAAATGGCATGTTTACACCACACTCTAGTCTCTTAGGTATGCAATAGCATTACATCTAAAAAGCTATGTATATACCTCAATTTTAAAAAGTGCTTTATTGCTAAAAAGTGCTGACCATCACCTGGGCCTGTTGGAAAAATGGTGCCGATAGATGTGCTCATCGCGGGCGGGTTGACACAAACCTTCAATTTTTAAAACACACGATATCTACGAAGCACAGTAAAGCAAAGCGCAACCAAACGAGGTTGCCCGTGCTCATGCCGAGTGACCGGCGTCTCATAGGGAAGCAGGGTGTAGGCTGGGACGCGCACTGGGAGGGTGACTCGGGTGACTCGGGAGTCACGGTCACGCCCCGTGCTGCGGTCATTTGGCAAGGTGGTTTCCTGTGTGTTTTTGCCTTTCATGGAGCCCTGGTGAGAAATGTAATGATAAGATGCACTATTCGTCTATATTTACAGTACCTTGTTTTGCTGTTTCTTTTCTGCCTTTTTATGAATTCTTTGCTTCCATTGAACTTATTCAAGCATTATAATAATGAGGTTGGATTGAATCATTGCTGCAGAATATAGCTACCTGGATATTTATGGCTCTGTATTTGATAAATGTTTTTGTTTACCACTGTGTTCCCTAAGTGGGGAAAAAAGAGAAAACCTTTAACTTGATTTATTTATAATATCTTGTCAGTTGAATCAGGGCCTGAGTTAGGAATGTAGAACTCTCTAAGCTGTGAAAGCAAACTTCACGGGTCGTTTTCTCCTGTTCTTATATCACCTACGTAACTTGGAGAGCACTCAAAGGCGTTCGGCCTCAGTTCCATTCATTTGTCCATTCATCAAATATTTATCGTTTCTACCATTTTTCAGGCACTTTGCTGGGTGCTGGCAATGGAGTGGTGGATGTGTGTTGATATTTTATAGTCACAGACTTTATACGCGCGTATACCATTTGCATATAATGTCATTACACTGGATACACACACGTGCACACACAGACACGTACTTTTAGCATGTCAATTTGGATTCTTAGACTGACCTCTTACCCCAAGCCATCTTGGGAATCCAAGATCACTACCCTGAAAAATACATTAGGAAAAGTCAGAGCAGTTCCTTTCTGGAGATTATGGTTTAGAATTTCTAATGCCTCTGCCAATGATTAGTCTTAAAGTTTGGAAACTCACATTTATAAGTGGTAAAGGAGACCTAGAATTCAAGAATCATGAGGCTAGTTCCATTTGAGAAGAGGGATTGGGTGGCAGCTCACTGGATTAGACTGTCCCTGGCTGTCTCATACAACCATGTACCGTGGCTTATGACGGCAGGATCAAGGTGTGATGTGGCGGACATCTTTCTTAATCTGCCCCCCACCCCATGTGATAGCAGCACCCTGGTTTTCCTGGTGGGACAGCGTCCACGCTGTCGGCATGTGCTGCCTGGGTGGGGCGTTCACGCCTCTGTCTCGGGCGGAGCGGGCGCCGGGCCTGGCCAGTCAGATCACCGGTGGCAGGGCCATTTGTTCAAACACGTGAGCCTAACCTTATGGAGACCCATGTAGCTCAGTCACGAACATTTACCTGTGGTTATTGGGAATAAGGGACGTGTGTTCTGTCTTCCTTGAATTTTTAATTTAGTGGATGTATGTGTGAAGATGCTGGTTACCGTCTTTGATCCCTTGAAGGCCGTGTGAAAGGTAGGCTGGGGAGTGGGAGTCCACGAGCACCAGGCTGCGCGTCCAAACTTCCCCTGGGAAGGAGCGGAATTCGTGGACACACACTCAGCGGAAGAATGAGGCGGTCAGGAACCTACTTGACAGTAGAAAATTTTGTTTGAAAAAGGGGTTTTGCATCAGGAGAAAATTGGGGAGTGTTGTGGATAGAATTGTTCCCTCAATTCATATGTTGAAATCTTAACCCCAGTTCCACAGAATGTGATCTCATTGAGAAGCGGGCCCTTTAAAAAGGTGACTGAGTTAGAATGGGGTCGTTAAGGTGAGCCCTACCCCAGTTTGACTGGCATCTCTAAGCAGAGGGTATCTGGACTTGGGAGAATGCGCACCCGGCCACCCATGCACAGCGGGGAGCCTGTGAGTGGACACAGCGAGAGGGTGGCCTTCTGCAAGCCAGGGGCAGAGGCCACAGAAGAGATCAAACCCGCCGGCATCGTGATCTTGGACTTCCAGCCGCCGGGACTGTGAGAAGTACCTTTCTGTAGTTTGAGCCTCCCATCCGTGGGACTTTGCTTTGGTGGCCCTAGCAAACTGATCCAGGGACGGGTTTCAAAGTTTCTAGTACTGCAGTAGCGGTAGCTGGGAGAAGTCATTTCAGAGGTAAGATCTAACAGACATGGTGACAGATTGGATGCTAGGGACAAGACAGAAGCAACCCTCTGTTAAAGACCTCTTAAAATTATAAAGCGCACTCCCACGCATTGTTTGGTTGGTAAATTCTTAGGGCAGGATGCAAGCCCGCGGAGTGCGCCGTGGGGCGATGCCCGCCTGCTGTGCCCTCGGCATCCACGGAGCTATGTCGGCGCTTCATCTCGCTCAAAGGCAGGAGCGCTCAATAAAACAGCTCTGCACACCCACGATGCTGAACCCGCCTCCCTGGACGTGAGGCTCTGCCAGCGAGGAGTGTTACAGAGGCTCAGGGGTCCTCCTGCAGCTGCAGCTCGATCGTGGCATTGGGAAATTAAAACTTTCTAGTTCTCCCCACGCTGTTTTCTTACAGATGGTACTGGGAGCTGATTTTTGTATGTGTGTTGTATATGATGGTGGTTCTGGCCAAGAAGGAAAAGCTCACAAGACCATCTACTCTCATTCCATTTCCTAGAGCAAAAATCAAATTAAGATAAGAATATTAATAGGTAACTGCAGTCTTTTAAAAATATAGGTCTGTATAGAGGATTTTAAGTGACTTCTTTGGGGTTTACTTACTTCATATACCATATAAATCATGGAGGCATTTATTACTACTGTAAAACAGAATTTGTAGAACTGACTGGATTTGCTCATAATACATTTTCTGCAGTAGACAGACTGGTTTATAATGTGGTATACATAAAAATGACATAAGGCATATCATTAAGGAAAACTTTCAAAACCTGTGATTTCTTCTATCGTAGGTCTTTTTATTTTTGTGGAGGGATTATCGTACAATGCAGTAAAACTCTGCACACACCTCGTTTTGCTTGGGTAAACTGGCCAAGTTCTCTGCACAAAGTCTCTATAGGAAATATTTTTCTGTGTAGGAAGAAGACAGGTTTGGATTTCTTGTTTGCATTCGCTCTATAAAAATCAATGCCAGGCTGGCAGGTTTGTAAATATTTACTCTGGGTAGCACTTCCAAGGCAGCCATGGTTCTCCCCTGCAAAGTACTCTGTTCAGTCACTAATAAAAAATCTGCATGCAACAAATTCTGGAAAATTCCATGAATCAAGTAGTATTGGTCGAGAGGGCTGTAGCAAAGATTTGTCAGTCTCTTGATCGCCTTTGTAAGGATCTGCCCCTGCGTCCTGCTTCGGGTTGATGCTCCCAGACAATCTGCACGCATCATTAGAGCTCAGCACTTACCGCTCAGAAATTAGATGCAGGACCGATTTCCCATGGAGAAGGAAAAATAAGATTTTCAGGATTAGCTATTCATGGACTATCTAAAAAGTTAAAAGGGCAGGACTTGATAACAGTGGAGTAGACACTACATTTTTACCCAAATGTCAAATTTAGAAACAAAATAATTGCACATTTAAAAGAATAGTAGAAAATATGATATATAAGAACATTATTTTGAATCAGATTTTTAAATTGCTGAAACAGCTAGAATTCTAAAAATACATATTTTTTACATTTTGAATATAAAATTTTAATATAAAAACTGGTTAGTACCTTGGAATACCACATTGAAGTACGTGCTTCTCCTTCCTTCATGTTTTGTTCTATGTATTTTCTTTAATAATATTTGAAACACAGACTTGCACTCGAGAATCAAGATTACTCTGTAATCTGTGACAACGCATCCCCCTATTAATAGCCTGGCAGTTGCTAAAATGTATTCTACATCATGCATCAGATAATTACGATTTTTAGGGACCATGAATGAAATGTATGCTGACTACTGATTCCTAGTGTGCATATATTAAATCACCAAAATTTAGTTCCACAGGGCAAAATGTGAAAAATCAATTTAAAAATGTAATCTGAGGATGGAAAAGAGCCCTTTCACTGGCAAGAAAAGCAGCGTAGGGCGCCTCTCAGCCAGGCAGAGATGGATTTCTGACTGAGGCCTGGAGTCCTCTGAAGTTTGTCAGATAAAAAAGTCAGCCTTGGGGGTACGTTTAACCAGGCATCTCCTTTTCCTATTTAATGAGAAAGGCATAGTGATACGCCTGCCATTTTCAAGCTGAGGGCCATAAATAGCTGCTCCAGTGAGTGGAAGCCACCTGGAGCTCCTTAAATGCTAAACATGACACCACCAAACAAAATGCGGCTGGATTCTGCTGAGTTTTCTGAGAAGACTACTGGTGTTGCAACCAGAAGGCCGATGCCTGTAAATCAATGTTCATCGCTCAGGGGCTGACGTAACAGAGTAGTAGAGTCTTGTGGAGGTCCTCTCACAGGATGTGATCCTTCAGATAGGAACAAATGTTAAGACGGTTGAATTTTTGTCCAGAAACCTCAGATCCAAGTTAAAAACTAGAGAATGTGATTGTGCGCCATCCCTTCTGAGAAAGGGAGGGGCAGGGGAGAGGTCAGAGAGCCAGAGGGGCAGTTACTTCCTCCCAAACTGAGAGCACAGCCCATTTGTTTATGGTTAAAAGCAAAGCCATTCAGAGTGTATGGACTGAGATGTGCCACATGCTCAATACAGACAAAATTCACCTTTGCCTCTGGATGATCCTGTTTCATTTAGGTTGAGGAAACAACCTGTTCACGCCTATCCAGACGAAAGTGTTTTAGATATGGGATCATCCTAAAAATAAAGGCATACAACCTATTTGGCAGCTGAACCTTGAGATATTTCCACATACTATGCAGGGAACGTAACAGAGTAAAGAAGGCCCAGCCAGGAAACACAACAGAATCTGCGATGAAAAACCATACTGATACTAAGCCTCTTAGTTGAGAAGGCATTGGGGTGGGGGAGGGGGTATGGTGCACTCATGCTCAGTCCAAGGGGATTAGCAGCATTTCAGGAGGACTAAAAATTTAGATTTTATATATAATCTGCATCTTAAATTTGGCAAAGTCATGAAAATAATCAGAGCTCCAGAAATGTGGGAAGCCAGGAGTACCATGATGGTGTGAAGGCGGGGACCGCCTGGGTGCCCCTCTCTGTCGTCACAGGAAGTGGCTCCCCACTTTTCTTTTCTTCCTTGTGCCACTTGCTCCAGATGTAAAGTGCAGACCGAACACTGGCAACACCGTCACCTCCACCCTTTCATTTCACAGCAGGGGATGGACAGACGTTTCGGATCCCTTGAGCTTCATTTGTGGGGGGTCGGGGCACTGCAGGTTTACCTGAAGAGGTCCAACCTAGGGCTGGCAAACTGTGGCCCGTGACTAAATCCAGATCGTTGCCTGTTTTTGTAAAGAATTTCTTTTGGAACACAGCTACACCTATCCATGTTGTCTGTGGCTGCTTTTCTACTCCAATGGCAAAATTGACAGTTGTGGCCAAGCCCGTTTGGCCTGCACAGCTGAAAAGATTTACCAGCTGGCCTCTTACAGAAAAACTTTGCAGGCTCCTGCAACAGAAAAGGGGATGCTAATAAATGGTAGCATATATTCACTACCCACCTCAAATACACCATGGCTTTAAAATGTGCTCTGAAAGCATTCATGCAACGTTTAGCAAATGTACATGTAATACATCCACTCTTTGCAAGACTGCTAAGTGCTGAGATTCAAATCAGGTCGTTGCCAGCAGAGACCTCCCAGACTTGAGAGGAGAACAGACTGAACACCTGATTATAATTGATGCCACTTGAGGTCGTTTGAGAGTCCAAGGGCACATCGGCGGCATGATGATACAGGACCTTTCCGTGAACATGAACACAGTTTTTACCTGACACACCAGACATCTTTGCAATCATTAAAGCAGTAATAATTTTTTAAAAATGATATCTTTCCATTAAGATTTGTTCCTGAGGTTTAGTTTCGTTCCTTTGGAACGTGTTCCTGCGTTCATTTTGCTTGACTCTGTGCTGGTTCCTACGCATCAGCTGAAGAGGCCACCTGTCCCGTCCTGAAGGCGTGGCTTCGCGTGGCAGATGAGCCCCGCGTGCTAACAAGGAGGTTGGTGTCTCCCCAGCTCTGTGGCTGTTCCACGGCCTGTCTCAGCCTTAGTGGCCCCTGGTCGTGGAGGGTATGCCAAGGCCTGCCCGTGTCCCAAACGGGAAGACCTCGTGGCGCCTACGCGCATGCTGCTCCGAAGCCAGGCGTCAGCCCCAGCTTTTAGGGAGTGCCGATGCACGTGGTCCCGGGCCCTGGGTGCGAGGTCCCGCTGCCCCCAGAGCCAGGCGCCCGGGAGGCGTCTGGGGCAGCGGTTGCGAGCGGCGGGGGCCAGACGAGCGGACAGGGTCGCCCGGGAGACACGCGAGCCTGGCGAGGCCGAGGCCCAGTGCAGGGTGGCCGGGCGCGGCCCTCAGGTGAGGCCCGGGGCGGGGAGCGGCCTCTCATCGCGGCCAGGCCTATCCGGGCGCCCGCACCGGAAGCCCCGCGCCCTCACCGGAAGCACGCCGTCGGCGGAGGGGGCGGGCCGCGCCGGGCCGGAAGTTGCGCTGTTCAGGCCGGAAGTCGGGCCGCGGCGCCAGAGACCGTCTGGGGCCGCGCGCCCGCGGGAGGACAGGGGACGCGGCCGCCAAGACAGACGCCCCCCGCGGGCGGCAGCGCGGAGAGGGAGGCGCCGGCGGCTCCACTCGCTGCCCCTCGGCGCCCATCACAGGCGTTCCCGGCCGAGCGCGGTGAGTGGTGCGTGTCCGCGGCCTCGGCCCCGCGGTCCCACGTGGGCCCCGCTCTGCCGCCGCGCGACGGCGGGGGCGGCCCCAGGCCCCAGGCAGCAGCCGTGGCGCGGCCCGTGTGCTGCCCGTGTGGGCCGAGTCTGCTCGGGACGCCGCCTCGCGCTCGCGGTGGCCGCCAGCTCCGCCCCCGGGGACCAGGCCGGGTCCCGGAGAGGCCGGAGTGGCGCTTCGCGTCGCCCTCAGGCGAGGCGGCGGCCGGCGGGAGACGGCCAGAGCCACAGCGCGTGGCGCATTGGTCGGGAGCGGCGTGCGGGGCCGACGGGTCTCAGGCGACACGGAGCCCGGACTGCAGCGTCGGGGGGTGGAGGTGGCGTCCTCGTTGCCGGTGTCGCCGGTTTGCGGGCCTCAGCCCCGGTCTCTGCGCGACGTTGCGCGCGTTCCCGCTGGATCTGGGGGCGCTGGGCCGGGGGCGCGAGGTCCCCCTCCGCGCTTGCCGCGTCCCTCGTGCAGCAGCTGCGCCCACCGTGAGCGCGCACGGGCGGGGTCCTGCCGCGGACACACGCGTGCCACCCGCACGCACCTTGCGATGCCCCACGGAGGCCCCCGGTCCCGCGTGGACGGTGGTGACCCCTGGCCCGGCGTCCGACTCCACGGGACAGATTCTCTCGGCTCGGAGCTGACCGGGAGGGGATTATACAGCGAGTACTCTCGTGGCCGGCGGCGTGTGCCGAACGTCGCAGTCGCGATGCTGCTGTGTCGTTGGGCGGCCTTGTAGCTTGTCCGGCCCTAGCAGAGCCTTGTACCATGATTTCCCACTGCTTACCCAGCTCACTGTGGGCCGGGCGTTTGGGTTTTTCCCGTGTTAGGCTGCTGTGAGCTGTGCTATCACCCGTCCCGTTTGTTTTTATTTTTTGGTGATCGTACGTCCGCATTTCTGTTGGGAATACAACTAGGCATGCAGATGCCCAATTCATAGGATGTGCTAAACGTTAGTAGATGATGCCAGTTTCCAAAGAAATTTTACCAACTTATAGTCCCACCAAGAGTGTCTGAGAGTTCCACTCGCTCGCATCCTTACCAACACTTGATGTGATCAAACTTTTTCATTTTAGACATTATGGCAATTGTGAGATTCATCTCTTACTTCCAAGCCAGCATTGGCCAGAATTGTGTCATAAAATCAACTAGCTGCTAGGCACTGATGTTCTTTGCCAATTTTAAAGGGGAAAACGGAGGAGAACATGAATGACTCCCATTGGCCGGCCCTCACAGACTCTAAGGAGGGAGAGGCTGAGAAAGGGGCCTGAGCCTCACCACTGGGGTGTTAAAGGGAATGCTAAGTGCTGTGACTCACTTTGCTTCTCCTTGTTCACTCCTGGTGGGAAAGTGGTTGCTGGTACGTAACAGGGACAGTGAGACTCTGATAGTTTTGAAGTGTGATGACGAAGAGTGCTAGCATCTTACTTTAATCAAATGAAAAGAAAGAAAAAACTAGGAATCAGAGAAGAGATTAAATGTCCAGGAGCCAAGGCAGGAAAGCTGCTCCGTGGCTGCTTTGGAACAGCCATGATTTCAAATGTCATTTGGCATAGGACGGAAAGTCCTTTATCTGGGTAGAGGAGTTTCAGTTTCACCCATGGGAA
>CM053507.1:152424885-152464013 GCA_028627145.1 Eidolon dupreanum | reverse complement strand
GAATTTTTTATATTTCTCCTCTAGAAATCTCATTGTTCATCCGACCAGCATTCATCTGTTTATCAAAATGTGTACCGAGTGGTCCCTCTCAGGAGCCGCGGGAAGGTGTTCAGGGTGTCGACGGGAGGATGTGCACTGCCATGGGATAGCAGTAGCAAGAAGGAGAAGACCCAGATTTCTGTAGGGAATCAGGAGACCTTAGATTTGGAGGGTGTCCTGCCCCATGAGAGGACCTGCTGAACTGTCCTCTACGGCACGTGGCCTGTCACACAGTCGGTGCCCCGCATGTTTGATGAGTAAATGACAGAAACTGACAGCTTCTCACGGCTGAGCGCTACTCGCTGGCCCTTAGAGGGGCCTGACTTCCAGGGCACGGGCCACGGCCTGCCACCTGTGCGGGGTCCCCAGTGGATTGGTGTTTAGTATTTTGACGCAGGGCCGACGTCCAGGTCTCGTGGTCGTCTCTTCCTCTAGATTTGTCACAAGCTGAGTAACAATTCCAACCACTTGTCACTGAACAACAGAACGGTACTTGTTAATCAGCATGCCAGTTCTGTCCGAGAGGCGAGGCTCCAGCCGCAGCGTGTTGGGGGCTCACTGGAACCCCCCTTCACGTGTCATTGTCGTGTTCGCATCCGGGACAAGCGTGGTCCAGGGAGGAGACTCGGGCTCTGCTGGGAGGCGCCCTCCCGGCTGCGTGCTCGGTGGTCGGCACAGGTTCCGCAGACCCCGCGGCGCAGTCCCCGGCTCCGCGAGCCGCCGGCCGGGCGAGCGCAGGGCCTCAGGACGGTTCGGGCAGCTGGGCCTTCGGGAGTCACTTCATCCCCAGAGAGCGGCCTTGTTTGACGTTAGAAACAAAACCCGATGGTGACAGAAAACAGATTACAGCAAGGCCTTGCAAAGCTCAGAGATGTGTGGGGGAATATGTTCCTTTTCTTTATTTGTCGCTAAAATGTCTCCTCGGTATCGACTTTGCCCGAGAACCAGGATTAGTATGAAAACCCGATCCCTCCGTGTGGAGGGGCCAGGATGTCGCATTTCAAGCATGTTGATGATCATGTAGCTTTTCGGGGTGTGAGTACAGTGCGTGCTTTGCTTTTCAGCTTGCCTTGGGGTCTTGGGGACTGCCACATTAGTCTGTTTTCTGACTGCACAGTTCCCTCTCTCTCTCTCTTTAATCTTTGTGCCGAGCTGTCATCTCTGCCACCTGTGGGTCTCAGTTCCACTGGAACCTCCCGCAGTCCAGCTGCACAGCCGGCCCGCCCGCGTCTGCACTTGGAGACCGCTGGCGCGCTGACAAGCGTCTCGAATGGTCGCTGGGCCATCTGCAGCAACGCCTTCCACAGTAGGAGTCTTCGTACAGTCTTCTTTTATGTACTACTCGATCCACCTCCAGCGCAGTCACGACTTCATACGTGCGTGCGCACACACCGAGCACACTTCAAAAGCGCCCTAATTCAGGGCCGCGGTAACCGTCACGTTAGTGGTAGCAGGAGGGTCGACCATCCTGTTTTGCCTGCAGCCGACGGGGTTCCCAGGAGGCGAGACTTTTAGAGTTAAAGGCGGGACAGCCCTAGACAGACCATGTCAGGTCGCCTGGCCTCTGGAGGCCCCCGGAACACTGGATGTGCCGTGCTCGGCCTCAGCGAAGGTTGGAGACGTTACCGATGGCTCCCCACGCAGCGCGGGTCCGCTGGTGCCTTGCGTGTGGTGGCGAACGTCTCACCAGCCATGGAAGGTCGGCGCTGGACGAGTCTAGTACCATTGTTCCTATCGCATCAGGAAACTGTCGCTCAGAAAGATTAAATTACGTGTCCAAGTCCACGGCCTGATACATAGTAGAGCCGTGGGAACCCGGGTACGGCCTGCTCTTCCCAGCCCTGCTGCTCACCTCACGGACGGAAGGCGACCAGGGACTTGCCCGCAGTGACGCAGGCAGCTGTCATTTGACTCCCTAGGCTTCTCTGACTCTTAAGTGCTGCCTTACAAATAGAAACCACTTGAGCCAAAGGTCTTCCTTGTTTGGGAATTTTCCACGGTAAATTGCATAACCAGCGTTAAGGATGTGCCTTCGCAGATGCTCCCGGGTGGGAACTCACAGCCTTATCTAGATGCTTTCCGATAAGACAGCGATGATCGTCCTCTAAGGTCTCGTCCCAACTGGTCACGTCCTTTATGTTTTTGTTCTTGTTTTATTTTCTTGTTCTTTCATGTACAATATAAGCATCCTAGAGAAATATGTTTCGTCACTCACTACGCAGAAATTAAGTAGTTGTACATTTTATCTGGATCAGAAACAAGAACACCAACCAGAGGTTTACAGCAGTTCTTCATGTGCAGGTTCTCAGCATCAAACTTTTCTAAATTGATATTCAAATATATCATAAATGTTCAAATTAGTGTGTGTGTTTGGGTATATTTTCTGTTTCTTTCACTTACCAATGCCATGTTATTGCTTCCAGGTGTTACGGCATCTAATAAAAAGAGTACAGTTACTTTCTCGCAGATTGCCAGGGACAGAACTGAGGGACAGAATTGCTCATCCTCCTCAATTTTTCCATAGTCTTTGACACTATTTTTAACAAAAAAATAAACCTTTTCTCGACTTCGTTTTATGTTACCGTACTCTGCCAATGTCTCTGCATGTTTCCTTTCATCAGTAATATCTGATGATTTCTTGGCTCCTGTTTGTGTAATTATTTTTCTCGTCTCCTGAATAATAATGATTGTCATCATTCATGAGGGCAATGAACAGGTTACATGATAATTGTCAGCGCCGAGCTGATCGAGAAGGGAAGGTGTTTTTGGTGAGACGCCCGGGAGGAAGAAGGCATGAGGAGCCGGCGTGAGGATGAAGTGGCAGCCTCCAGCTTTATTGTGGGGCGCACGCTTCTGTCGCGGGAGTGCAGTTCTATTGTGGGGAGCGCGCTCTGCTTCTGCTCCCCTTTTGCTCCTCTTCTGCACCCCGGGGGCCCGCATGGGCTCCCCACATATCAGAGCACAGTGGTGGCATTCGGCCACACGTGCACAATACAATAAGCTGAGTTCTGTTTACATGTTTTAGCCGTGGGCGCCCTACTACACTAATGCAACTTTCTAAATCCGGGGTCTTATTCCTAGCTGCAAGCCTGGATCACAGCCAGACCTGGGACCAGCCAGGCCTGGACCCACAATCATCTTATTTAAACATAATGCAACCATTAAATGTAGACTTTATAGCCTCCATTTTACGAGGAAGTACATTTAGGCAAGGAGAGGTTAAGCAAAATATAAGTAACCCACAACTAGTAATTAGCAGAGCTGGGGTTTGAATTTAGGTCTTTGTGACTGTGAGCCTACATTAAACAGTGAAATAGATCCCTTTACTAGGTGGTAAAGCAATCGGTTCTCCATTCACCGTCTTTGAATTCTGTGGAATTAGCACAGGGACTATGGGAAGGACGTGATCGGGAAAGGTGAGCGGATGGGTTGATGAATAGGAGGATGGAGGGATGAACAGATTTTCCACTGTCTGGAGGCGATGGCCAGTGCCCGTGTTGAGCTGGTTACAAACAATAGGAGGGAAGACAGTTTCAACTATAAACATGACAGCTGAGAATTTTATTGGAAGGATGATACGTGACATGCCATTCTGAGTTTCGTATGACCCATTGTTCTTCCTGCTTTGTGATGTTTTCTTGATTTCCTGAGTGTCGTTTAGCCATGATTCAGACGGTATCCTTTTTTGTATAAAGATTTAAGTAAATGTTCCCTGAAATAATGTATTTTTATATATCTTTGTAATAACCGTGTTGATTTGAAAAACATCTAACTTCATTATTGCTCTAATAGTTATTAAAGATTAATGGAAAGAAAGCTTCTGATCAAACTCACGTATTATAATATGTAGATGATCAGTGTGTTGGCTGAAGTAAAATTGATTAGAACTAGAATCAGAACTGTGGGTTTGCCTGCATGAATCAGGATTCTTTCTGAAATACTGAGAAACGCTCCATGCATCCTAAAATTACAGTGACAAGGTGGAAAACATTTCTACTTACTGTTTAAAACAGAAAGAAAGTCTCTCGAAAGTGGAGGAGCTCGCGCCTCACTGAGTCCACGTTGCATGGCAGACATAACAGCATGCCGCGTGGAGAACATGAGCCACCGGCTGTGGAGAGGGTGGTGCGGGGCGCGTGAGCGGCAGGCAGCACTCCGAGACGGGAACGAGACTGGCTTCTGAAGGCCGGAGACCAGGACTCGCACGCAGTGTGGCCGGGCCGCTCCAGGGCCTCAGCCCAGTTAGGTGTTTGCACTGTGAGATGCACAGGGAGCCTTTCTGCAGAACCGCGAGGTCTTGAAAAGGAGCCCATTCAGCGGCCCGTGGCAAGTGGACCTAGAAACGGAAGCATTTTGTGATCATCACCGAACAGAACGGTAATAAACACCCACGTCGGCTGTAGCCTGCGCTGAAAATGAGAGGCGAAAAAATACCTACCGAGGATATTTGTTAGCAATTTATTTTGACCACATGTGGAACCGTAATAAGTCTCTGGTGTTTTCTAAATGTTTCTATGTTTGTATTTAATTAAACACCTGGTGTTTGATTTTTTTTTTTTCCTGTTTGTTAAGAGAGAACTTGTCAAACCACACAGTTTTTTTTTGTTATCTCACCATTAACAGTCTGTTTTTCAAGACCCCAAAATAAATTCTGAGAGTTGACTTTGTGTTAGTAAGCATCATAGCAGAAACTAACGTATCCATTCAAGTAAAATGTCTTTCCCATACATATTCCTTACTTTCATTGCGTTTATGAGTCTGACTGATTGGTGCATATGGGATTCACTTTTAAACTTAGGATCAACGAAGGGGCTTAGGAGACTTAGGGAGGGGATGGGCCTGGATGGTGGTGATGGTATCACAGGCGTATGTCCAGATTCATCAAATTGCATACATTAAATACACGCATTTTTTTGTATGTCAAATATATCTCAGTAAAAATGACTAAAAAAATAATGTTAGGTAGAATTAATTTAAACCTGGGTGACCCATTTCCTACTTTTTATTATGGAAATATACTATTTGGTTTTTAAAAGGAGGCCGTCTCCACAGGCCAGATCAGTAAGAGCAGTAGATGAGTCATCAGAAGAATTAGAGGTGCGAGTATATTCAAACAGTGTAAGGGACTAAGAACATCTCTTAGTGTGGACTGTCATGTGACATCCAGCCTGCTATGTAATTGATTTAACATTTGGTAATAGTGACCTCAGTGGAAATCACACTTATTCCTGATCACCTAATCATTTTGGAAAACTGAAGTTGATAATAAAACTGCATTTAGAAGTCATTTTTCAGAAAAATCTTCAGGGCATTATTGTTTTCCACAGTTGCAAAGCTTGTCTTCCTTGTGCCCATAACTCATAGTAGTGGAGTTTGAAATGGAAATCCGTTGTGCAATGGTGATGTTTTGGGTCTTAGCAGTGGCAACTGTTTGCAGCTGGATTTGGGATCAAATCATGACCCTGGTATTCTCAAGTTCTGTGGTCTTAAAAGTGAAGATGATGGTGATGAGAAAAGTAATAGAGACTTGGCATTTTGCACACATTATTTATAATAGTTCTGAGAGAAAGATCTTTTTAATTTTCATTTTGTAGGTGAAGAAACTGTAGATCTTATCAGTTAGTGATTTACCAGGTTTGCTCTCCTACTAATAAGCTCATGGCTGGAATTAGAGGCGGGTTGTGCCTGGCTCAGAAGGTCAGTGCCTTCCCCCCGCACTAAGGCAGGATGTCACGCCAGAGGATATATTGTTTGGCTCTCAAATTTAATCAAAACAATTTCAAGTGCATGATCATAGTGGATGTTTCTTTGCTCTGGGTATGCATGAACAGTTTGAGCTAATTAGGCCATTAATTTCCACGCTGTCTGGAAGCAATTATGAAATATTTTAATATGTCTATTTTCTTGGGAGGTCTAACTCTTTCATTGTCCTCATAATCTATTGTTAATGGATGGGGTTACATGTAGGAGTCGGGGCCAAGTCTGTCTGAGTCCAAAATCTGCCCTCTAGTAGCCGTGTTCTAACACCTGCAGTTAAATATTGAACTGTGGGCCCAGCTGCAAGGTCGCTGTGGGTGGACCGGGGTGAGGTTCCCAGGGGGCTCTCTGCCCCCAGAGGACAGCAGGCGACCCTCGTTCTGTTATCTGTTTTGGTTCAGCATCCAGAGCTTTATTTCTTCATGATTCGATGACTACACTTCATTACAGGCTGTGCTCATTTATTTTATTGTTTCTTTCCCGTGTTTTATGGAATTTTGGTTATGCAGTTAAATGAAAACATGACAAAGTGTAGATTGACTTTAATTATTGAGACATGCAGACTTTGTATCCTTTTATTGTTTCTCTTGGGTTTATAATTTTATTATATTTTGTAGAAACGGAACACACATAAAGTTTTTGGCTAGACACAAATTGGTTGTATTGTAAGTCTTCATTATTGGAAAGCATGTGGATTTTGTTTTGTAGAAGATATTTAGTAGCTAATTATATTAGAACAGGCAGTAAGTTTACTTTTAAACTTAGGATGAATGAATCACAAGACTTTCTGTCCTGAGATGCAGAGAATTGGAGGGAGCGTCATTGTCACTCTTAAAGTAAAAAACAGAGGCTTTTTTGAATGAATTGGCAGAGGATCCAACTGACCCGAAGTCCAAGTGGAGGTGAGTGCCTGCGGGGAAACGATGGCACACCTGTGGGGACACGGCCTGCCTGGCAGGAGGGTTCGCGAGAGCAGCGGACAGACTCGGAAAGGCCAAGACTGGGAGGCCAGGCGCGGGGACCCTGTGGGCCAAGAACCTGGCAGGAAGCGCGCCCTCCTCGGTGCTCACGAGCCCCCAGGTCACGCCCGAGCGGCCCTCGTGGAGGAGACCAGGAGGCAAGACAGGACGCAGGAAGTGGTGTCGCGTGCACCGGAGAACTCATCACAACGGGCACGATCTGGACCAGGACACCGGCCGCAGCAAATGCAAAAGGGCACCACCGTTCCGAGTAGGTTCTTGCGCTGCCAGTGGAATTAAACTGGGAATCAGGAACAAAGATACGTGGGAAACCCACAGCTCTGTGGGAACTAAGCACACTTCGGAGAGAAAATCTAGAGAGAAATTTAAAAATATTTTTAGGAGAAAGTTAAATACAACATATCAAATTGTGTGGGATGTGGCTGAAGCTTGCTTAAAGCAATCTGTCATTGAAAGCTTATTTTAGAAAACAGTGAAGATCTAAAGTTAATATTCTGATTCCACCATCTAAGAAATTTAAAAAGGAAAGCTAAACCAAAAGCAATCAGAAGGAAGGGGTCAGAGCAAAAACCAATGGAATTTAACACAAAAATAAAACAATAGAGAAAATGAATGAAAATGAAACCAAATGCTGATTCTTTTGTAAACATGATGAAAATCGATAAACATCTTGTGAGGATAACCAAGAAAAAGCACAGAGAAGGCACACTTCACCAGTGTCATGAAAGAGGGTACATCACTGTAAGACCCCGCGAACATCAGGAGAGTGGTAAGGGAAGGCTGGGACCCGCTGAAGCCCATCAGTTCAGAACTTAGGTGAAACAAAGAGACTTTGGAAAGAAACCATCAAAACTCGCTCAAGGAAAACTGGTCGTGTCAACTCATATCTATGAATAATGGAACTGAATTCTTGATTATAAACTTCTAAAAAATGAAACATAAGATCCAGATGTTTTTAATGGTGACTTCTATTTAAACAATCCAGGAATATGTGATATTAGTTCTACACAATTTTTGTCCAAAAATAGAGGAAGCAAACACTTCTTAATGTATTGTTATGATAATAGCTAGCATTTCCATAATCCCCAATCCAAGCAGAGACATTACTATTCAAGAAAACTATCTATCACTATATCTCACGAACAGAGTTGCAAAGACTGTCCACCAAATGTTTGCAAATCAAATCCAGCAATATAGAAAAAGGATAATATATCATGCCTAAGTGGGTTTTATCCAAGGAGTGTAAGCCTTGCTCAACATTAGAAAATTAATGTAATTCATCATAATAAATAAATAAATTTGTTATAATAAAAACTCAGCAAACTAAGAATAGAATAAAACTCCATCAACGACAAAGTTTAAACTTATTAGGACCTCAGAAATCCAAAGCTACTGTCATACTAAGTGGTGAAAGATTGAATTTTTTCCCCTCCAAGATCTAACAAAAGACCAGAGTGTCTTATCTCATCATCCCTACGCAACTTCATCTTGCCAAAGGTCCAGCTGTTACACGATGGAGTATTAGGTGTAATGCAATTTGGAAAAGGAGATAAAATTGTCTCTCTTCATAGCTGACGTGGTTGTCTATGTTAAACATCCAAAAGATCCATACACACACACGAACTCATACACTCACACATCTCCACAAATAATGAGTTTTGCAAGTTTGTAGGTAACAACAAATCACGTATTTCTATATAGCAGCAATGAACTACAAAAATACAACATTTTAAAATCAGTATCTTTTTAAAAGCCACCAGACCATGAAAATAGGTATATATCTAGCAGGATGGGTACAGGATGTGTATGCCAAGACCACAAATCACTAATAAAAGCAGTCACAAAAGATATATTTATAAACGTAGAGATACACAGTGTTCATGCATTGGATGACTCAGTGTCATTAAAATGTTGATTCTGCCAACTTTGATTTATAAATTCAATAGTATCTCGATCAAAATCCCAGCAAGATTTTTTATTTTTTTTTATTGTAGCTGATATTTATAAGCTGATTGTGTGGAAGGACAAAGAGATTAGAATAGCCAAAGTGATTTCAAAAATCATGCAAAACCAAGTCTAGCTTACTTTTTCAGTTACACATAGAATTGTTTTGACTCTAACAGGAGGTTATGTGCATTTGGTTGTGATGTATGTTGCAATGGCCAGTGTCAGAGCTTTCACAGCGACGGCGATCAGACTGCATGATTGAAGAACAGACGCGTGAGTCAGCGGAACAGAACAGAGAGCCCGGAAATGCATGTGATCATCTATAGTTATGTGATGTTTAAGAAGGATGAGACTCAGTGGAAAAGTAAGGCTATTTTGAAAAACTATTAATAAACCAAAAAATAGTTTGGACTATGGTAGATTTATGTCAAATCAGACAGTTCAGTTTTAGAATTATTGACCTGGATGCAGGATATTGTGTTAAGAAACTTTTGTCTTTGTTAATTTGAAAAAGAAATATAAAGAATTTATAAAAGTTGAGTATCCTTAGGAAAAAGAGAGACTGAACTTGCATGGAAAATGTGAAGAATCTTCAAATTCAATTTCTGACAAAGTCTGAGAGGGAGAGGACGCCGTATGTGTGGCAGCGGGGAGGCCTCGGCTGGCCGTGTTTCGTCGCGGGGACACGGAGAGGGAGCTCTTCTGAAAACGCTGAGGTGTGGTTTACGGATGGATGCACATTCCCCCCAAAGTCAGTCCATCTTCAGAAGTGAGGGGGGAAGAGGGAGGGAGGGAGACAAACAGACGGATGGATGGACAGACAGACACAGTGGGGAGGGAGAGGGAGACATTTCGGAAAGAGAAATGTACCACAGAACAAGTTTCTGCCTTCCCTTCCGCCCAGGATGAATGCCACATTGTTTTTAAAAAGGTAGCAGGATTCTAAGAAATATGAAAATACTTGATACATTGTGTTTGCGAAACGATTTGGGAGCTGGCGGAGGTCTGCAGCGAGGAGACGTTCGCGTGAACCTCAGAAGCGGTCAGAGCGCCGCGCGGCTGCAGTCGAGTTCGGTGTGATGCTCGGACTCTCCCGTACTCTAGGTGCGTTCCGGGACAGAGGCCCTGATAAACCTGCGGCGTCCCACTTGGTCACGTTTTCCAGTAAGAGTCAGTGATGAGCACGCGATGTGTCGTGTGCCACCTGTCCAGGTGCACTTACAGTTCAACACTGTCACTAGCTGCTTGTGAAAATACAACAGGTTCTGTTAGCCACTTTCCGTAGAGCCCTGGGTCCCACGGGGGCGTAGCGGCTGTCACGTAAAATCCAGGGCTGGGAGACGAGAAGGAGGCCGACGGCTCTATCCTGGCATCGCCAGTCCGTTAAGGGGACGCACGTGCCAGGCTGGTCTTGGGCAGCAGCGAGACCACGCGGATATCCTCTGTGCCATGCGGCAGGCACTGAAGGGTCCCACAGGACAGGGCAAGGTGGATGGGGGACCGGGGTGTCTGCCTGTGTGCGGGGGGTGAGGGCCTGGCCCAGTAGAGCGCATGTGGGGCGTAGTGCAGGGCTCGGCCGTGCCTTATCCGAGGGGCTGCAGGAGCCATCCGTTGTGGCCAGATCACGCTGGACCCAGCAGAGGGTCCGGCGGCGGTCACCTCATGGGACAGTCTCTCCTTCACAGGGGTGCTCCGGGTCAAGCTTCAGAGGAATGGACAGGAGGGGGTCTGTTATCTGCTTCACCCCAAGAGACTGCCAGGCTCACTCGCTTCATGTCTGAAAGCTTCGTGAGACTTTATATTATTCTGGTTATTTTAATTATACTGTATTATGTTATATGATGTTATGTTTTTGTTTTTGTTTTTTTGGTTATATTACATTCTACTTAAAAATGGGGGAGGGGGCAGCTCTATAGCTAAAAGTCTGGGGGACCCTATTAGAGGCGTCTGTCTGTCCCTGTGGAGTTTCATACACGCAGCTTAATAACAGGCATCAACACCGAAGGCCTGGAACGCCCAGCAGGGCTAACAGAATTTTGTATGCAATTCTGTATAAAATTTCTGCTTGTGTTTTCTCACTTCATGTTCAATTAGACATTTCAGAAAGACATTTTAAAGTGAAGGTGGTCAACAGCTGTGGGATTGGTGCTATGATTTCACGTCGAGTTAGTGACTGGCCTGTTGTAACATTAACTTGCGTGTGACATATTATGTGTGGATAAGTAATCAGCTAGACAGATGCATGTCAGCGTTGCCGTGGTATCATTTAAACAAGGTATAATAGCAAATTATTTCAGACTTCAAGGTGCAGTTACCTCATGGGCAGAGACATTAAAAGTCCTACTCAGCATGCACAGATTTAATAATTTAAAAATGCATTTAGAAGAAACTTCTGTCAGGATGCTGCAGAAGTCTGCTTTTAAGGATGCTTAGAAAACAGAAAGCTCAAGTAGTTTTATCTGCAGAAGGATAAACCCGTAAATAGTGTGAATTTACTGAAGGAATGACAATATGATCTTTTTGGAGACATAATTTAAAAAAAATCTTGTTTTCCTTCTAATTATGCTGCCAAGACTGATTTTAAAATTTTATAAATATGGAGTAATCTATGAAATTCAAATAATATTCAAATTAAACGATGTTTACTGTTATGGGGATTTAATACAAAATCTCAGGGTTTATCAGAAAAATATCACAGTGTCCCTTAGGTTTGGCTTAGTGTATCCTGTAGGGAAAGACGGTAACAGTGTGTCACATATCTGCACTCTTTACAGGTTTTTACTTAATAATTCTTTGTCGACCCCTAAGGAGGTGCCCTGTTCTTTCTGCCAAGGAGCAGATTCTGTCTGAGCCCTGCGGCAGTTACGTGGATTGGTGTTTGTGGATCCCACGTGTGGCACGTTGGGGTCCTTTCAGTTTTTAACGTGGTGTGCCCTCTGAACCCGAGTCAGGTCCTGGGCGGGGCTGGCAGGGCGTCCCGCTCTGTCATCGGCAGGCACCTGCTCAGCTGGGACTTTGCACCCGGCAGCGTGCTGGGAGCGTTCTGCTTCTTACTGCTCCTCTCTCCCGTTCTCTGGCGTCTGAAGTCTTGTCCTACGAGGGTGACAGTTGTACTGGTGGCCGTTTGGGTTACTAATGGGAAGAACTTGAATCGAATACGTTGCCATCGACCCTTGTGCAGCTTTCCAAGCACTGTAATTAGCTGGCATTGACTTTTGAGTAAGTCCCTGGCCGTGACCACGTTGTCCATTGTTTTTGTATTCTAAATCAGGCATTTATTCTCAGCCCTGTCAGAGATTCGTCCTGGAAAATGGCATTAATTAGTCACTGAATGGAACCATAAGACACAAGTCGAGTCTAATGGTGAAACAATGAGATTGTTTTGGGAAAAAGTATGACACACTTAGCTTTAAAGTCCCTGGAAACGAATATTAATGTCTCCACAGTGACCTCACCGCTGCCTGGATTGTGGGCCTTACCCTAGGGCCACCAGCAGGGCGTGGTCCTTGCGCAGCAGCAGAGCATCCTCCCGGTGCCTGTGGCGCAAGCCGGTCCTTCTGGGAGGGCGGTGAGTCCTGTGCGCCGGGCGCGACGCTGGGCGCGGCAGTGGGCCCGGGAGCTACGGCACAGCGCAGCAGCCTGTGCTGCAGCGATCGGAAGGCAAGGCGGTCTGAAGCGACTGTCCGTGGATTTCGTGATCGAAAAATGTAGTGGAGAAAATGGTCATTAACATAAAGGTCAGATTCCTTTATGGCAGGAAAGGGGAAAGTGATCTAATTACAGAAATACTCCTTTTCAGTGCCACTTTTATTATTTCCCCCAGTATCATTCACTCCTTCATATAGCTCTTCAAGATCGTTTAACAAGCATATTAAATTATACATTTTTATTCCTAATATGAGGTAACTCCTGCCTGTAAAGCAAAATATTTTCTAACAGATGTGCTGACATTGAGGGTAACATTCTTTCAGATATCTCATAAAGGACAAAAGTTTTAAAGTCATAAGAATAGTGGATTTCCCACAAGGTGAATGTCCAATACCAACTATTTTTAGAACAATTGTTTAGAAACTCTAGTTTTGTGTGTGTGTGTGTGTGTGTGTGTGTGTGTGTAAATGTGTGTGATGGATTTAGTTCAGTAGTTCTGATATTTTTCACTGATCTTTTATATTTTTAATAACAAAATACTAAAACTTAGGGAGTGGTTAGAAAATCAACGAGACGGAGTCCTGGTTATGGAGTCCTGATTTACTCGTGAGGGAAATTGCGTGAGGTGCATTGCGGTGGACCAGACTCTCCCCTCAGCGTTCACACGTTGAACTGGTGACCACCGATGTGTGGTATTTGGAGGTGGGGTCTCTGGGAGGTAAGGAGGTCATGAGGGTGGAGCCCTTGGGGATTCCTGTCCCCATGGGAAGGCCAGGGCGAACTGGCTGTCTCTCCACGTAGATGCAAAGAAGAGGTGGCTGAGCGCACAGCCAGAGGGCGGCTGCCTTCCCGCCGAGAGGGGAGGCCTCGGAACAAAACCTCCCTTGCGGGCACCTTGGGCTTGGACTTCCAGCCTCTAGGACTAACGTGTCGGTCACCCGCAGTACTTTGCGATCGTGATCCGAGCGGACGGAGGCCGGGCCAGAGGCCGCGCAGGGGGCGGGCGCCGCGTCCGCTGGAGCGCAGTGGCCCCACGTGGCGTCGGGGCCGCCGGGTCCCTCCCCGCCTCGCTGCTGGCGGCCGCGGCTGTGGACTGAGTCGCCTCTGCCTCAGCTCTGCCACCTTCTGCCCCTGGCAGGGGCTACCCGCCTGCTCCCCCTGCACCCAGGATGCCACTTCCTTTGACCCAGTGAGAAGGGACTGTGTCCCACGTCGTCCCCTCCCCTAGCTCAGCAGCTGTGGGGGGCGGGGGGTCGTTTTCCTCAGACTGCTGACTCCTCTGTGGCTCCGCTCAGGTTCTGGATGAGTGTCTTGCAGTCCTGGTGTCTGTGGTCAGGCTCCTCTTTGCTCAAAGTTCTTGCCTCCCTTTGCTTCCTGTGTCGGTCATTAAAATCACCATTCCTCCAAGAGCTCAGACGGGCCGCGTTCACCCCTCTTCTGTCCCTGTGATCCAGGACACAGCCTTTTGTCTCCGTCTAGTCTTAGGTCTCGAACTCCCCGACAGTTATGCTGAGTATTGCGACAAAAACTCTTGAGTGTAAGTGGCTGTACCTGGTATTTTTGTATTGTTATTGCATTTAATACCACCAAAATCCTTTTAAAGAGTGTTATAATTATATTAATTGTTCCTCGTGAGGAAATTGAGGTTGAAAGATTTAAGGTGTACACCTGGGATTACACATGCAACTAGGAAGTATCAGAACCAGAATTTGGACCCACTCGTTTTAATCCCCAGACCGTCCGCCTCGTCACACTCCCACTGCTCCCTTGCTGGGTCCCCTGCCCCTTCTCATTGCCACGCATCTCAGAAGCACAGAGTGGGTAGGTCACACTCTTGATAAAAAACACCTTGATTCCCATAACAAAGCCAAACTCCTGGGGGAGGCATGCCCTACAGGTCGCAGTCATCTCCTGCCTGTTGGACGTGTGTGCGCCTCAGCCACACCAGGTCCTCTTCCAGCCTCAGGGAGGGGGAGGGCCCTCCCTCATGTGGTCGCCTGCCTAGCTGTCCTCTGTGCTGCAGGAGCCGGCCACTGTCTGTCTTCCTCGCACCATTATAAACCAAACAAACAGGTAGTAAGCAAAACAATAATAACAGCGCTGGAGACTGTTCTGGAAGTCTCTGTTCTATTTACTCCTGTCGTTTCCGTCATGTAATCACTGGCTCAGTCTTCCACCAGAAGCGGAAGTATTCTTACGTCCTCGTTTACGCATCCGTCCTAGCATTCTTTCATTAAAGTAGGCTCTTCTTCTTAGAGCAGTTTTAGGTTTGCAGAAAGAGCAGGGAGTACAGCGTTCTCTTGCGCGGCCCGCTCCCGTTGCCGCCTGCAGGTCCCCCCTCGTCACGCCTCCCACTGGGGCGCATCTGGCACAGTTGCAGAACCAATGTGGACACGTTTTACCACCTAAAGTCGGGCGGCTACTGAGGCTGCCCTCGGGGTGTACAGTTCCTCCGAACTTTCCAGAGGCAGAGGTCGCTGCCACCACCATCCAGTTCACACGTGGAGCCTCACGGACCCGAGGAGCCGCCGGGCTCCACCTGGCCGTCGCCCCACAGAGTCCGGCGGCCACTGTCTGTGAACCAAGTGCGTCACGGCGTTTGTAGTTCATCACGTGTTCCCTCTTCTGTTTCTTGTCTGCCTCATCATTTACGATAGCTGACATGGCATGGCTTCTCCTACACAGACCGCTGCAGGATTTCTCCTGGAAGAAACCATTTTACTTGTTTAGCATTCTGTGAAACTCTACGCGCTCCTCCCCGTGGTGCTTCTCATCTGAATGTCGATAGCCGTATGCACACCTCTGCGTGCACACGTTTGGCGGGTGGCGCGTGAGGACGTTCTCCTTTCAAGATCCGGGCGTTACAGGTAAAAATATAGGTTTTATGACCGTCTCTCCCAGTTTCAGTGTTTTACCCAGAGGGAAGCACTGTTCTCATTTCCTTTACATATTTCCAGACCTTGTCCCTCAGCTTTTCTATACATGTTACGTGCCCATAAATATCTAATATTTATGTGGCCATATTTATTCAGCAACTTGCTTTATTCACTCAAACTCTGGATTGGGTTGTTTTTTTGAGATACTTACTGCTGCTGTACTATTACATATTGTGAATAATTCATATTATTTTAGCCTTCCTCTCTCGATGAAAATTTATGTTCCCCGTATTTTTTTTTTTTTTTTTTTTTTTTTTGCTAACAATGCTACAATGAGCATCCTTGTTACCCAATTTTATGCACATAGGCATGGATTTGTTGTATATCTCTTGTATGTATGTATGTATCTGATTATCTTTATCAGGACAGGACTTCTTTAACACCAGGGTCTTTGTCTTTTGTCCCCCCCAGCATTGAGCTTGGTGCTTTTTATAGTTAGCGTACCTCGACATTTGAATGAATACTGGACAAATGAATTTGTTAATGAGCAGATATATCACAAAATCTTCCGGCTTGGCTCACCTTGTGCTTTAAGATCGTTTAAGATTGTTGTAAACACTTGACTGTTGCTGGAAATTAAAAAACATTAATTTTAGCATTAGAGATGAGCTGATTCAAAGCTAATTCTGTCTGCTTTCAGTCATAATGCTCTTTTTAGGTCTTCCTACCTTCAAATTGGCAATATATCCCGATGTTAAGAATTCCTTCCTAATAAAAAGTTCTCTCGTTAACATAGGCCCGTGTGATGCATTTCAAGTTCATTTTTAGTTTTGCGGATTCTGCGCTGGCAGAGGGGGCCGGGCAGGCGTCCTCCGCACGCTGATCCCCTGGACGCTGGCGTGCGCTCGAGAACTAATTATTAGAGATGATCCTTCATCTCTGTTTTTCCAGTGAGCTCTTTTTAGGTTTTTATTTTTCGTGTGTGTGAATGGTGAGTTAAACATCAAGTCGACTGGACTCTGTAACCATAAGAAAGAAGCAGAGTGGAGTTGGGCCTCTGAAGTGTTCATTGCAGCCCGTTTAACCAGAGCCGCGAACACTCATTGTCGTCCTCGCGGCTCTTCCTGCAGCTCCGTGAAGACTCCCTCGGCAGAAACCCTGGCCTGTGTCTGAAGCCAGATGCCCTGCCTCCGCATGCCGTTTGTCTTGTGGCACAAGAGCAAGGAAATAAATCGATTGTTACAATCTTCTTCCCTTATTTTGCAGTTTTTTCAGTCACTTTCCTGAAACGTGAAATCTTTTGATGTTGCCACTACTTCTAATTCAGTGAGATAGCATGAAAAAAATAACTGGCCTGGTGCCGTTGGCAGAGTAGGTATTTACAAGAATATGTATTCCTACCTTCACATTAGCTTCTCTGGGCTTCTTATTCTTGCTCTCAGACAGGGAGCATCCATTCATCCCACGGGTGTTGGGTGGCTTCGGTGTGCCACGCTTGTTGCACCAACGCAGAACACAGCCCCTACCCCCGTGGTAACTCTGGCGGCCAAGTTTGTGTTCACGAGGCGGTGTGGTGGCAGCGATGAGGGGCGGACAGGGACAGGAGAGGGAGCTCACGGGAAGTGGGGCGTGCAAGTCCCAGGATGATGGAGTTGACAGTGCTCTGTCTGAAGGGATGTTTGCTCCAGGCGCCGTATTTCTAGGGTGCAATTTCGCAGTTAACCCTCATGTTTAAAACATGGCATAGTGGAAGGGGCAGCGAACCGGGACCGTGGTCATTGACGTGGCCCTCGTTTTGTCCCTTACGTGGTGATCAGTCCTGTACAGATTACTCCAGCTTCCGTACCATGCTTTACTGGGGAACACCTCGGCTGGACTAGGTTACTTTTAAGATGATATTAGTAGTTGTTAGAGAAGTAGATTTCTTGGTCTACTCAGTTAGATTTTTTTTTTTTCCTCTCTTGTCACCTTTGGAGCCCCATGGTGCCCGTGAGCACTTTAAGGCTCCGAGGACAGGCTCGTAGGCTCTAAACAGATTTCACTTTGTTTAAGCCAGCATTTCACTGTGTCACATGCCCTGGATGCTCTTAATCATGGGATATCCACAGGTCTCGCTCAACTCCTACTGTAGAGAATAGAGTTTCTGCTCTTATTATGTATGTTATAGGTACTTCTTTTTATCCCGGTAAAAACACAGCGGCTGTGTTTACAGTATGCCCAGCGTGGACGTGTGGGAGTGACTGGCCCTCGCGTGAGAGGTGCGTGTTCCGCCTGGGCGTCACTGCGTGCGTCTGAGTGCTGGTGAGGCAGGACAGCCTCACTGTGGCTGCTCGGTCGCTTTGGCATGCCTCGGCCCAGGCCGGCAGCCTCCGCGCCGCTGAGATGCTGCCCCGGGTAGTGTTTGCTGAGGGCCTGCAGCGGTCAGGGGTGTGGCGGGGTGTGGAGCAGCATCCCTGGCCGCCTTCCTGCCTCACAGGTAGCTCTCGACAGTCAGAGGTGTCTCCAGACATCGCCAGCTGTCTCGTGGGACGGCAGCCGCCCCAGGTAAGAACCGCTGGAGCCACCAGTGTTCTGGGGCAATGTCCACTTCACGATGCGACAGCTGCTCTGGGCGGGACCTGGCATGGTGACAAGGCTCCCCCGAT
This sequence comes from Eidolon dupreanum, assembly GCA_028627145.1. Classification (NCBI taxonomy): domain Eukaryota; kingdom Metazoa; phylum Chordata; class Mammalia; order Chiroptera; family Pteropodidae; genus Eidolon; species Eidolon dupreanum. Next base: position 152,446,121 of record CM053507.1, on the reverse strand, counting down.
GGCACCCTGCCGTGGAGAGTGCTCGCGTGGTGGGGCATCGTGGACGATTGTGTCACCTGTGTGTTCTTGCGTGGGTTGCGCTTCCGTTTGTGGGTCAAGCTGCAGCACTGGTGTTGCCGCCAGTAGGATGTGACGGGGATGAAAAGCGGCTGCTTTTCTGAGGGCGTCGGGCAGAAGGTGCGTGGACAGATCCTGCTAACGAGTGATGGACGTGTGTACACACGGCGCCCCCCGCGCTGCGTCCTGGATGTCTGCGGCGGGCTGTCGCCGTCGCTGCTGTGCGTACATCACAGAAATGATAATAAATTGAGGACAATGTTCCCACACACGTGAAGGCCCCACCCACGTTCTCATGACTCAAACATTCTCGGACCATTTGTCAAAAAAGATGTCTTACGAAACAGACCTTTAATCCAGCTTGGTTTTAAAGCAGCCAGAAGATATTAAATGCATCTGCTCTCAACCTCTAAGCTTAACCTTAAAAATGATCTCTTTAATGGAAATGTTTATGTGAAAGGAAAATAATTAAGTAACAGTCTCCGGGATGGGCCCGATGCCACCGAGAGATCTGAACAGAATGTGGCCCCTCAGTTCCTTCCAAACCTGGGCGATGACGAACTCGCCGCCCGCACGTCTGGGAGACCGAGTGCTTTCAGCGAACGTCTCCCGCCTCCTTCTGCGGCGTGCTGGGCTGGCCGTGCTGGGCTGGCCGTGGCGGCCGCCTGTCCTCCAGCGCGGGGCGGGGCGCGGGGCGCGACCACGACCGCCCCGCAGACGGCGCGGAGCCGGCGGGCTGGGACGCGGCGCCAGGGTCTGGAAGTCTGGGCGCAGCCACCCCGTGCGCGTGTCTTCTAAGCCGGCTGCAGTGAGTGGACACATCGCAAGTGACGAAGCGTGGCCGTAAGCGGAGCGATGGCGGTTACGGGGACGCGTGAGGCCGGCACGCGGGCGCCCGGCCCGCCTCCGCGCCCCGTTCCCCGCCCTTCTCACGCTCCCTGCTGTTCTCGTTCCAGCATCCACGCCCGCGTCGGGGCGTGTGCGAGGGGAGCGGGGCCTCGCGTCACTGCTGGGATCCCCTGGGCGACCTCGCGAACGCCTCCCCTGGGAACCGGGGGCCACGGTGCCAGCTCGCGGGCCGCGGGGGAGGTGAAAGGTGCACCGCGCCTGGGGCTAATGTGCACCCCTGTTCTCAGGCTAAGGGGTGCCACTGAGAGGTCAAAGATATGGTCCTCGTTCTCATGGACCTTTTGTACAAGCCAAATAGGGTCCCAAATAAGGGAAATGACCTGGACGGCAGCAGGGGTGGAGTGTGGGAAGGAGGCGACGCGGTGGCAGGAAAATGGGAAACTCGAATGAGTGCGGCAGAGAGCGCAGGGGACGGCAGTGCAGGAGGGGACTTGGCGCTTCCGCCCGGATCCCGTCGCCTGGGCCATGCGCTGGCTGTGAGCCACTGACAGTGTCCTGAGAATCGCCCTTGGTGCAGTGCAGCCATCTTTCCTAGAAAGTTCTAAGACGTTAACCGCCACCCCAGGGGCTGGACGGCTGGTGGGTGGCGGGGAACGGGGCATAGAAGCCTGAGTCTCGGTGCCGCGTCTACTCCAGACTGTGGGATTGAGACCGAGGCTGGCGCTCGGAACCCAGACCTTCGCCTCGCTTCTTTCCCTGCCCTGCCCTGCCTCCTTCACTCCTTCAGAAATCACCTTTCAGAAGGCCAGAAGGCTCTTCTCACGCAGTATCACTAAGGAACTCAGCTTATGAGCAAAGCAGACTGGTAAAATCCTGGCGAATTTCTTGGCAGGCCTGATGACCTGCTATAAAATGGTGACCGTGAATGCACAGTGATTCAGAGCTAGCCAGTGGGCGTGTGTGCAGTCTGCTGCTTCCAAAACACAGAGAGAAGGTGTTGGTCAGGATTAATCAGGGTGATTTTTTTTGCAGCGAGGTGTGATGAAAAGATGGAGATGCCTTGGAGTTGGGGATTGACACGAGTTTAGGAACAGTGGCCCATGGTGTCTCAAATGAGTAAGGGAAGACGTCGGGACAGGGAAGGGCTGAGGCAGAGGGAGAGTCACAGGATGACGGGGTCGGGCGCGCCAACAAGGTTGGGGATTAAGGTGGAGGCGTAAATGAGTGGTTGAGGGCGGCCACAAAAAAGGGACAGGCGTGGATTTATGCTAATGACAGAGCCCTGGTGTCCCCTCTGTGGTGGGGACTGCAGCGATGTTAGAGACTTAGAGGTCAGGGGACCGAGAGACGGGGTGATGACTGGCTGGGTGGTGTGTGTGCGTGTCCACGGCACAGGGGCACTAATGAGGCTTCGCTTCTGGAGAGCCGGGGAAGCAACCCTCCGGGGAATGCACAGGCGGCTTAGGAAAGGATTGCAGCTCGGGAGCGGGGAGAGTGGCCTGGCAATCGCTTTGGTAGTCAAGGGAGCAGGAAGTGCTGTGTGAGAGGCTGGAAGAAATAGCCCAGAAGTGACAACGAGAAGCATGGAGTACAGAGTCCCCTCCCACCTGAGGCGAGGTCCGTGGAGGGTGGCAGGAGAACAGGGCGCTGGCCGTCGGGTGAGCGAGGGGACCGGCGTCACCTGGTGGGGGCCAGTCTCAGCCAACACAGGACAGGTGAGGACTCCACACAGGTGCAGCAGTGTTCGCTGCCCTTCCTGTGAACCAGGTGGTGACACATGGGCAGAGTAGCCTGCAGGTCAAGGATGTACACAGGACCGCATAGCGAACTGGTGGGGCCAGGCGCACAGCGAGAAGGCAGGGCTCCTTGTCCAGACGTGAGTGACGATGTCAGGACATCGTGGAGATGGGGTCCACCTGAGCCCGGGGCCCTGCATGACACCGAGGGCAGTGGCCAGGCGCAGGTCCCGACCCCAGCGTCAAGCAGCTCGCCTTCTCAGTGTCCTCTTTGAGAGGAGAGCCCTAGTATCTCAGCCTCAGGGGCGACACCGTGAAGTGTTTGGTACATACTGGGCGCTCAGTCTGTTTTTGAATTTTGTTAGTATTGGGAAGAGAATGCACATCGGCTACTATAATCACTGGTCGCTAACGTTCATAAAGTTTGAAGTTTTAAGGGTGTTAGATTGCAGAAGAAAAGCCCTTGCCGAGAGTGTCTGTCAATCACGTGATCAGGTTTCAGCGCCTTCACGGGGCATCTGCATTTTCCTACAGCATCTTGATCTTTTAAGTGGTCGTTACTGAAAAGGGCCGCTATATCCAGTCTGTCCCCAAGACAGAAGCTTCACATGTGGTGTGGTCCGTTCTCAGTCTTGTATTTGTGAGAATAATTGGGATTCTGCTGCCTTCACAAAAGCCAAAGTTTAGGTATTACGGAATAGGTTTTCCATCATCACGGAGCCGATGGCAGAAGGTGACTTAACATCCTGCAAATTGGCGGTTGGCGCTGCCCCCGCATACTGATCCTTGGTGCAAAAGAGTGAGCTCCCTCCCCTCCGCGCTCCCCCACGTTCCCCGAAAACCTGCACACTTCATTTCTGCCTGGCTGCCAGACTCCTCCGCTGCTCGGGAGTAAGACTGCGGGAAGTTTGACTGTGAATGGAGACTTCTGTGTGGTCCTTAATTGGGAGAGGAAGCTGTCAAAAATAATATATTCACAAATCCTCTGAACCATTATGGGCCTGGCAACATTATACAAACTGTCACGGGGCTGGTGGCAGGTGGGCTGATTGCTCAGCCGCACTGAAACCTGACAGGCACATCCTTCAGACGCCGACTCCTTGAAGATTTCTAGCTAAGGCATCAGGAGACGCGTGGGGGTGCGGGGGAGACGGGCTGGGAGGTAGGGGGCAGGGTAACTGCTGTGAAATGTTTGAACTGTGACAGCTGATTTCCGTTTAATTCAGGGTAGCAACTAATCTACTTTGAAATCAGAAGTTGGAGTGAGTTTGAATATTTCTTTGGTAGATTTGTGCTCTGGATAATTTGGGGAAAACTAATGAGAAGTAGGATAACCTCAGAGAGGACGGGAAGAAAGAGGGAGGGAGGAGCCTTTGTCTTTGTGGAGAGGCTGCTGCCCGCTGTCTCTGGATGGTGGCTGTTCTGTCAGTTTTGTCTCGGTTCACACAGACATCTGCGCCTCACCTGCCTTCACTTCCTGGCCTCAGGTGAGTTTGGCCTCGTGGACCTCGCACTGCTTCCCACGCATCTGCAGGCCCTTATAAGTGAAACAGGGACAGTGGGAATGAGGAAATGTTGGCCGCCGTCTTCGGTTGCTCTTCCCCTCCGTAGCCTCAGGAGCCCTCCACCTTGATCTGTGCTGGGACTCCTCTGGCCAGCTGGGGGACGCCTGGGTCCCTCCTGGTAAGGACATTCTGACTATCTAAGCCGGAGGTCTCAGCGTCCTGAGACACCCTGGCTGGGCTGGCACGCGGTTCTCCCCGGAGCCCCCGGCCCTCGCCGGCTCTCAGGCCGGGTGGGGCGGCGGGAGAAACGGGCAGGGGTTTGAGTTGTGTCAGAGGGTCCTGCAGGCTGAGCGTCAGCAGCAACGCGGCCGGGGGCGGGCGTCCTGCAGGGGCCCGGGACGGCTGGGCGCCCTGGAGGGGTGTGCGGAGGGGCCCAGGACGGGCGGGGAGCAGCGGGTGGACACGGGAGGGGGCGCACGTGGGGCTTTAACGTGGCGCCTCGGATGCCCGTTGAGAGACAAGGTCAAGGGCTCGGAGTCCCGGTCTTAGGTCAGAGGGTTCATCCGCCCACGGCTGGGTCGCGCAAGGCTCCGGGCTCTCCGCGGGCTGAATGTGGGGCTTGGCCCTGTTTTCAGTCCTCTCCACGGCCTTCCCGGATTCCAGGAGCTGCGCCCCCTTCCCTGCCGTCCTGCGGGGCCCCTCCGGGGCTGCTCCCTCGCACGTGTTGAGTCCTCAGGTCGTCGTCCTCACCGTCCTGACGAACGGGCGGGTGATTACATTTACGAATGAATGGATGAGGGCTTCACGCCAGAGTCGCCGTCTGTATTTTTGACGGGTGCTTGTAAAAACACGACATCGTCATCACGGGGACCTTAACTGTGGACTGAGGGCCTGTGGGGTGCCGCAGCGCCCACTGATCTCTCATAAAAGCTATCCCTCACCAGCCAGCAACTCCGAAAGGGATGTTTCGTCAACCCTGCGCCAGCCACGAGGGCGCGAGCCCGGGGCGTAGCCGGTCCCTGCTCACGGCGGAGACCGCGCTTGCGCAGATTCCTCCCGACGCCAGCCTGTCAGGCTGCCCCGGTGACAAATGGACACCTCTCTCTCAATGTTATTCCATCGGTATTCTTCCTGATAATTAATGCTAACGAGAAGCATATCGTAATACGTGGAAATATGGTCTGCGAAACAGGAAAGCACATAATCCTTTCGTTTTCTTTCTTAAAAAATACTGTTACTATCCACCTTGATGGGCATTATTGCAGTTAGCCCAAGAGCGGTCTGTTACAATAGGCAGCTTTGAGAAACTGTCCAGTTGGACCTCAATCATGATTTCAAATTTAAGTTCTGTGCCATCATTAAAAAACCATGAACTTAATCTGGCAGAATTACAACATTTGAAGTATATTTGATTAACCATTTACTGTTTCTGATGTTTGTGGCAGCCACAGCATCTTAAAAAATGAAGACTAGAACTGAACACTCCTAACACCTAACACTCCTAATGACGATTAGGATAATTATACACTGCCAACAGACCTGGAAGGTAGATGTTCTGACCCTCATTTATAGAGAGAGGTTAGATGATGCTCAGAGATGTGAGGTAAGCCAGCCCAGGGGACGCGGCTAGCAGGAGCTGGGGGAACGACTTAAATCTATTCTTGAGTTGAGATTTCAGTTTTACTTAAGCAACTTTGTCATGTCAACAATCAAAAATAGTATCTGTCTTCAAGAATTCAACACATGAGATTTCTAAATTTGAATGGGTGGTCAGGGTAAATGAGAGGTAATGAAAGAACATATAATAAGATCACGTAATCACTTTAGTAAAGAATGTTAATTTTACAACACATCTGTTTACAGAGTTTTAATTAAAATAGTTCATGTAAATAGATAGAGCCTTCCTATTTGACTAAAACAAAATAAATGCGTGATGTAAACTAATTTCCCATTTCCATAGTAACATACTAAGTGGGTAATGTACCAATAGAAAAATATTTTTGTGACTTGACTAGTTTTGGTTTTCAAAAATAGTCTTTCTCGATATTCCATTGAATTATAAGATAAACATTTATCATTTGTTCACAGTAATACAGTAGATATTAATAATTTGAGAAGTAATTTGTGGGTATTCATTTTTAAATTTATTCATGCATATTCTTATTTCATTTGTCCCTAATTCAGCTGAAGTAACAAATGTTGTAAATTCTTTTTACTATTTCAGTTTAATCAAACATAAGATTGTTGAACGTCTATTTGCTACACATTATCTTAGGAAATAAAACTTAAAAAGAAATCCCTGTTCGTGAGCCTTGCTAAAGTTAAAATCTTTATTATCCTTAGTAGGCTTTAATAATATTTTTAAACGGGACTAAATTTGTGTTCATATATTTTTACAGAGATTTTGATTCATCAAAAGATTTACTTTTTCTCCCTAAACTTTTATTTTGCCATTAGAACATTACTTTGTAATCTGGTTCTGAAAACTTAGTGGTCTGGATAGGAAATCCCTGTTTAAAAATTCTGAGATCTCTTTCTATACTAAAACCAAACTAAAGTTGGTAGTGACAGGTAGCCAACAGCCAATTTGATATTATCTAAACTTTAATTGAGTATCATAATAAATGTCTGGGGAAATAATGAAGTACATTCTGGCAAAATTAAATTAGTATTTCAGTTACTGAGAAGAGAATATTTGTAACACTCAAACCAATATTTGTAGTAAAAGAGTAATAGAAATTTCTACTAGTCGAACTAAGGTAAACGGACCCGGAAAACAGTGAATTTGTTGTACATTTAAAAGGGGGGTGTCCAGAAATTTTAATTCCGATCTTGCAACTATATCCTTATTCTTAAGGAAAAGATCACTCTACCCCCTATAACTCAGAATTCACAGGGACATTACAAAAAGAGCTCTCTAAAGTAGAATGTCATAGATAAGAATTATAAAAAGAAGAAAGGATCTTTCTTTGATAAGAATGAGCTTGGTGCTCAAGAGACTGCAGAGAATAAGAACAATCGACATCTGCAGATGGCCTAAGGACACAGAATACTGGTTTCTTCGAAAATCCACAAATCTACCCTGAAATCCTTCAATCTTTGACAATGTTAACTCGTAATTAATTAATCCCACAAAATAATTCAGTTTTTTCCCAGTTTTATTGATATACAGTTGACAAATAAAAATATAAGATATTTAAAAACTACAACTTGATGATTTGATACACGTTCTGAAAGGGTTCCCCCATCCAGTTAATGAACACATTTCATCTCACATATTTACCTTTTTTTGTGTGGGGGGGCAGTGAGAGCTCTTTTACTCTTTTAGCAAATTTCAGTTGTATACATTGTTAGCAGCTGTAGTTACCTTGTTATCTATTAAGTCTTCAGAACTAATTTGCCTTGTAATTAAAAGTTTTTACTCTTTCCAGCCTCTTGTTTCTTGCATTGCCTAGCCGTGGCAACTACTTTTCCACGCTGTTTCTATGAGTTTGATTTTTTATTTTCGGTAGGTTCTACGTGTAATCCACATGGTCTTTCTTGGTCTTGCCTATCTCACTTAGTGTGATGCCTTCCAGGTCCATTCATGTGGTCACAGATGACAAGGTTTCCTTCTTTTCCAAGGCCGAATCATATTACACAGTTTCTGTGTTCGTTCATCCACTGATGGACACTTAGGTTGTTTCCATACCTGAGCTACTGGGAATAACACTGCAGTGAGCACGGGATGCAGGTGTCTCTTCAAGGTAATGCTTTTGTTTCCTTTGGGTATATAATCATAAGTGGGATTACTGCCTCACATGGCAGGGCTGTTTTTAATTTTTTGAGGAAACTCCATACATATGAAGCCATGTATTTTCCGCAGTGGCTACGCCAGTTCCCACCAAAAGTGCACGAGTGTTCCTTTTTTCCTACATCCTCAGCAGCATTTATCACTCGTCTTTTTGATAATAGCCATCCTAACAGGTGTGAGGTGATATCTCAGTGTTTTTATTTATTTATTAATTTGTTTGTTTATTTGTTTTTTAGGTGAGGCAACCCTTGGTTGACCTCACAGATTGCAAGGATCTTGTTAGCTTACAATCTGTTATTTTTTTATTTTATCTTTTATGCCTACAGCACCTGGTCTTCCTAGGTGGTCTCCCATCCAAGTACTAACCAGGCCCGACCCTGCTTAGCTTCCGAGATCAGACAGGATCGGGCTTATTCATGGTAGCATGGCTGCAGACTATCTCAGTGTGGTTTTGATTTGCAGTTCCCCGATTAGTGATTTGGAGCACATTTTAGTGTGCCTGTTGACCATTTGTGTGCTTTCTTGGTAAAATATCTATTCAGATCTTCTGCTCGTTTTTGAAATTGGGTTATTTAATTTTTGCTATTGAGTTTTGCTTTATCAGATATATAGTTTGCAAATATTCTCTCCCGTTCAGCAGATGGCCCTTTCACTTTGTTGATGATTTCTGCAGAAGCTTTAGTTCGATGCAGCGCCACATATTTATTTTTACTTTCGTTTACTTCGCTTGTGCTGTCAATCCAGACAGTCATTGCCAAGACCAGTGTCAAGGAAATGACGCCCTGTGTTTTCTTCTAGTTTACAGTTTTAGGTCTGATGCTCAAGTCTTAAGTCCATTTTGAGTTGATTTTTGTGTATGGTACTTAGAGGAGTCTGGTTTCATTCTTTTACATGTGGCAATCCAGTTTTCCCAGCACCATTTATGAAAGAGAGTACCCTTTCCCCATGTATGTTTTTGGAATATTTGTCAAAAGTTAATTGGCCATATATTCATTTGTTTATTTCTGGGTTTTAGAGTCTGTTCCATTGATCTCTTTGTTTTTATGCTAATACCATATTGACTTGACTCCTGTAATTAGCTCTATAATATAGTTTGAATCAGAAAGTGTGATGCCTCTGGCTTTATTCTTCTTTCTCAAGATCGCTTTGGCCATTCCAGGTACTTAGTGGTTCATACAAATTTTAGGATTTTTTTTTACATGTGAAAAATGCCATTGGAATTTTGATAGAGACCACATTGAATCTGTACATCGCTTTGTTTAATATAGACATTTACATGTTGGTTTTGTACTCTGTAATTTTACTGAAATTATTAGTAGTTTTTTTTTGGTGTAGTCTTTAGGGTTTTCTATATATAACATGGCATGTGCAAATAGAGACAATTTTATATCTTTTCTGTTTGGATGAATTTTATTTCTTTGCCTAATTGCTTTGGCTAGTTTTAATATCATGTTGAGTAAAAGTGGTGATAGTGGGCATCCTTGCCTTGTTCCTGATCTTAAGGGAAAAGCTGTCAGCTTTTAATCATTGAGTGTGATGCTAGCTGTGGGCGTATCCTGCATGGCCTTTATTGTGTTGAGGTACTTTCCCTCTGTACCCAGTTTCTTGAGAGTTCTTTTTATCGTAAAAAGGATACCGAAGTTTGTCAAATACTTGTTCTGCCCATATGGAGGTGATCACAGGGTTTTTATCCTTCATTTTGTTTACATGGTGAATCACATTGTTGATTTGTGGTTGTTGAACCATCATTGCATCCCTGGGATAAATCCTGCTTGATCATGGTATCTGATGTTTTTAAATGTGTTGTTGAATTAACTTTGGCAATATTTTGTTGAGGATTTTTGCACCTATGTTCATCAGGTATGGTAGCCTCTGGTTTTCCTTTATGGTAGTATCCATGTATTGCTTTGGGTAACGGTGTCCTCGTCAAATGAGTTTGCGCAGGATTAGAGTTGAAGCCACCTGAACTCATATTTATCTACGGAAAGATAGGTAAATACATAAATAAGTAGAAATAAGTGTATGTGCGTGGGTTGGTACATACCCATATATTTCCTAACTGTCCTCTTAGATTCTTTTTTTAAGAAAACAATAATATATATTTGTCGTATAAACAAAGTCTTGTTGCTCATTCAGGATGTGTGTGTGCATGTATGTGTGTTTATATGTAGGGTCACAAATTTTCCTTTATAAGATTATACAGCAAAACTAACTACTCTTGCCATATCCTCATTACACAAATCTGATGTGTCTTTCTGGTTTTTTTTTGTTGTTGTTGCTGTTGTCTGGTTTTTTTGTTTTTTTTTTTTTTGTTTTTTTTTTTTTTAGTAAAATAGAGAAAGAACCAAGTATGGAGTGGAAATTTTTTATTTTTAGTTTCTTAATTGTGGTAAACACGGTATTTATGGCAAATGTAGAGTAGGTTATGATATTAAGGAGGAAGATCTTTTTAGCTCTTCCCAAAATGAACGTGACCTAGACTCTCTTTGGTTCAAGATCATTCCAAAATGGTAACATTCTATGTAACTATTTTTGGCTGAAGCATTAATGTTTTAAATGAAGTTAGGAATAGAGATGAAGCATATACAGGAACAAAACAACCATTTTTAAATGTATAAGTTCATTTTGAAAGATTTGGCAACGACAGACTTTAGGCAAATGTAATCTTCAAAAATATATTTTTAAAATTATAAAGAAAATAATTCTTCCAGCAGTCATACAGGGCTTTTAAATACTACAGAGGTGCTGACTGTCATTTGCATATGTAGAGATGTAGTACTGTTATCTAACGAGCTGGGATGTTTTCCCCATATCCGTTTAACTATCAGTATACTTTCACTGTATTCTTGTCAGAGGACTGTGGAGCCTAGGTTTCTAAGACTCTCCTGTTGCTGTCCTTCCTTGAAAGATTAAACTCACTTCCTGTCCACCCCCCACCCCCTTCCCAAGTCACATTCAGACCCCTCTCTGGTACCTTTCGTGATCACTGCAGTCCTCACTCTTGGTCGAACCCGTGCCCCCTCTTTGCTCCCCTCAGTCGGAACAGGTGCCTTGTAAGTGTTAGACAAGCACGGGCGCTGTCTTGTTCTTGTTACTTTTCCCTGAAGCACCAACACAGAGCTGAGCCTGGATAGGGACTTAATGTGTAATTGATTGTTTAATTAAACTGAATGCTTGCACAGCCAGGATAATCCATTTCCTGACCCTGCAAGACAACGTAGAAATTACAGTTTATCAGAGGCTGCCGATTGCCCGGCATTTATTCCTGACATGATATTAAAGCCTCAAGTGCAAAATTCATGCCAAATTAGTGCTCATTCCAATATTACATGTCAGAAGTGGTTTCAGGCAGCTGCAGGTTGCTGACCTCTGACCCCGTTTTCCTGCCGTGTTGGAGCAGGGAGAGGCGCTGGGGACGCAGGCAGCTCAGCTGTGCCCTCTGCGCCCTCAGCGCTGCCGAGTGAGTGCATGGACGACGGAAGGACAGCCGCGCAGGTGGGAGGCCAGAAGGTTTTCCTACCCCTGGGAGAGCTCTCAGGCCACGCCCTTTCAGCTGTCATTTGACAAAAAAGTTACAAGTCGGAAGTTGAAAGAAAGGCATTTTCGGAGCGCCGTGGAAGCAGGAGGTGGCAACGAAAGCTTAGCCTGAGTGAAGAGGGAAGGGCACATAGTGGGAATCGGTAGTGTGGTCCTGGCACTGTTGCTTTTAAAAACTGTAGAATCCTGAATTACTTTTTCACTTTCCCCAAGTGGCTGTGAGCCCCAGAACCCTTTAAACCGTAAAAAAACACGTCCTGCCACATTATAATTGATGACGCCGACATATTTGAGGATTTCAGCAAACGTCCATTCTTGATAACTTCAGGTGTCAACATGTTTTTGTTTGAGTGGAGTCTTCAGGAGTCTGTTAAGGTCAGATCCCCACTTCAGATAAGAACACCACCCCAGGGTGCCAGCACTGGTAATGCGCCCACTCTGACTTTAATTAATAACTGACATTAATAATCTACACGATGAAAGGATTCATTTGACAACATATGGCAAATATGATCTTCGGGTTTTCTGTGAGTCTTTTTTTTTCTTTTGGCCGTATTTTGTGATACCCATATTATGGTTACAAGGTAAAATGTGGAATTTGGCTGCTTAAGAGACAGTAAAATAAAGAGACTTTTTCAAGTATTTGTATTTCTCCTAGGCAAAAAACTACTACAGAGTGTGCAAAATAAAGAAGTAAAACAAAGATTTTCAAAATATAATTCATGTAGATTTTATCACGTAGAATTTTATTTGAAATCGAATTATAATTTGAAGGTCTCTGACTCTTTGGGTTAACGTGTGAAGGGATTAACGCAGTCACCACACGTGTGAGCTGGAGCCAGTATGTCGACAGGAGGACACTGTTAAAAACGGTGGTGAGAAATCCATCATTATATCACAGAAGTGATGAAATGAAGTGATGCAGTTATTTTTGATGTATTTTTATAGAGTCCTGGTAAGTTTCAAGCCAATTCTCTTTGATCCAGAAGCTATAAATCTCCCTCCGGAAATGAATGAGCCTTTTCCCCTCAGCCCAAAGTAGATGTATCAGAAATACAACCATTAATAAGATATGTGGCAAGCATATACTTCACTTAAAATTATTAGTAGAGAAGTATTCAAAATACATTGAAAGTTCACAGATTTTCAGTACGTATTTCCAAGGTCTGGATCACTAGCGGGTGAGGTCAGGCCTGCACGCGGCTCTGCGTGCGCGGGCCCGGGGCCAGGCCAGCGCGCCGGCCTCGGCCGCCCCCTCGTTCCTCGCCCGTGTGGCACTGGCCAAGGTGCTGACTCTCGACTTCCCGATCTCTGCGGCGGGCGCAGGGCTGCGGTCCACCCGCCTCGCTCTGGGGAGGGTTCGGCGAGTCAGACAGGGTGAACCCCTAGAATCGTGTCCGGCACGCAGCAAGGCACAGGACAGGGTGCGGGGCGCCGGACCCCAGGGGTCGGGGAAGCGTGCGGCTGAGCGCGGCAGGAGGAGGCTTTACGGCCCAGCCGAGGCGGAGGACGCGGCTGCGCGCCCCGCCGTGCGCCCGCGGTGCCCGGAGCGACAGCTGCGGCGGGACGAGAGAGCGGGGAGAGAGTGACTCATGAAACTCGGGTGGGTGGCGCTTCAGACCGCTGTTCAGTTCATCGCCGAGAAGCAGTTCACTCGTGCATATTTAAAAGATGAAAGAAAGTGCATACATATTCATTTTAAATTAGGGTTTCTAATGGAGGTGGAACCGTTGAGGGTTTTCCAGTGGTGGGAGATGAAGCATCACGCTCAGGTGCACACTGCGAGTTTGGGGCGAGAATAAATTAATTACAGCAGTGGAAGCTGTGCCCTGAGCCCTCGCATTTTGAGGAAAAGGTTGGGTGGATATAGACGCACTCACAAATCCTGGATGGAGAATAGGCATGATGGCCACACTTTTTTTTTCTTTGCTCAGTGCTTTATCATCAGTGAGGATTTTTTAGAATTCTGAGCTATTCTGTAACATTGAAATTACTATTATCAAAATAAAAGTACGACTTTGTTTTTGAAGGAGAAGAAGGCTCTTGGTTTCCCACCCGAACGCGCGGAGTATTTCACTGAGCTGGTTCTAGCGAATCCACCTCCGACGGTGTCGCGGAGCGGAGCGCTCGTCTGTGACAGTGACGGGTCGGTGGCCGGTGCTTAGAGCTGGCGCGAACGCGCTTCAGTCCCAGCGGCTTCAGACGCGTCCGCAGCGAGCGCACGGAGGACCTGGGTGCGGCGGGGCCAGGTGCGCCGTCACCGTGCGCCCGCGTCCCCGGCGGGGGCCGCTTGCCTTCCTGGCTCCAAACCCAGTGTCGGCGCAGCCTCCGCGGGCCCCCCCCGTCCCCGCGGCCTTCCAGCATTCCCATCGCTATTTCTGCTGTTCCCGTCGACTCCACTGTGGCCATCGTTTTCGTCACCCTCGGTGCTTAGTGCTGCAGCTGAGCGCACACTGCCTGCCCTGTGCTGAGTCACCTCAGCGGCCCTGTGAGACGCGCACTGTCCTCACTCTCTATTTACAGATGAGAGACCAAGGCTTGAAAGCGGTGAGCTGAGGCCTAGATGACGAGATATGGCAGTGTCATGGAAATTTGCGGGAAGAGCCGTCCTGGCGGGGGAAGGACACACGCCCGGAGGCCGGCAGTAGCCTCCCCGAGTGAAGACGTGTGGGGGTCACCAGGCGTCCGGAGCAGAGTGGGAAGCGGGGAGCGGTGGGCGCCGGCCCTGGAGGCCCTGAGGGCCGTGGGGGGATGTGCCCGCCTCGTCCCCCGGCCCGGCTGCAGCTCCCCGCTGCAGACCTGTGCTTTGGCTGTTTGCCGCTTCCAACTTAAACTTAGAAAGCTGTTTTTATGACGTGAGCTCCTGCATTCTCATCTCTGTAATTTAAGTGGCCACCGTGGCCAGGAACCGCCTGGTCTGTGACCAGCGCTCATGTTGATGGGCATCTGGAGGCTGGAACGAGTTCTGGCTTCTCCTGCCCTGTGATGCGGCACCATCGGAGCCGGTTTGAGCCTCTTTCTCTTCAGATGGAAGCAGAGAGAGTGAGCTCAGCCTCACCTGCTGCTGAGGGGCTAAGTTGATTACATTTTGATTTTCAGGTTTACATCTGTCATTTAATAATATTTCAGATTTGCCTTTACCCATTTACTACTCTGTATATTAATTTTTTAAAAACATCTGAAAATCGGTAGTAAACTAAGTACATGAGTAAGAGTGGGTATGAGGAGAAACAGTAACAACAAATTGTGTTTGTGAAATGTTTAGTAAATATTAGATTTAATATTTTTCTAGAAACATAAATAGTACTGTTTTTGTCTCAGAGGTCCAAAAATGTTTTACTCTCAAATAGGACCCTTCCCACTTCCATTAGGAAAAGTATCTGGACTCTTATTTAAGGGAACATCCAAAAGGAAACACACACAGACACACAGCATACACACACACACAAACATCAAACTTATTTGTCATGACTTTAAGTCAGAACTTTATAGCTTTTGTCCAAATACCTTCATAAGATTCACAAATAAGAACACTGTGATCTTTGAAATAAGTTCTAAGGAATAGAAAAAAGGAGTGAGGAGGCGGTGAGAAAAAGTCCGTTTATTTAGGTGAAAGATCAGGCAAAAAATTAAGGTTTTAAGTTTATAATATTTGGGTAAAATATTAAAGATTTATTTTCATAATGCATTAAAATAAGATTTTAGCATAAATCATTGGGCATAAAATACCATCTACTCCTTCTGTGGTTTCTATTAAAGATAAATTAAAAATTTGGGTGAGTACCTATGATAATTTCATTGTTAAAATGCTTTCTTTGTCCTGGGATACATTTCTATATAATTGTGTAACTTTTTAAAAGTATCTTCAATAGTAAAAGACCAGAGTAACAATTATCTCTTTAATCTATGTTTCTTGCTTCTAAAAAGTTATTTTATTTCATTAGAAGCTCTTGAACTTTATAGTTTGTAACATCTGAAAAATATAGAGTCCCAACCCTGTACCAAGACACCAAAAAATGCTACCGAAGCGTCCGTGATGGTGAAGTGGAGGAGGGAGTTTCTAGTGGTTGAGAAGCATGTAGGTAATTCATAAATAATGTTACTTTGTGTTTAGTCACATTGTTGCATTTGTTTTAGAATTTCAAATTTTAAGTGCAGTATAGGGATCCCACCTCATCAGAATGAGGAACGGGTTCAAGTAAATACGTTCAGAAGCGCAGCATCTTGAGAAGAGACACCAAGTTTTATTCATTGTGAGCCTTCAAGTTTAGTGCTGGACACTCAATAAATGTTTGTCGAATACGTGAATAATCTGAATGAAGCTTTGCCACTTTAAAAAATGAGATGACTGCTCTCTAAACGAAATGTAAACGCAAGAAGGTGCCTCCTTAGAAGCTCACGTCCCTGGGACTTGCACCCTGCGGCAGCTGTTCCGTGTCGCCCAGCAGTGTCTCAGGGTGCTGCGCTGGCCTGTCTGTGATGAGTAACTGAGCTCTCTAACCCCCTCACCCCATCCTCCGAGCAGCACTAATCAGCGATTTGGAATCAAATTGGCAATTCTAAAAGTGAGGCGTCGCTCACGCTCACCTCCTATGTGGGTGCCATCTTTGTATCAGAAGAGACAACTGCAGTATGTCAGCATCAGTCAGTATTATGAATAAACTGTCAACCCATGGAGTTTGGTGATTCTAACCTATTGTGATGTTACTTTCTTCTTAACCCCTAGTGCCAATTGTTTGCGGTGAGAAAAATAATATTGCACGGAGAAACTCATAATTCCACTTAAATTGATAACATTTAAGAATTACTATTATTTTTTACCACTCTGAGTTGTTGATAGTAAGCTAATGAGTTTACTACCTATATTATGCTTTACAATGTTATTAAATTCAAATCCTACAATTTGCCATTTTTATTGTGTTGACTGATGGTGCATAGAAAAATTCTTGAAAAGGTATTTTTAAAAGATGTTTATTTTTTGTAGGAAAAAATCCACATTCTATAAATTGTTGTTCGAAAATGTCTGAACCTGTTAGCTGGTTCAAATGGGGAGCAAAGAGGGCAAGGCCATGAAATAATCCTCAGGGGGCCAGTTAGCATCACCTGGAGAAAATCTCTTGACCAGCATGCAGCTCACATCTGGACCCACGAGGCCAGAGACCAAGTCTGCTGTCCGAGAGATGGCGAGTTAAACAGCTAAGTGTACAGTGCAGAGTCACATACCTTATAGCTGAGTCAGAAAACGTTGCCTTCGTATTTGGTCGACATTTTAAAGTGTTTTATTCTTCAAATGGCTACAGATTCCAAGTCACAAACGGCCCAGGCGGTGCTGTGACCCGCGCTCTTCCACAGGGGGTCCGTGCACCGTGGAGCGTCAGGACAGGCTCGTGCTTTGACCTTCTGGGTCCCCTCCCCCTCAGGCAGAGCGAGCTCAGATGCAGCACAGTTAATCTTCTGAGTCTTTCTTTTCTTAAAGCTGAGTGCCTTTGACCTAATGATTTGTAACTTGATGTAAGTAAAAGAATAATGGCCAGATTTTACTCCTCTTCAATTAAAAAAATGATTTTTCTATAAATTTTTGCCATGTGTCTGTCTAGGTAAGAGCTAAATCTATATGTATTCCCTGTCTTTGAAAACATCAGTGCTTAAGGGTACCTATTTCCCATTGTAAAAGTACATTTTTTAGTTATTTTTTCTCAAGTATTTAAAATTTAAAACCTACCTCTAAATTTCACGTGGAATCTATCCATCTGTTCTTTTTTATTTCGGCTAAGTGGTTATTTCTTTCTTTCTTTTAACAGTGCAAATAATTCTTTATCGTTCGAATGCTTATTTTCAGCTGCTCATGTTTCATGGTCAGTGTGCTTGCATTGCGTTTTCATTAATCTCAGAGGATATTTTGGTAACTGTGGTATCAACTCACAGTCCTCGCAGAGAGCCCGAGGGGATGGGACGGGCTGTCTGAACCAAACTGGAAGGCAGCAGTGTTTGGACTGAATTCCTCTGTCAGTGATCACGAGCCACATCCCCCAGATCTCCCGAGCAGACAGAGGGGGACAGGTGTGACTGATCCATCGCACATCACAGTCATAGGCACATATGAAAATGTCCTCATCGGGGACGTATTAACAGTTTACCTTGGAAGATCCTTCCTATCACTCAGGTCTGTGTGTGAAAAGGGGAAGACGCCAGTCCGCCCAGGGGGGCGTGGCCTCCCGCGGAGCCGCCGGCGGACTCACCGACCTGCGGGAACAGGGCCTCAGAGCAGGTGGCGTGCTGCGCTTGGCGCGCTCTGAATGCTTCTCGGCATTCGGGATCGTGTGTGGCAGACTCTCGTGCGCGTGTCCCATAAGGAAAGGTGGCCGAGATGTCACCGATACTGGCGCATCGCCCACCCCGGAGGCTGGCCCTCTCCGCGGCAGGACGCACGTGCTGCACCGTGGGCAGCTGGCGGTTCCGAAACCGTTTTTCTCCGCCACACTTTCTTCGAGCCGGGGTTGCTCTGCGGTGTGTTGCAGCTCACGGCGATCCAGAGTCGGGAAACGGGCTCTTGTTCCGTAAGCCACGGCCCTCCGCCCCCGGCGAAGCTCGCGGGCCGTGCACCCGGACCACGTCTGCTGGAGACGCCGCGTCCCTGCGCCTTGTCGCCGAGCCGACAGCGCAGTGCCGGTCCCAAGTGGGAGGGGTCGTGCCGGGTGCATTGCAGTGGCGGCCGGCGCTGTGGAGACGAGGGGTCATTGACTCGGGGAAAGTGATGTCGGTGGAAAAACAGGACTTCACGGTTATGGCGTTGACGTTGATTCAAGCATCAGTGGTAGCAAATTCAGTTAGTAGCATGCACAGGGTTCCTTTGTGAATTGAGAAACATCTTTATTCATTTTGATGTGTTTAAGCCAATCTTAGTCAATAGCTCCCTCTTTAGACCTCTGAGTTATCAACATTTATGCCGTGGAATTCAGATTTACAGGGGCTTTTGTGGCTTTTGTGTAGACACCTGTTGAATCTAGTCATATTAATTTTGGAACAAAAATTCTACTTGTGGAGCAAGTAAAATCTTTGGAAATGGAAGATGGAAAATAAGTTATGTCAATAATGCATGACATTGGAGTAAAGTTGTGTTTAAATGGATTGATTTGATAATCTTACGTAATGATTCCAATGGCAATACAACCTAAACGTTTCGGATACAGTAGTCTACTTTCAGTCCGGCTGATGAATAATGATATCAAACTCTAAGCTTTTGGGCTTATTTTTAAGTTTGGCAGTGTTGGGTTTTCTTATTTGTCAGCTTTCTCAGCACATTTTCATCTTCCTTTTGCTGCGCATGAGCACATCTCTACAAAGTCGTGGTTCCAGCGTGGGATTGCGTCAGCTTCTCTTAGTTTCAGTGAGTGTAGGTCTCTGTCAGCTGGAATCTTCCTTGTGAACATCTGAAACCACGATCATGCTCAGTCAGTAAGGTTGCTGCTCTCCCTCTCCGTGTCTCTGTCTCTCTCCCCCACCCCCTCTCTTTTCTAAGAACATGTTTAGTTCCCCAGTCAGAAATATAATAGATTCGGAGAATTTTCTAAAATTTAAAAATTGTCACAAGACTTCCAAAAAAGAGATAAAATAAAAATTATATATTATACTACCATACATATATAACCAAACTTGATATGTAATCAACTTTTTTTGGTCTGTTTTTATATATGTATATTTTTGTAAGGTGGGATAAATCTGAAAATATGGTTTGATATCTTTTCAAACTGATCAATATTATAACAAGAGCCATTAATGATACATTGTATGCATTTCCATCATGTAATTAAATGTCTTTTAAAAATACTATTGGAAACTTCTGAACATTTGATCACATGAAAATGCCAGACTGACCTGTGTCCCACAGTGAGGACGTTGCTGCAGAGACCACCTCCACACCTGTGCCCCTGGGTGGCTTTCTGGTCGTTGGCTCAGGTGCCTTCCTGGAGGTGGAGCCTGCGTGGCAGGGCAGGACGCCTGTGCTGCTACCTGGGGGCTTTTCAGCGTGTCGCACAAAGTGTCCCTCTTAAAAAAAGAGAGCCTGATTCCAGGTACTTACGACCGACCTTTTAAAGCCAGGATTCGATTCACCGAGCCGTCTCCCCTACAGCCTCACGCCCAAGTCCCCGCTGCGGCAAACATCTTGTCGACTGTGTTTACGAACATACTGCTTTAAAAGGAAGGGAACATACAGATCTCTCGTGGACGTATGTAATAGGTATCCTGGTGGCATTTAACCGGGGTGTTACCAGTTATTATTTCATTTGCATTTTGAAAGCATTTATTATAAATTAATGAATCAACTGGAACTCCAGGGAACATTTAATAGGATTTATTGCCATATAAAATTTATATGGCTCTCAGCTAAATAACCCAGATTATAATTATTAGCAGTTGCATAATTACATTTGTGGTAATTCTAGAGATGACCAAAGACAGGAAATATATATAACATTTTACATTTTACATTGAAATAGATGGCTTTAACATGTCATTTAAAAAACATATTCATAACTTCAAAGCACCTGTACTTTAATTTGAAAAGTATTAAAATATCTATTAACTAAAAATATAATTCGTTCAGAATAGCAGTAGGGCAGAGAAACCAAAAGGGCGATTAATTAAAAAATGTTAAAATTCGGAGAATTTAAAATGTCATGTTCCCAGGATATCTGTAGCTGCCAGCCCCGGAGTTAGAAGGTCGCCAATTTTGCCCAGCCTGTCCTCTGACTGCATCACGGTGGCCTTCCGGCCACTCCCGGTCACCCGTCTGTATCCAGCCGGGGCACGTGGCGCTAGGAGCAGGAGCCACCGTGTCATGTACCTGAGGGCATTTCGTCCCCTTCCTCCGCCACTGTTCGTGAGCAGCCGCTGCTGTGAGACCCACGACACCCTCAGCGTCATCGCCTCCTGCGAACGGTGCCTTCTGGATCTTTCTCTCCACCTGGCTTCACCCAGCACCTCCCGTTTCAGCTTCCGCCTGGGCTCCTGTCCCCATTGATCTGAGAGGTGTGACGTGAGGGTGAGTCAGCCGCAAGCGTGACACAAGCGGGAGCTTGAAAGGCGTGTGCCCGTTGTCCCTCTCGCTGCTGACGCTGTTTCTCCACCCCCGTCCCTGCTTAGCAGTGAGGATGAGTGACCGCACGCAGCAGAGAGCCCCCGGGTGCTGCTCCCCACACCAGCCCCCTCCAGACAACGTGCCAGCTAGCCGCAGCCGCAAGCGACCAGAAGAGACAAGCAGCAGACCTTCCCTGCTGGACTGGTCCAGTTTCCTGACACGTAGAATCACGAGCAAATAAAATGTCGGTTGTCGAAGTCGCTATGTTTTGAAGAAAAGTTTTTTGCTGCAGCAGTAGGTCACCGTTACCGTGACCTGGAGTCCGTCAGGCCAGCCTGCTCATCTGTGAGGTGAAGAGCCGGGCCCCGTGGATCGGCCCCAAGGCCACAGCGCAAGATCCTGGCCTTTGGGGGTCAAGACGCGCGTTGTCTCATTTCAGCCTTGGCCCCGTTGTGTGCCAGCTGGGCTTCCTTCTTCCCATCCCCCTAAAGTTCCCGATTAGTTTAACTTCTCTGTGCCTTAGTTCTCTTACTTGTAAAATAAAATTAAAAACATGCATATATAACTGTACCTATGTATCAGAAAGCCTGGTTTAAATTGGCCTAAGGGAAGCAGGAATATGGCTCAGTTGACTGAAAAGTGGCAGGCTGGCCTGTCGCCCGGAGCGCCTGCACGCGGCC
>CM053507.1:152407401-152424385 GCA_028627145.1 Eidolon dupreanum | reverse complement strand
TGTGCGGGGGCGCTGGGTGTGGAAGAGCCCCTGCGAGCGCTCACTTAGCAAACCGGACACCGTTCTGGTGAGAGGAGCTTAGGGGACACGTGGCGCGTGCGTGTTTCATGCTCAGATACACGTGTTGCATCTTCACGTGCAGCCTATGGCGTGCATTCAGCATGAGTGTGTCTCATGTTTCTCTACGTCCTGAGAGATAACGTATGCGTGTGAGTGTGTTTTGCACAACTTGGCACAAACGTGTCTCCCTAAAGGTTTAGAGATCGTGAGGGGACCTAGAACTCCTAGACCGAGACCCCGACTGCAAATGCAGACAGGTTGGGGGGCCCAGGCGCCTGGATGAAGGAGGAGCCCTGCGCCGCCTCCTCGGCTTTCCTCAGCGTTTCCAGACCGGACCCCACACCTGGCTTGAGGCAGTTGCAGTGCTGGGGACACCCCTGACCTAGAGTTAGGACCCCTCCTAGCCACCACATCACAGGACAGACCAGCAGCAGGCCACTGAGCCACCTCGCGCCTGCGCTTCCCCGCCTGTAAGGCAGGCGGTGCTGAGAGCCTGTCCCCGGGGAGCGGGGGGGTGGGGGGTCGTGATAGGCAGGCAGAGCCCACCGGCTCCAGAGTCCCCAGCACGCCACCTCCTCATGCCTGAGCGCCCTGCCCTTCCTCTCGTGCAGAGTGAGTCTCCGGGAAGCGCTTGCACCCGACAGACCCCTAAAACAGCGAGGGGAAGGGGCTCACCCGTATACTGTCCAGCCAGCGGGGTGTGTGTTCACGTTTGCTTCGCGGTGTCACTCAAAGCGCTAAGTGGGTTCAAGTCCCCAGGTACGTCTCAGGTTCACTCACAGATGTCTCTCTGTAGGCACTCCCCAGGCCAGGCACCCCGTCACCCCTTGGTGCAGAGGTGACCTCTGGAGGTCAGCCGAGGGCGCGGATTGGTTCTGCGGATGGGCCCTGCCTCCTCACTGGACTGGTCTGGGGGTCAGTTCTCGACAGTGACAGGATCTTTCTCCTGAGCTCCTTCCTTTCACCTGCTGTCCCCATCTCTGTGTGCCTGAGAAGTCTCTGCCACACGCACACAGGCCCCTGCCTGTCTCCTTGCCCATCCTTCACGGTTCCTCTTCCAGGAAGACTCCTCTGAGTGCCCCCGCCCCCACCGTCCCCCGGAAGACACCCGCGGCATCCAGTCCTCTCTCGTCGCCCGTCACCTGTCGCCTGTCGCCCGTCGTGTTCCTCATCAAATGCTTACCTGGACCTGGGACCCTTTCACCCCCGCCACCTTTTCCCACCCCGTGAGAGCTTTCCTGAGAGTCGCTGTAGACGACTCACGTTTGCGAAGTGGCCTTTCTCAGTTCCTTTTGTTCCCAGCTAATTGATTTGGAGCCGCTCTGTTAATCAAACCTCTTGAAACATTGGGTCCAGTTATTGCTATTTCTGTGTTCGCAGAGAGTAAGAATAGTGTTTTTTGGCTTTGTTTTGTTCACACGTTAGGTACTTAAAAATAAATTGAAAAAAATGAATAAACGAAAAAAAGGCAAATTCAGCGTTGGCTTCATGAACTCTAGATTAAAATGAAACATTTCGCAATATAGAACCAAACCTTTTTCAGCCTTATTAATTGACAAAGACTACTTTCCATGTGCTTCAATAATGGAATACGAAAAAAGAGCTGAAGCCTTTTTGGAATCTTTGATCTCGAAATCATTTTGGAGTTCAGGGAAGTCACAAGGAGAGTTTAAGGAGCGCCAGTCTTCTCAAAGTGAAGATTCACACTCGGCTCCAAAGACGTGTCCGGGAATGGGGAAGTCTTTGAAATCGTGGCTGGTTGATTTTCCTGGGCTGTGTCAAAAGTCCTGCTACGACCTGGGACGACACACTCAGACCTGGTCGCGGCTTTGTCAGGCTTGCCAGCAAGGAAGCAGCAGCCTTGAATATTGTCTTTCAATTCACCTGTTTACCTATAAAAATGACAAGAAAAACCGCGTCCTTAAACACTGTGGAGAATTTCCATCTGCGTGAATGTGAAAACCAGGGACACAGGACATCACTGCAGAGCACAAAGCCAGCGCCCTGAAACGCCTCGCGCACGGTGCTGGGCTCGGGCGTGCCGGGCGGGCTCAGCACTGCGGAACCAGCTCAGAGTCCGTCGACGTTGCTGCCCGGGCCCCCTCGTCCTCGACACGGGAGTGGGAGCAGCGCCTGCCTGCAGATTCGGTATGAGGCAGTCACACGTTTTCTGGGTCGGGTGACTCTGACAGGCACCCAGCACGAGACGTGGGTTCAGAACGCTAAGGGTCTGGCCCAGGACCCAGGAGCGGGGGTCCCAGAGAGAGTGGGGGTACCGTCGTTCCTTTCAACATCACACTTCTGATAGTTTTACTTAACGTGGTGATTTGTGTTCGCTTCTATATTATTGATAATCACGGGGACATCTACTATGGAAGTTAATTGTAAATGAAACCAAACAGTAATTTATATCCGTGGCCCTCCTGTGGTGTCAGCCAGAACTGTCTGGGACAGGGGACTTGGTGACCCCATGTGGGGCCCTTATGGCCTCCTTTCCTCACAGGGATGGCGGTGCGTGCCCGGCCCATGCGCCCCGCATTCTGCCCGCTCCACCTCTACCCAAATTCTTAGGGGCAAAAATGGCATCTTATACTTTTCATTGTTTCTGTTTGCTAAAATTCTTGAAGTTTTTCACGTGCTCGGCTCCGGACAAGTGCGCCTCATTTTACTCTGCTTCACAGGTGTGTTTTTAACCAGCTGAAAGTGCGGTGTTCACCTGCAGAAAGGTTACAGATCGCTTTCCTGTGACACTCACTGTCCTGTGGTGGTCTGGCCTGGCCCACGCCGCCTCCCAGGCCGGCCTGAGGTTCTTGTTGCTTCAGTCCACTGTCATGGTCGTTCACCCCTTTCTATGGCAGTGTTGACCCATTTCTCTCCTCTTACAAGAACTCTTTATATCTAACACGTAATAATTATTTTTCTTTCATGTCTTTATTTTTTATTAAATTTATTGGGGGTGACATTGGTTAATGAAATTATACAAGTTTTAAGTATGTGGTTCAAAAATGCGTCATGTGTATATTGCGTTGTATGTTCGCCACCCAAAGTCAGATCTCCTTCCGTGAGGCAGGAGCTCCGGGCCAGGAACCTGCATCCCGAATATTCCAGAAGACCTGCCAGGGAGGACCAGGGGATGCGACGTGCCGTTTCTGGCTCACAGGGCAGGGATGCTTCGGCCGCTGCTGGTCGGAGCCGCAGGACAAGGCCCCGGCCCCAGACAGGAGAGTTCGATGCCCACAGCAAAACGAGGTCGGGGTTCGCTCGCTGGGGGCGCGGCCGCCGCCTCAGAGGGGGGCCGGGATCTGTGCGGCCCGGGCTGGTGCAGACGACACGTCCACGGGGCAGGCACCGCGGGAGCCCCGAGTGCTGCCCGTCTGGGCCGCTGGCCGGCAGCCCGGTCTTCTGAGGCCGTGACGGGCCTGGGTTCTGCATTAACCCTGCACCTTCTGGCCCCATATGTGTGGCCCCCTGGACCCCCGTCTGCCTCCCTGACACCCCTTTCCCTCTGGTCACCACTAACCTGCTGTCCGCGTCCATGCGTTTCTGTCTTGTTTGTTTGTTGCTTTCAGTTTCATACCCCACGTATGAGTGAAATCACGCGGCTCTCAACCTTTTCTGACTGACTCCACTCAGCGTGATCATCTCGGGACGCACCCACGCTGTCACGGCGGCATTGTTTCGTGTCGTCTTGGGGCTGAGCGGCGTGCACTGCGCGCGTGCACCGCAGCTTCTCCCCCCAGCCCTCTATCGAGGGACGCTTCCGTCGTTCCGTGCCTTGGCCACCGCGAGTCACGCTGCAGCGAAGATCAGGTGCATGTACCTTCGTGGGTGTTCTCAGGTTTTCCGGGTAAGTACCCAGAAGAGGGGTTGCTGGTCATGTGGTGATTCTGTCCCTCATTCTCTGAGGAACCGCCCCTGTTTCCACAGTGGCTGCACCGCTTTACATTCCCACCAGCACTGTGTGAGGGGTCCCTTCTCCCCACAGCCTCTGCAACACTTGCTGTTACTTGTCCTGTTGATGACAGACATTCCCACAGGTGTGAGGTGCTACCTCACTGTCGTTTTGATTTTCATTTCCCCGATAGCCAGTGAGGTTGAGCATCTTCCCATATGTCTTTTGCTCACTCGTATGTCTTCTTGGGAGAAGCATCTGTTCAGGTCCTTTGCCCATTTTTTAATTTTATTGTTTTTCTTGTTGTTGTTGTTGTTGTCAAGTTGTATAAGTACTTTGTACATTTTGGATGTTACACCCTAGAGGAGGCGTTGTTTGCCAGTATCTTTTCCACGAGTTCTATTCCCTGCTATCTTTCTCCACTAAACGTTAGGGTATCTCAGCTTTATCCTAAGAATATAGGGGAGCAGCTTGGTGCCACGGCTCAGAGGAACTCCGTGAGAAAGTCTGCCGAATCCCCGGGCCGCCTCCCACGGGGACGCGCGTGGATGCGGTGGATTCGTCTCCAGAAGAGCATCAGAAAGCATTTCACGAGTCCTCACTTGCTGTGCCATCACTTTTAACTTCCTAAAAAATAGTCTGTAGTTGTCTTTCAGATGTTCTTTTAATCAAAATTAAGACCTAAGTAATTCTTGGAATGGTATATGTTTTTAAGTAGCTAACATTTTATTAGTTTTATTGTAAAATATTTAATAATATTTTGTATTATTTCATTGTAATCATGACAGTTTATACATATATAATTTATACTTTACGGGGGTCCTGTCCAATTTATATTGAGCTTTCCATTGTGGCCTAGAATACTTTTAGAGTGTCTTTAATGTTCCTTGGACATATAAAAATGTATATATTGTCTTTTTCACTTCTCTATATCATCGGTTTTAAGTGGTGACGCGGCTGAGGAAGGAGATCAAGATCATGAAGTGAATATGGCTGAGCTCCGTCTCCTCCACGTTCTGTACTCAAGGACAGATCAAACTCTCCAGATGCATGGAATCGTGTTTGGAGTGAGGACGCAGTAATGGCGCTTCGGGAAAATGCTCAGATAAGCCTGCAGTTACTTCCACGCCTGCCCCGGTCCCTTGTTAAGGGTATGAAAACAGGGATGACTGAGTTTCGAGCTACTTGGAGATGCTGGTTTTACTTTGTTCATCAGTAGTTGCCCGGGCAGAGTTCCTGGCACATTGAGAAAATCCAAAATGTGTGTAGAAGAAAAAATCTGGGCAAAACCTTTCTCACCTGCGGGGCGACTTGCACGACTTCTTGGTCCTTTTTCCAGGTGTTTGGTGATCTAAGATGTCTGTCACCTTGTTCGTACAAGGATCATTTTCAGTGGGATTCTTCTAGACAGTCCCAGGGTTGGAATTGCAATGTGTTTCCGCTGGCATATCACCATCGTGATTCTTCCAAAACCAGAGAAGATATTCTCAACTTATGGTTTTGTTTGCTGTCGCACACAAATCTTTATCTCCGTTCCGGGTTTTCATTTGAGTTTTATGTCAATTCTGTACATATAGTGTCTTGTGTAAGGTGTCCTGTCCCCTAGGCAGGCTGTGGACAGTCGCTGGGCCTCGCCGTGAAGGGGCGAGTGCGTGCCATCTTAGCGTCTCCCCGAATGAGCTCCGATGACACCGACTCAGCCAGGACCCGAAGTGAAATGGCTGAACATGGATGTCAACACTCGTAAATGGATTGCTTTTTTTTATTGTGTGCTGCACATTTTTCTCAAGGGAATTTGATAATTATAAACTGCATCACTAATGAGGTTTTGAATATTCATAGGCGATCAAAATGCCTCTGTGCATTTTAGCAGTGCCCTGCGGAGATGTTACTCAGTTTTAGAAATAACTAGGCTGTAATAATCAAATTCCCAAATATTCTGTTAAAAGTAGAGAGGGAAAAAGTCTAATTTAGTGATGTTTTGATGTGCCGGAAAGTTGACACTTGACTTACTCAAGGTTGCTGTTACCATGTTTAATTGGTGGCATTTGGGATCATTTTGACATAACATAATCGTATCTTTTCACGTTCTTGAATGTCACAGACAAGTCTCTTGGGTTTTAAAAAAACAAAACCAAACCAACCTGCCCGTTCGCTGTTTCACGGCCGTCCTCCAGCTGGAGCTGAGTGTGAAGGGAGTGCTTTCAGGGTTGCCCGATGTGGTGGAGACTGGCTGTTGTCCCCCGCACCAACCTCCTCTGCTTCCTCAGGAAGCGGCTTGACGACACTCTGCCCCTTCCAGAGAGCCGTAGCCTGTGGACGCTGCAGGGGACAGAAGGACACAGGAGCGAGGCACCGTTTCCAGCCTGGTCCCTAACAGCCTCTTGCTCTTGGTCCCTTCCCGGGGGAGGGTGATGGCACCGCACGGGGGCTGAGGTGGCTCCCCAAGTCTGCCTGCAGGAGCATCGCTGAGCCCGGAGACCGCGTCGGGTTGTCACGGCACAGAGGAGACACTGACGGTGCCTCTGGTTTGAGAGTCTGTTTGTTACAGTCGCCGGCTTTGGCCTGATCATTCGCGGGGGTGGAGAGAGGTGACCCGATCGCTCACTCCGGCCGGCGGTGGCGTAGTGGACGAGGCTGGAGCTTGGGTGGCTTTGTGTTCTCTGGTAATGCGGTATTCTGGAGGTTTTCATTTGATGCCTTTGTCACAATTAATTTCACCTGATTAACAATATTTTTAATTCATCGGCAGGCCCTTTCAATATTGGTTCATCTTGGGTCGTAGCAAGAAGATTGAAGAGCACATCCACTGATTCTGAGTTTCTTTTCTAGAAATGATTTTCCTACGATTATTTGTTCATTAGTTCCTTAACTGTTTCACAAATGTTTTTGAGCAGGTCTCACGGGCCAGGCCTACGCTGGCGTTAGGAAGACAGCAGTAGGTAAGACAGGGGCGTCTTCGCCCTCACGAAGCTCGTGGTCGGTGGAGGGGCGGACATCGCACAGCTAATCGTATAAATGACTCACCTGGCCTTGGAACAAGTGCTGCGAAAGAAAAATCTAGTGAGCTGTGACACTGTGTCACAGGAGGCCTAATCTCGGGACCGTGGTGGGTGGTGTCAGGGGAACTCTCGAAGTGAATGGCCCTTTAAACGGAGACCGAAGGCTGTCGCCTGCTCAGCTAGGCAGAGAGGGGGAGAGCCGCAGGACAAGCGTCACAGACGGAGGCAGAGCACGGGCGACGGCCCGGCGTCGTTCAGAGGCAGCATCGCCCTGTGCTTTCCAGAAGCTTCCGCTAGGTGCTGCCGCCCAGTCCCTCTCAGCTGGTCTAGCACACAAGTGGCGTCGCTGTCCGCACGCGAGAGGCTGTCCTCCTGGCCGAAGCACGTGTGGGCCAGAGGGTGGGCCCCGTGGGGACAGCAGGAGCCGGTCCCCGCGGCCCGCCGCCAGGCGCCAGAGCAGCGGGAGAGCGGGGCCCACATGATGGTGCTGACAGTCTTCTCCCGTTTCCCGTGCCGCATAGAGCGATAAAGGAAACGCACACAGTTCCCTGGAGGTGAACTTGGTTGGTTGGTTGGTTGTGTAGCGGTCCCGCTGCTGAGCCAGCGTTGTGACGGGCGCTTGGGAGACACACGAAGCCGAGGAAAAGCTGGACCGCGCCCTCGGGACAGAGCTGTCGCGCCCCCTGGCAGGGACTGGCTGCTGGCTTTAGGAACCAACAGGTAAAGCTGCTGAGTTTGTTTTCTGTGACTGAGTGACCAGTTACCACCAGTTTGGTGGCCTAAAGCAGCGCCGTCTCCGCGGGTGTGGAGCCCGGTCACGGCAGGGCGTAGCTGGGTCCTCTGCTCAGCAGCCCACAGGCCACGGTCAAGGCGTTCGCCCGGGCTGTGGTGTCATCTGGGGCTCGATGTCCTCGGCTCGCTGGTTGCTGGCAGGCGTCGGTTCCCGTAGTTGGACTAAGCTGTCACCCCAGGGCGCACTTCACGACATGGCACCTTCCTTCTCCTAGGCCAGGGCGGGCACTTCTCCAGTCTGCCGGGAGAAACTCAGGGACAGGGACGTCACCGCAGGAGCGACTCCCACATACATACGGAGTCAAAGCACTGACTTTCCCATCATGGTGACGCGAAAGTTGTGGCATGTGTGCCCCAGGGGGCGTGCCGGATGGGGCAGGGCCCTGCGGGTCACCTGAGGATTCTGCCCGCCACGCCTCTGGGCAGGAAGGTGGCGTGGCGAGCCGTGGAGGTGTAGCGAGGTGAGACGCGGTCAGCGTTTTCCGTCTGGCCGTCCGAGGAGTCTTCAGGGAAGACCAAGTCTCACCTTCTTTCTAGCGTCTGCTGTCTCTGGAGACCGTGTGTCGCTGTTTGCCCTGGACACCCCCCACTCCTGCGTCCCACTGCCATTTTAGTGTGTTCTTTTATTCCCTGACGGGGACCTCAGCCCTGAGCCCGATGCCATCCGGCACGTGCGCGGGTCCCTCCCGACCCCAGGGCTCACTGCAGGAACGCTGGCGGGTCCCACGCCACGGGGAGGCCCAGGCGCTGCTTAACCTCTCGTTATAAACTAACGAGCGGGCTTCTGATGAATAAACCTCGATTCCCGATCAATAAGACAGTCTCCCGGTACTGATCAGGTGCAGGGTCTTGAGCAGACTGAGGCACGGCACCCGAAGTGAGGGCCGCGATGTGGCGCGTGAGGGACTCAGTGGAGCCAGGGCGTCCCTGCAAGGCCACGCGGTCAGCCCGCGGCCGTGGGCAGACGCCCTGGTCGCTCTCTGCGGCTCTTTGCTGCAGGCACTTCTAGTGGCACAGACAGCGAGAGGCGGAGAGAGGAGGGGAGACCGCGTTGTGAGAGAAATCAAGGCAGGCTTCCTGGAGGAGACGTGCAGCGTGACTGCATCTCCAACACGGAGTGGGTCGATGAGCAGGCAGAACACCCCGTTAGGGTCACGTTACACCCCTCAGTAACTCACTCTTCTCTACGGGTGGACATTCCCGTTGGCTGGGGCGGGGGCTGGTGGTTCTGGGGACACCTGGCCACCAGGTGAGCGCCCCGCCCGAGCCGCGGGCAGCGCGGACACTGGGGTGCGGAGGTGGGCGTCTGGGGCTCTGCGGCAGCGAGGCGGCCTGTTTATTCAGTACCTGTCGCCCCAGGGCAGGTGCTGGGCCGGGGCCTGGGGACACCTGGGGACACCGTGGTGCAGAGGCCGCTGCACGTGCAGCTCTCGCGGGCTGGGGCGGGGACGGCCTTCGTCTCCGCAGGCCGCTCCGAGTCGCGCAGCTGGACGGGCGTCCGGCCACGGGCGTCCGCCTCCTCGCAGCTCTGCAGGCCGGAGGCCGCGAGGCGGGCGCCGGCAGATGGGGTGTCTGGCGGGAATCCGCCCCCTGCTTCAAAGCTGGCACCTTTCGCTGTGTCTTCCCCTGGCGGGAGGAGCGGGAAGCTCCGTGGGGTCACCCTACAGGACACCACCTCTAGCGGTCAGACCGTTCCTTTCTCAGCATTTTATGTCGCATTTTGTGGGGGGTTTACAGCGCCTCTGTTGTTTTCCTCACGTTAAGTTTGAAATCCGGGTCCCGGGTTTTCATTCGGTGACGAATGAGGGGAGAGTGGCATCTGACAGTGCTTCGCTGTCCCACATTTGCTGCTGTGCCGTGGCGGTTCGGGGTCTTTTTCATCAGGTCGTTTGCACCCCTGGTTCATACGGGCAGAACCTCAGAGTCCACTGTGTGCTCTGCTTGTGGAGCCGTCGGCGTCCGGGTGCGGAGCAGGGAGACCTTTGTGCTCATGGCCCTGCCCGATGTCCGCTGGTGATTTTCAACAAAAGACAAAATCTGTCCAGGAGCGCAAGCAGCTCCCGACGGTGGATTCAGGCAGAACCTGGTTGCCACGCAGGGGACATGACTTCATTACACCGGGCAGAGAATTGGGCCCAGAGAACTCAAAAGCAAGAGAAGTCTTTGAATGTTTTCCCGAAA
Source organism: Eidolon dupreanum (assembly GCA_028627145.1). Classification (NCBI taxonomy): domain Eukaryota; kingdom Metazoa; phylum Chordata; class Mammalia; order Chiroptera; family Pteropodidae; genus Eidolon; species Eidolon dupreanum. The sequence goes on along the minus strand of CM053507.1, from coordinate 152,414,458 downwards.
ATTCATTACGGCCAGGAACGGCAAGCCACGCCGACGACTTTGGAGGCGACCGACAGGAAGCGGCGCCCGCCGCGGAGCCGCTGCGGCCTGCTCATCCTCCTCTGCTGTCGTCGTCACCGTATAAATGACGTTTTTCTGGGAAATGAACCAGTGAAAGTTTCACGAAGAGAAGTTTAAAAGGAGACAAGTTTGTAAGGAGATAAATCTGCAGATGATAAATTCTTTGGTAGTTCTTCCTAGAAATATTACAGATGAGATGTGCCGACGTGCCTTAATAACGTACAAGGCGTCTGCCCTCTCTTCAGTAACTAAGGCTTATTGCCCGACCCGTTCAGGGCCCCCTGCCAGGATGCCTTCTGTGAGCTGATGCTGTCCTGCGAGGAGGCTCACAGCCAACCCCAAAAGCTCTACCTGCAAATCAAAGACGCTTCTGTCAGAGAAAGGCGAAATCTCTCAACTTACCTTAAACTGGAAAAAAAAAAAAAAAACAAACCCTCAGGAAAAGGACATTAAGAGAAAGTGGCCTTTGCTCTGTTAACTCAATGTAAATCCCACGCCGTAGGCTTCAGTGCCCCGCTGGCTGGTACCCCGAGTAGCTCAATATGCCACAAACACGAGGCCGCAGGAAGTTAATAGCCCTCCAGCCCCAGTGGGGGAGGTCGAGGGGAGGGGGAGGAATTTTGAGCTGTTCTCAACCCCGACCACCTGGGAGAGGTCTGGCGACCACCTGGGAGAGGTCTGGCGTGCCGTTTGACTTTCCTCACACGGTTGCTTTGTCAATCAGACGGGGCGTGGCGTGGAAAGGATGAGGGACGGAGCGTCACAAAGCTTCCGTTCTTGTTGGGAGGTTCCCGGGCCATCTTTGTTACGTGTGTTGCCTGCTAGGCCATCTGGGTCTCGCTTTCCTTGTAAGCAAACAAGGCCTGCGTGGCTCTGGTTCCGAAGTGGCCTTCGCTGCTCTTGACGTCACAGATGGTCGTGATAAATCTCCCCGAAAGTCTGTTGTTGCCTGAATTAAAATTTTTACCTTGATATGAGTAGAAAAACTCACAGTTAGGGCAAACTCAGAGCAGATACTTAGCAACTCAGCAGGGATTAAATTCTTTTAGGTACTGGGATACATTTTTACATGACACAGTGTTACATTGTTGGTGGATAGCCCAGCATGTGGCAAATGATTATAACTCCATTGCTGATGTTTGGAAGATTATGACTGATAAGGTGAGCCTTATGCTTCCATATTTCTTTAGTTTCTACTTCATTCTCCTTATAAATAATTCATAGAACAAAATTACTGTCCCAGAAAAATACAGTCTGTTTCATCAGCCACTTCACACTTTATTGATCAATGCATATAATTTTTAATACTTACCCATGGAATTTAGAAATCTAGTTTTTTTCCCTTTGTTCCACGGGACTTTAGAGGCATATATTTCTACTCAGATGTTTAATTTTATAAATTCTATCTTGCAAAAACATCATTCCTAATCCCTTCTGTTGACGTCCTTAGTCCCTTGGATATTAAAGGCGCCTTTCACTCAGTTGCTATCACGAGAAAAAATAGCCGTCGTTTACTAGGTACATGTGAATGATCTCATTTATTCCTCATTTCTTTTCCTCTTTACAACGATACGTGCTAAGTATTACCATGTTTGTTCTACAAGTTAAGAAACTGGGCTCGCACAAATGAAATAATTTGCCCATGGAACCTGAAGAGGTAGTGCTGGGATTCAGGATCAGCTTCTGGACATTCGAGCACCAGAACCTACGTCATCACCATGAGACGTGGTCCCTTCTGGAGTGGGGGAGCCCAAGGGAGCAGCCAGGACACCAGCCTGGCTGCACTCTGCTGCTTTATGCTGTCCCCTGGGCACTTGATGACATTTAGATTGTAAACTGTCCTTCCCACATGGTCCCCTCGGAAAGTTCTGGCAGGGAAGAGAATCCATTTGTATTGCGTAATGAAAGCGCTCTCTCCGGACGCCGATCTGTGCAGACTGCATCTCATTTTGAGTGTAGCTGCTCTTTCGGGCAAAGGCCGAGGGCTGCTCACCGGCGAGCCACCCCTGCGCTGCCGGTCAGTGGGCAGACCGCTGCTCCAGAGAGTCGCCACGTCACGGAAATACGCAACGTCAGGACGTCGGCAAGCGATGGGGAAGATGTCACGACAGTGGGAACGAGGGAATTGAATAGTTTAAGAGAGGTGGTGAGACAGAAGAAGAAGGGACTAAACAAAGAATTCTGCAGCAGTGAACAACCGAATCCAAATCACAGCCTTCTCCCCGGGTAACCACACTCAGCTCTCCGGCGTCTCCACACACGTGCCCTAAGGAGCCTGGCAGCGCTGTGACACGCCCGCTCCGAGCAGGCTTGCACGTATCTGGAGAGTCTGGGGAGGCAGACTCTAGAACAACGATATTTTTACTAGAAAAGTTGCTGGAGACTATCTGCCCCTTTAAAACTCCGTCCCCTTGACTTGAGTGTCTAGGTGTCATTTTTACCTTAGTGAACATTTCCATATAGTCAATGACATTTACCTTTTAATATAATGTTCATTAAACAGATTTCAGTTTAAATGAAGCCCTACTTTTAACCCATTTCCCATTTAGGAAAAAAAGTGCAGCTCGCTGTCAGCATTAATTTAATTTTACATAAACTTGCTCTTTGAGGCTGAAGCAAATCTGGTTTTCAATGTGAAAATAAAATATAAAAACTGTTCTTGCAGTTATTTCTAAACAGAATGTGACTCTAATCCTAACGTAACGGAAATGTATGTGACGGTCGGTATTTAATCCTTTTTTTTTTTTTTTTTGCGTGGTCAGTTTCGACGCCGGAGCGAACAGCACAGAGCAGAACCTCACGCCCCGCACAGAACGCGGCGTCGCTCCCCGGGCCCCGCCATCCTTGTGCGAGCCGCACACTTTGCCGGGACGGGGTGGATCCCGGGCCCCTGGCGTTGGCGGTGTGCCCTCGGGGAAACGTCCCCCAGACGGGTGGAGCGGCGTGAGGCCATCGGGGCGCGGACAGGCTCGCGGCCGCCACACTGTCCCGCGACACTCGGCCGGCTTCTCGGTCGGCGTCAGTCCGAGGCTGACGCGCTGATCGTCCACTCAGCACTGTCCTCGCGTGTCCTCCAGGATGTGGGCGTGTGGCCCGGCGACGTGTGGACGGTGGTGGAAGGGCTCCGCACACCAGGCTGTGCCTTCTGCGCTCACGGCGACGGGTGAGCGTCCGGTCAGCTGCCGGCCACTGCCATGTCCTCGTCGCCCACAGTGCCACACGGCTCCCTCCGTCTCCCTCCGGGCCTGCTGTCCGCTTCCGGCGCGGCGTCACTGTGGGTGGTGACGGCACCCTCACCTCCTTGCCACCGTTCCAGTGCCGGCGGCCCACCCCAGACTCTGGCTCCCATCGTCCCCTTCGCGATGCTTCTTCAGATCGTTGGGCATCTGTTTTCAGACGAGCTGTCCCAGCCGCGACAGTCCTGCTTCATGGGATTCTCCGGACAGCACAGGAGGCGCCTGGCAGACTCTGGGCACAAGGTTAGGACCATGACCTGCGAGTTCTCGGGGCAAACGCAGCTGCAGGCACCGCCCGCAAGTGTTCTCAGGGCAGACGGAGCGGCTCAGACGCTTCCTCGGGGAGTTTTCCATGTACAACGTGTTGGGATTCTTCTCAGTCATCAGGAGACAATAAATATGGAGTACTGTTAAAAAGACTGAGATGTTCTTAGAAACAAGAATTTTTTTTAGTTAATTGATGTGTAAACGTGTTTAAAAAAAATAACTGGAAGTGGAAGATCGTTATGTATCTATGTATTACCAGTGCTGTCCATCAAGTCAGCTGACTTAGAAATAAAACTTCTTGTAGTAGGGAATTCACATACTTGTTAAATCAGTGAGTTGATTAAATAAAATAGAGATCTAGTTTTTTCAGATAATCTTTATAATTACACCCTGCATCTTCTCTGATAAAATGAGACAGGATCATGTGATACAATTTGTATTATCATTTTAAATTGAGTAACAAGATTGCATCATGCTTTTTTTCAAATTCAGCATTTTTTTCCTTGATTAGTTTTTCAGATGTGTCTCTCTAAGTTTTGTTAAATATACAGAGGTGAATCTTGAAGAAAATGAAATAAATGAAGATTTCGTTTATGTATTGACATCATTAGATGTCTGTGTTTTTAATAAAGATTTTCATGCGTCCCAGAAAAAAATAATCTTAGATTAGTTCTTATGTGAGGTAAATAGTCTACAAGGTAAAATAGGTTATGATGTTCCAGTCACATTTTAAACCTTACATAGAGTCAGTTTAAAAAGTCCAAACTTTTGCCGTTGGGGACGACAGGCCAGGAGAGACTCTCGTGCGTCTGGCTCATCTTTGAGCACCCCCCCCCGGTGGTGGCGGCGGTCACCCCTTCATGGGGTCAGTGGTCCCCCACATCTCTTCGTTGGTCACAGGGGCTCAAAGGACCCAGGCCAATGAGCCCTGGGGGGGTGAAGAGGGCGTGTGGAGCTCACAGCTCACTTTCCTCTCCCCTGCAGAGTGGGGCGTAGGGAGGAGTCTGGAGAAGGAGGCGACGCAGAAAGCCCCCCCGCCCCCCGCCAGGGTGCAGAAGCGTAACACGGGCCAGGCCGCACGTCCCTGCTCAGCACACGGGAAGAAGATGATGGATTCCAGCAGGATTCCTCACCTTGCCGCCAGCTTCTCACTCAGGGTAAACGTGGTGCGATCGTGATCACCAGCTTCACAACGGCAGGGTTCTAGGACGTCTGCGCGTGTCCCGAACGGTCCGCAGCACTTGGGAAACCATTGCACACTGTTGACTTTTTAGTCCGGTTTCTCCCCAGCTAACCCATTATAGCCTGGGCCGGTGCTTGCTCACTTTTTGAGTGATTCGATTGACTGGATGGGGACAGTTGGGTGACCGGTTTTGCTGCCCTTGCTGCTGGCAGTGTGGTCCACAGACCTGCAGGATGTGTTGGAACACAGTGGGCTAGGCCCGCCCACGTGGGCCAGCGCCAGTCGCTCCCAGGCACCTCAACGCGGGAGTCCCGGAGCAGGGAGTCTCAGCCCCAGGTACAGGTGCTGGTCACCTGGGATCGGTCGTGGCATATCTGGGCTCGTTTCTGACTGTCAGGTTGAGTTCTCTGGACCAGGTCCGTTTTGCAGAGCTCACTGGGTGGTCCTGCTGTTCAACCAAGGTGATAAGTCACCGTGCCTACACAGGTGGCCCTGGTAAGTCTTTAGTAGCGTCTTTTTGTGCCGTGTCGGGACTAAGAGCGAGGCCCCAGGGCGAGGAGGACAGAGCGTCCGGCTGCGCGGGGACAGGTCAGCAGTGCTTCCTGGCTTCGTCCCTTGGCGAGTGCCCAGGGTCCGGGACACTGCTCACGTGGAGGAAGGCTGTGTGCGGGGGTGGGGTGGGCCGTGGCAGCGTCACTGAGCACCGTGACTCGGGAAGGGACACCACGGTGGTCCAGCAGAGGGCCCTGCCCGGAGGTGCCCCCTGGGTGTGGCCCACTCCCCTGAGGGCCGCGTGCACCAAGGCTGTGTTGGAGGGGACTTCTCCTCATTTATCTTCCCGAAGGGGGGCCATCCCTGAGTTCCCCCCGCAGCGTGGCGTGTTTTTCTGATTGTGCCGAGGCACCGTGTGAGCTTGTGGCTCCCAGCCCTTGCCCGTGCCCGAGCACCCCACCTCCCCCGCCTGCTCGCTCTTGGGGGGTTGGGCCTTGTAGCTGCAGCACAGCAAATGGGTGGCAGTTTGCAGCAGGCAGGGTGGGCGCGCCCTTCACGGAACTGTCCAGTTCTTATCACGTCTGGGTTCCCCCCAGTGGGATGTGAGCCGTGGGCTCACCTGCACGTGGCCGCTGCACTTGGGTTTGTGTCCTTAGCCGAGGCAGATGGGTGCACCCGGGGGACCCAGGCGAGTCGGTGAGTGACACGGAATCCAGGCTTAGAGTGATCACAAGACAGATGACGTGGGCTCAAGGTCTAGTCTCAGCAGGGTGAGTTCTCGCCCAGACAAACATGAACAGCCACAAAATCGCCGCTGACACCCGACAGCCTCTTACGCTCCTGGAGCCTGAGGGCGGACACGTGAGTCCAGAATCAAGGAGTGAGAGTCTGAGAGCCGCTTTGTCCTCACTGGCCAGTCTGAGCAAGACGATCCCGCGACATACGGCAGCCCCGCCGCAGAATCGCTGTCCCTCATGAGAAGCTTTCATCAGCTTGCCGTGCGTGATGTGCTCCGAGACTCCTCTGAGGGAGTGTCAAGGCGCCTCGCCCCCCGCCCCGGAGGGGTCCTGGACCCTGCCGTGTCACTGCAGCTGGGCGGAGGGGCCTGTGATGTGGACGTTCTTGAAAAAGCACGTGAAACGCAGCGGGCTCCACACCGGGGCCCGTCACGGGCGCGGCAGGACCCTCTTGCTTGCCTCTGTGTCCTGGGCTGGAGCCTGGCGTGAAGCTCCCTCGGGGCCTCCAGGGACCGAGCGTCGTGATTTTCGACCTTTACCCGCTCCCCGCGCCTGCCCCTCGCTCGGCCATAGACCTCGCGTCCAAGTCGCCTTTTCTCCTCTCCCCACTTTTCGGGGTTCGCCCTCCACAAACCCCTTTTGTAATCAGCATTGTTTGTACCGACTACGGACTTGTTTTTCAGAGAGTTGAAGCTTGGCCGGGCGCGGGCCCTTCGTGGCTGCTTGGACCTGGACGGCCAGAGCAAGTCTGATGGGATATTTATTTCCCATTTAATGTTTCCTTGCTTCTCAGCTCTGAAAAGTGAACTTTGGTTTGTTGTGAAAATCATAGTTACTGTGAGTTGAAGAACTTTTAAAGGAACTTGTGGTTAAAACCCAGGCTTTGAGCTTCCCTAATGTTCTATATTAAAAATCCGCTTTTACATATGGAATTAAAACTCCTGTGGGATTATTGTGCTGGAAAGGCAAACAGATGATTGACCCGGCAGAGCGGAAGCGTGCAGTGTGGATGATGGATTTCCAGGCGGATGCGAGAGGACTGGCTGGCAGCTGCTCAGCGAGGTCGGGCGTCGGCGGAGTGG
>CM053507.1:152388833-152406901 GCA_028627145.1 Eidolon dupreanum | reverse complement strand
GGCGCGCGGGGCCCGCGGTGCGTGGGAGGCCTGGCGGGGCGGCGGCTCCTGGGGGCGTGCGGGGGAGGTTGGGGGCCTCCGACGTCGCCTGTGGAGCCCGGAGACACGGCTGGCACCCCTCAGCAGCGAGGAGACCTGAAGACCCTGCCGGAGCGACCCGGGCGAAGCAGACGGGACCGGGGTCCCGGTCAGAGTCGTGCTGCGGGGTGACGGGCGTGGGCGCCGTGCGTGCTGCAGGGCGTGCGAGCAGGTGCGGCCCGGCAGCGCGGGGCGACGCCCGGGCGGGGGGCGGGGCGGGGGGTGCGGCCTGCAGGGCGGAGGGAGGTGCGGGGGGCGGGTGTGGGGAGGAGCAGGGGCGGGTGCGGGGGCGCGGGGAGAACTGGACGGTGTCGGGAAGCCGGGGAGGCGTGAGCACGCAGGGTCGTCCGTCCCCTCCCGTGCGGAGCGCGGCGCGGCCCTTCTGCGATTGCGATGCCGGGCTGTTAGGCTGTTGGCCTGGACCCGCGGAGGCTGCTCCAGCGCGGTCCGCCGGGCGCGTCCCGGGACCGGCCTGCGTGTGGCTCGGGTCGCGTGCTCAGGCCGAGTCGGTGCCTGTGGCCGCCCCGGGAGCTTGGCCCGCAGCCGGCGAGCGAGAGAGATGCGGGGACTTGGGCGGGAGATGACAGACGGAAAGGGGGGCAGTCTCCTGGCTGGGCCTGGCCTTGGTGAGGGAGGGCGAATGAATGTTTGAAACAGTCACGCTGTGGCCTTCTTCTGAGAGTCGCTCCCGGTAGCGATGAGATCTGGCGTCACCCACAAAGGCCAGCGTGGCTCCGCGACTCTGCCTGGCTTGTCCAGCCGTGAACTCTGCCGTCCCCCGCGCGTCGGGAGCTCGTGCGAGAGTTTTCCGCGGGAGACTGGGAAGCGGTTTCTTAGCCTAGTAACTGCCCTGCGCCCTCCGCTATGGTGGCTCTCGGTCACCGATGACCGTTTCAGTTTAAATTCATTCAAACTAAGTAAAATGCAAAAGCCACCTCCGGAGTTTCGGTTGCTGTACTTCGAGTGTCCAGCGGCTGTGTGGCGCCGGTGACGGTCACGGCGGCCGTGACACGGTGGCGCTGGGAAGAGCAGCAGCGCCACCATCACGGTGTTGCCTTGGACGTCACGGCGCGGCCGGAACCCGCATCGGGGGCGGCCGGGCGCTGCGGGCGCACGCGTCGGCACTGAGACGTGGCTGCCGTCCGTGTGCCGGGACCGCAGCCCGGTTCCCGAGTCACCGATCGTTTACCGCCACGACAGACGTGTGCCGAGCGCTCGCCGCGCGGCAGGCACCACCCCGGGCTTCGGGAAGGCAGCAGGTGGCTCGGGCAGAGCCGCGTCTTCCGGGAGGTGCCGTCTCATGACACGCACGTCTCATCACGTTCACGCAGACAGATGTGACATCCCGACGCTGGTGGGAAACGAGGCACGTGATTCCCCGCGAGGACGCCTGCTTGACTCAGCGCTCGGGGACCTTCCGTCCCTGCCGGTGCGAGGTGGAGGCTGAAGCCCGCGAGAAGGACGGGGCAGGAGGAGCGGAGACGGACGGGGAGACCGTGTTACGCGGAGGGAGCAGCTCGCACGAGTCCTTCTGGAGACCGAGAGAGCAGGAGCCCTCAGCAGGCTGCAGGGCTCTGGCCCAGCCCCGTCTCCGCCCGTGAACTCGGCCTTGCGAGGTCGGTCTCGGCACAGGCGCAGCTGGGGCTGAGCCGCGCACCCCGTCCCGCGAGGGGCGCTCGGGCGTGAGGTCCAGCTCGGGATGCTGGGCGTTCGGGTTCCCGCGCTCCTGAACCCACCCCGGCGCTGAGGCTGGCGGTAGCCCACAGGGAAGGGCGGGCACTTCCGCTCATGAGTTATGCAAAGAAACAGACGCTTTCTAGCAATGGCATACTAACCACTTTCTTCACCGAAGCTTTTTCTCACCGTGTTCACCTCCTTACCTTCCTGGCCCTGATCAGTCTTCCTGCAAAAGATAATCCAGTTTCAAGTCCTGTTAAATTACTACCATCATCAATGAGGAAATAAGCCACGTGGAACAGACTCTGGAGTGGAAAAACACATTTATACTAATCATGCAAAAGCTGTACTGTGAAATTAGGGTATAATACCAGAATGACTGCGGTTAACCTCCTGCGCTCTGCCGTGGAAAGTCACGGAGACACAGCGCTCCACAAACTCAGCAACACGGCGTTTCCATGGTTGCTCAGGCAGAGAAAACGCAGCTCCTGGTAAAAGAGTAAAGGTGACATTGGGACTTGTTCAAAGCGAAAGCAAAATTGTGTTGCAGCCGTTGCTCACAGAACAGCCTTTTAAAGAACAAAGTGGTTTTCAGAGGCTCAGTCATCGGGATTAAATTAACACGACACCGAGTGATCCCTTTGTGATGTGCAGTGCGTCCTGTGTGGGTGGAGAGACACGGTCGGCATGAGCAAACTTGACACTTCATCGAGATTCCAGGAGCGCAGCGAATCCAGCTTTCTCGCGGTCGTTAGAAGTGACTTGACATTTCCCCTCTGCAGATGCTGAGTGTGAGACGCGCGACACATTCCAGGCCTCGCGCCTTCACCTGCAGCCCTCTCCTGCACTTCCAGGGCGCCTCGCACCGCCCATCACGCAGCGTGCTGTGTCTGACGACGTCATCCCCACCATCGACGGCGTCGCTCCGTGGCCTGCGCATGTCGTCTCTAAGTTCAGCACACACAGGGAGTGAGCAAAACACGTCTTTCGCTTTGAGCACGCACACAGTGCTCTACGCAAAGGCATAAACGTTGCAGCACATCGTTAGGTGTTCTCTCTCACTGTCCTTTCCGGTTCGTTCTCCAACCCCCCCGCCCCCTCCGTCCCTTCGTCTGCCGTGGTCTGCCAGGGCGAGCACGCCAGCAACTCAGGATGTGTCCTCCCGTTCAGTGACTGTTTGTAGTGTGCGTATATCTGTGTGTATTTTTGTGTATGTCTTTGTGTACACACTGGTTATCACATAAATTATAAAAATTGTATCCTACACAACTTTTAGTTTTCTTCTTATGACTTCCTTTGATTGACTTCCTGGGATAACGACAAAATCAAATCCCTCTTTCGCTGTCATGTGACACTGTTTATTTGCCATGACACTTAGAGAACAATTTTATTTATACCGGTATGGTAGATTCTTATAATATAAATATGTTCTTATGTAAATAGTCTTATAAACTCCTTTTGGTGCAGCTCACCAAAATCTATGTGATGAGGTTTTATAAAAAGATATATTTTTCATATATAGATAAGCCGACGATAAAATAAAGCAGATGACTCAGAAGCCAGAAAAGACCTGTTTCTGGGTGACCTGAAGCCTGGATTTTAATATGTCACATTCATCGAGGACAGGGAGACAAAGCCTTGTGCCTAAGGAAGAGAAAGGCTGCATCACAGACCCCAACAAAGAGCCAGGTCCCCCAGGGGTGGGAGCAGTAAACTAGACGAAGCCGCGCCCTCGGCGGTGGATTGTGGGTGCGCATCTGCCTTGGCAGCGTCGTCTCTGGTAATTGCAAAAGGAAGCGGGGAGCATGCGAAGTTCAGGAGATGCATAGTAGCTGTGTAAACCCAAGCAGGAATTTAGTTTTATGTAGCTATGGATGGAAGGCCATGAACATCTGACAGAAGCAAACACAAATTGTTGCTAAAAAATGCACCAGTAACAGAATACTTTTTCAAAAATGTTCACAGCTAGAGTTTCTACAAATACGAATTTGCAAATAAATAGGTATATAAATAATAAGGAAATAAAGCACTCAAAGTCAGCGGAAGCAATGGCTCAGTCCCACAGGACGTGTAGCTAGTAGAACATTCAGTACAGAATATAAAATAAGTATGTTTAATCTTTTTAAACACCGGAAAGATGACATGTAAGAAGTAAATGTTGTGAAAAATGATCAGGGATGTATGATTTTTAATAAAGAAATATAATTAAAACACAAAACTCCCTGAATATGTTAAACATCATATTAAAAACAGTTGGAAAAATAATTTATAAACCAGAAAAGACATCTAAATTACTCAGGGTAGAGTTTAAAGACAAGAAAATAGAATGTGAAAGGAGATCGAAACCTAAAGACCAGAATGACACGCCCCAAGGTTGGTCACGTGCCATTCCAGAAGAGCACATGGAGAGAAAGCAAGATCCAAGGAGAAACTTCAGGAATACCAGGATCGCTGAGAGAGATCTGGTCTAAATTCCCAAAGTTTCAAAATATCAAACAGGGTAAATAAAAATAAATCAGTACTTACCCAAATAAGAGCGAAACTATAGAACTCCAAAGGGGGAAAAAAACAGAATTTAAAGGACTATAGTAAAACGGAGGACTTAAAAAGAAAAATGGACAGAGAACTGAAAATGTAGTTTTTAAAAACAAATGAAAATAAGATGACAGTAGAACACTGTCAAGATGTTAAGAGAAAATAACTAACCCTAAAATTGCATCTATAGTAGAGGATGCCATTCATTAAGAGCTAGTGCCCAATAAAAACGTGTTCAGACAAAATAATAATAAAAAATGTCTGCTACCAATAGACTTCAGTGAAGGAACTTTTAGAGAACACATTTTGGGAAGAAGAAGAATCCAGAGGGCAGAATTAAGAAGTATGAATGAATGAAAAGTTTTAAAAAAAGTTTATTTGGTGTAAGCAAATACCGACTTGTAAAACAATAATCATAACATCTGTTTCATGGATTTCAACAGTCAAGACTGCACTGAATTTTTGGAAATTAATTAGAACTGGACAGTAATGAAAATATATCAAAACTTTTGATGTAACTGAAGCAATATTTTGATGAAACTTTATTGTTTTACTGCTAATATTATATAGTAATACAAATAAAATACTGAAAATTAATGAACTAGGCGTTCATTTTAATAGAAAAAAAATACATGAACAATTCCAGCATAGTCTTAAAGAGCAGAAAGAAAAGAAAAATAGAAGGTGAAATAGAGAAGAAATGCAAAGCTAAAAGTTCTTTGCAATGTTTAATAAAATTAACGAACTTATGAGATTAATCAAGAATGAAAGGGAGGAGCCAGAAACAAACGCGATGAGGAATATAGAGAAAGCCACGTGTACCTAGCGTCAGTACAAGGATGAAAACAAGCTACTGTGGCGTCTTGGCGGCGGGGACCGCCGTTCGTGGGCCGCTCACGTGAGCGCATCTTGCGCAGAGCAAGGTTTTGTTCAGACGTCTTTGTTTTCAGAAAAGTTTTCGCTTACAGGAAAATGGAGCCGACAGTGTGGAGACTCCCATTACGTTCCCCTCGCCATGCAGTTTTCCCGACGAGTACATGTTGCATTTTCCACAATTAGTGAACCAGAAACGACACACTGTTACTCACTAAAGCAGTCGTGCACCGCGTAAGGATGTTTCTGTCATGACGGTGGCCCCACAGGGCGTGACGGAGCCGAGACACTCCTGTCACCTAGGGACACTGCAGCCGTGCCGATGTCACAGCGCAGTGCCGTGCCCTGACCTGCAGCCTCGCCCGCCACAGCAGTGCAGCTGTGCGGCCTCGTGCAATGCGCGGCGCTTGGCGATGATCGTGAACCACTGTGTTCCTGGCTCATGTGTTCACTCTGCTGTAAGTGTGTCATTGTGTGAACACGCGCTCTTTCTACTCATAAAAATCAGAGTTTCCTGTGCGTGCTGCGGCGCGTCCTCGCTTCGCAGGCCGGCAGGACGACCTTCGCGGAAACCAGCTCTGCTGTAGGTTCAGTGACAGAAATGAGAGCTGGAATCCTGTGCGTCATCAGCAGTCTAAGGACGTGACACTGGACAAAACGACGTCGTTGGAGGACATGCGCGCGCCGCGTTCCGCCGGCCCCAGCCTCGTTCATCTGGCCGGCGTTTGCCGCATCCCCGGGTGGCTCCGTTTTCTCCTGTGCGCGCTTGAAGCGGCTTCCCAGGCGGGTGGCCTGGAGCGGCGGGTCCGCACACAGCCTGGGTGTGCAGGCGGCATCTCGCGTGGGCAGGTGCCTCCGTGATGTCAGTCGCTGATGACGCATCTCTCGGAGTGTCCCCGTCATCAAGCGGCCCGTCATCCAGAGTTTATAGCAGGGTCCGGTCTGTGCTGTACGGTTCTGGGCCGAAGTACGTTCCACGAATATAACGTTTTACTAATCGACGCCTTTTGCTCTGTTCTCTGAGCCAGCGTTGGGTTTTTCTGCTGCTGAAATCGCAGATCTGCTTCCCCCGTCGGTGATATTTTGACAAACTTTTCATCTCTAAATAGGAATGGAAATTTCCTTCAGGAAACCACAATGCCATTAACACACGTAACAGTAATAACAATATTTGGACATTTAAAAAAATTACACAAAAGAGTGATTAGTTTAATGACAGGATAGAAGAGGAACAGATTTGCCGAAATATGACAAATGCTGCCTGCCTCACAGTCGCTGAATACTTTTTTATTAAGTAATAATTGTTACCTATACGTCTCTCTCTTTTTTTTTTTTCTATTTTCACTAAAAGCAAGTTGTTTCTTTCCCTTTGCGAAGTAAAATCTATTTGTCCCAAATGGGTATCAGAGCCTGCGTTACCGGGGGGCGGGGAGATGACAGGGCAGCGTCACTGGACTCAGGGGTGTGCCAGTCGGGGTCGGCCGATGTATTATTGTTATGTGGGTCTTTTAACAATTGAAATTAGTCAACGAGTAATAGGACACAATTTTCTGGCACATCGTATTTCACATTTTATCTTTTGCCATTTACATGCTTGAAGGTTATAGACATGGTAAAGAATATTAAATGGAAATTAAAAGTATCTCGGGAAGATCATTGAGCTAATGAAAATGCTGCCTGGGGCAGCGGGAGAGGCACGGATCATGGGATTCACCACGTCACTGCACTGCGGGTGACGTGATAATGTTCTTGGATGAATGCTCTTTGATTATAGTTCAGATTCCTTTTCTTTCAAATTTACGTATCAAATCAGAATGCAGAATGCGTTATTAGTATCAGGGTTTAGGAGAAGCAGACACCTTTATTTTGCAATGCTCTCTATTTTTACACACGTGAATTATTCTCAACATATTACCCCAAAATTGGACCAAAGTTTTTAAAAAGGCAATTTTTTTAAAATGACCGTCACAGTTTTCGGCATCAGGAGCAAACTCTTCGCACACTGTTTGTGGGGGAAATGAATTCCTGTCTTCCTCCGTGTCAAGCCCTGAGACAGGTTTCACGGTGCCTTGTAAAAGCAACTCAGGTCATATCCGAATGCTCTGTGGACGTGCTTGAGAGCCCTTTGATTTTGGGGACCCGCGTCTCTCAGTCTGTGCCTGTCTGGCCAGAGCACCGGGCACCGTGTCAGCAAGACCCTGAGGCACAGTGACCGCCTGCGGTTCCCGCACCATCCCGCCAGGGCCCCGGCCCTCCGGAGCACGGAGCTGAGTTGCCACTGAGTTTGCGACACGTGCTCGGTCCCGAATGACCGTTCTTCTGCACAAGCCGTTTAATTTCATCTTTCCTTCTGTTGCGAATTGACTGCCTATCGATGCTTCTGCCTCCTTTTGCCAACCAGCCCTCGTAGTTAAGAGTTCTGTTCAGTCTGGATTTTTGTAAAGTTCACTTGAGATGTACAATATCTAATTTCTCAAAATTCAAATGCTAATCCCAAGAAGGTTCTGGAACTAGATAATGGTACTTGACTTAATTTCAGAACATAGGAATATTCAGTTAACGATATCTATTAGAAGGCAAAATTTTTGCCAAATGTGAGAAATTTCTTGATGTATTTTTTATTCAGTTATGAAAATGAACCACCCTGTTCTACAGTATGTGGAAAAACAACAGTGAGTCCAAATTTTTAAAAGCACAACAGTAAGCCAGGTATATTGCTCCTCTTAAAATAAACTCCATGGATGTGTGAGTACTTGAATATAAACTCTTATTTCTGGTCAGCAGGGCACAGCAAATGCTGTGCTTTAGTCACGTCCTGAAGAGCAAACATTAAATAAAACACATTTCGAAAAGGCAGCTTGCAACAAAATGTAAATAAAGCGCAGCAGACCTTTCCCTCCGGTAAACGCCAAAGCAGTCACCTCTAGAACAAACATCTGGCCAAGAGAGAGGTTTGTTCTGTCTGAGGAAATTGGCCTAATGCCTGAGCCAGCAGAGCAAGCCACCGAGGAATTGAATACTGCCTTTCGCTGACACATCGAGCACTGAACAAAAAAAGAAACGGCTTAATCAACCTCAGCCAAACCCTTCTCTGGGCACTGAAGAGTTTCGTCTGTGAGCTCTGCCCTGCCCGAACACTGAGGGTTTTCTGCGAGAAAACTGCCCCCGGGGCCGAGGCCGGGGCTGAAGCGGGCGTGGAGCTCCGTGTCCCCGTCCCCGACCGTCCCCCAGGCCACCGCCCGCTCCGTGCTTCACCTCCGCCCTTTTGCGCCTTCTTGGGTCGAAGACATCTTGCGGAGGGCATCTCGGGCGTCCCCGCAGCGTGGTCTCTGCGCTCCCAGCCGCATGCCACTGCCCTTGGCCTTCGCCACCTCGCCCGTGAGGAGAAGCCGGTGGCTGGAGCAGGCCGGGCGCGGGGCCCGTGCTCGCACGTCAAGCTTGGAAACCCGGAGCCCACGGCCGGCTGCGCCACGCCCGGTGTTCGTGCGGGCGCGGTCAGCGCGGGGACGTCGCCCGGTGTCCTGAGTCAGCCGCGCTCACCGCCGGCGTCCCAGCGTCCCACGTTCGGCAGTTCGGCCGTCCGTCAATCATCTTTTTGTTTTCCGTCACCTCTGCGTTTTCTTGCAGTGCGATTGCATTCGTCAGCTCTGCCCCTGCGAGCATCGAGCTTCGTCCCGTGCCCAGGGCTCGTCGCGAAGGGGCCGGAGGGGCCATGGACGTGGCGGCGAGTTCGCGTCCGCCCTCCCGCGGTGCGGGGGGCTCGGCAATCAGAGTTCTCAGCCTCGGCCGGGGCGGAGCAAGTCCCCGGGAGCAGCCTCTGCTTCTGCCGTGACCGCTCGGTCTTCGTGGGGACCGTCCACGGCGCAGCCCTTCTGTCCCCCTCCCTCCCCCTCCTCATGCTCTCCGGATCGGCTTCCGACGGCCGCTGACAAGCGACCTTCACGGCGGCTGGCAGCAGCACACTTACGCCCCAGCAGTACTGGGGGTGGGATGTCCGGAATCGCCGTCACTGGGTGTGACAGGAGCACGGGCCAGCTTGCCTGGGCCACGGGGCGCCCATGTTTGGTCACTCACTGTTTGGGGTGGTTCTGTGAGGACACTTTGATGACAGTGACGTTGAAGGCAGCACGTCCGGTAACGCGCTTTCCGCCCCCGAGCGGCGGCCTCGTCGGCTCAGCCGAGGGTGGCGCGTGCTCCCCGCCGGTGGCCCCTGGCCGCACCCGCAGCACCGGCTCCCGGGCCTCAGCTGCCAGGCCCCGCACGCCATGGCCTCGCACGTCCGTGGTGGCACGGGCAGCTCCCTGCGGCGCGCCCCGCGGGGTGTCTGCGGGGAGCGCTGCCCGGCGCCGGCGCTCGGGGACGAGCCTGCGGCCTCGCGGGCTCTGGTCCCGGCTCCGGGGCGCAGCGGCCCTCCGCCTTCCTCTCACAGACTTAGGGCCCACCGGCGCGTCCAGGATCGTCTCCCCATCCCCGGAGCCTTAACCTACGCGCTCCTGCAGCGTCCCTGTCCTAGGAGGGGACCCTCAGGGGCGCCGAGAGGTAGGACGGGACGTCGGGGACCCGCGCTGCCAGAGCGCCGTGCCGGTCGCAGTGACAGGCGTGCAGGCCCAGTGTGCTCCATCAGCAGCGGGGACATGGCGACGAGGTGACGGGGCCGCAGCAGCGGGAGCCCTGGGAGAGGGCAGGCGGCCGCTCGTTCAGAGGCGGCACTGTCAGGGCCCTCCGCCGTGGCTCCTTGCTCCTTCGTAACCGTCCGTCCTTTAAAAAACAGCCTCCCCTCCCGCCCCCACCCGCCGACAATCTTTCTCTGTTCCTCTGGTGCGCAGAGGGACAGTTTTCATGACTTCGGCTTCACGGTCCGGGACGTTGGTGCTGACAAACGGACGTCTGTGTCCCTGGACCCCAAATGAAAAATGGTTGGAAAGAAGCTGTTGTTCCGCTGAGTTCATGCGGTGCGTCTGGACCAGTCAGCTCTAGCATCAGAATAAGGTCCCTTTGAACGAGACTCTTCCTCTTCCGCCCTTAGCATCGGCCAGGGGGACGGAACTGGGAGGGGACCGGCGCACGGCGGGCCCGGGCTGGGGTGGCACACCTGCACCTGTCCTCTCAACTCTATTCCTGAAAAAGCGAGAGGGAGCTTTTGGGGGCGGAGCAGAGAGAATGCTTTGTGACTGGTAATAGAATTTCACATAAAAATGATTTCTCTACTATCTGTAAAATAGGTGTTATTGTTTTTATGGATGGGGACATTAGAATTCAGAAATGTTACATGACTTATGGAAGTCGGCTGGCGTAGGTCTTGTACCTTTAGGGTTATCGTCCCTTTCCTTAAGTGACCTCGGGAGAGAGGATGAAGCGTCAGGAGGCCTGTGTTTGTTTGCTGTCCCCAGCGGTTATCCTGGGAAGCTGCCCGAACCCCTTTATTCTCCAGCCCCCTCCCCTGAAGTGGGGATAAAAATTCCTTCTCCCCAGGGTTAATGTTGAAGATGACTTCGTACGTCCCCGTGTGGTTGGTACTTAGGAGACAGGGAGCATCCCGGAGGGCCTGAAGCCCCGGGCGCCGACGCGGGACACCCGTTTGCGTGGACCGGTGGATGCACGGGCCGGCTCCCGCGAGGTTTCTGTGGGGCGCCCTCCTCGCCACCCCTCGTGACGAGCCGGTGGCAGTGACGCCCCGGGAGCGGAGTCGTGCGGGGGGCACGGGCGACGCGAGCCGGCGTCCCGGGTGCTGCTGCAGGAGGGTGCTGCTGCAGGAGGGTGCTGTCCACACGGTTCTCGTGACTCCCCACGGCGCCACACTGTGAGATGATGGGGACTTTGGGGACGTTTGCCTGCGAAACGGACGGACGTGGCGCGTGTTGCCTGGCGCCCCGCTCCCCCTGCACGGAGTAGTGGGGTGCGTACTGCACTGCCTTGCGAACGACCTGGGGCGGGGCTGGTTGGAGCCCCACGGCAGGGGCGCTGTGGGGGGTCCTCCCTGAGCAGGGGCGCTGTGGGGGGTCCTCCCTGAGCGCTCCCTGGGGAAGCCGCAGGGGGCACGAGGTCCCCCCCGCCCCCCGGGCGCGCACCGTAGCTCCCGAGGAGTAGCCTCACAAAGCTGCTCACACTTTGCAACATGTTTCCTTTGAATCCCCCCGATGCGCTTGAGTAGCATCTCTCCCTCTCGGGGGCAGCTCTGAGGGCAGCTCCGATGCCGTGTGATTAAACACGCCAGCTGTTTCCTGGCCTGGTGGAGCTGAGTCAGGTCAAATCACACGCGTTCTTTCTAGAGAGAAGGAAAGGCTAATTCTTGAACTAATGCTTTAAACATTTTCTAAACTCACTCCTTAAATCATTAAATAAAAACAAAGATGATAGACCAGTCAAAATTACGTAAAATATCAGTGGTAATTGTGTAAGTTTTTGAAAGCTAAGAACATACTAAGTAAAGTACTTAATAGATTCAGAAACTTAAAATATTGGAAAACCTTGATATTTAGATTTTTAAAAACATCTGGCTGAAAAAATATATGAAATAAACGATGAAAAATCTTAATTATTTTTTGAGATCTTAAAGTATTTACACAGTTGAGTTTCTTCAGTTTTCACTCAATTGTTTTTTTTGTCTCGTTGAGCTGGGGGCTCCGACCCCTGAGCAGCAGACTCGTGCCCGTCCTGGCCCGTCAGGACCCGGGCCACGCAGCAGGGGGTGACGGCGGCCAGACAGCCAGGCTCCATCCGCGTCTGCGGCCGCTCCCCGCGCCGGCATCACCGCCTCAGCCCCGCCTCAGGCCGTCAGGCCTCAGATGCTCACAGGAGCACCGTCCCTGTGCCACACAGGTCGGGGGCCGCTGCTGTAGACACTGCATTGTATAAAGGGAACGTAAAAACCGCGTTCACACCGAGTTGGTACGCGGTGAGGTGTAGCGCATCGCACATACTGCTGATTGAAATCGCAGACATTTCGACTTATCAGGTCAACTCTTAAGAGATGCGTCTAGAGCTTTCAGTTTCAGACAAGCTGAAGATCCTGGCCCCGATGCGTCAGGCCGCTCTGATCACACACTTGCATAATTACATCACGAGGCCAAACTCACACCTCTGCGCCACCCACAACCGGAGCGCCAGAGCGCCGTCTAATGCGTTCGGAGCAACTCGTGGCCTGGCTGGCCCCCGCCTCCCGGCCGCCCTCCACGCGTCCTGCCCTCGCCAGCACGAGGAGCCCCTTGTTTCCAAAATAAGTGAGAAAAACCTCAGCTCTCAGGTAAAACGGAGCATCGGTGAGGAGGCTATTCGGATTTCCACAGGAAGGCTTTGCGTCGATCAGAAGGTCCTCCCAGTCTTTTTGTACTTGTCCTCGCGTTGTTCGGATACCATCCGATTCAAAACGAGATGTGTGGATTGCTGCGTGAGAAGCAGTAGGTGCTAAGCTCTTTAAATGGCTTTAAGCCACTCGCGATGTTCGTGTGACCGCAGCAGATTTTGAGAGCTCCATTCCAGCTCGATTCGGACACGGGCGGTGTTCCCTCGGCTTTTACCTCGCTCTGGCTGTTGCTGTGGCAACTGGCTGCACACAGGTGTGAGCCGAGGGCCCCGGTCACGGCTGCCCCTCGCTCGCTCTCCGCCCCAGGAGTTTGCTGCTGCTGCTTCCTGGGGTGGGCAGGTGACCACTGGCTGTCCCCTTGTGCTCGGAGCAGGCGGTGGGGGGCAGTGTGCACCCGCCAGGCCCCCACTCGGCCGGGGAGGAAGGGTCCCCGTGGTCAGCACTGCCCACGCACGTCCTCCGGGCGGAGAATTCCGAGGGGCACTTCCCACGACTGCTGTGGGCGTCCCCGGTGGGAAGAAGCCCCCGTTGCCCCGCGCAGCTCACGTCCGCCATCCTGCCTCAGCTCCTACACTGTCCCGATCTCACTTTGTCCATCTGCCCCCCTCCACCCCGCGCCCCGTCCCCTGGGGTCACGTTGCCCAGCAAGTCCCTTGACACCAGCGCTCATCTCTGGTTCTGCTTCGAGGGAAGAAGGGGTGGGACTCAGGCCAAGGCGCATCTCAGAGGAGTGATGTCCACCTCCTACGTGCTCCAAACGCGAGGGCTTGGCTTTGGCGGAGCTGTCAGAATTCATGGTGAGCGGCTGCAGGGCAGGGCTCGAATCTTCGAGCCGAAACGCGTCACGGTGACAGTGGTCTAAATAGCGATGAATGTGTCGCACGCGTGTGTATGTGCGTGCACATTGTCTTTGTGCAAAGCAGTCAGCAAACCCAGTACTAAATCAAATGTGTAAACGCGGTGTTTTTCATCGAGTTAATCGGCGCTGAACACGTGCTGAGCACCACACACTGTGCCAGGCGCCGGGGCCCGGACACGGAAGCAAGGCGCCGCTTACCAGGAAGGGGAGAAACGGGGGCTCCAGCGCAGTGTGCTAGGTCCCTTGTCACCGGGGGGGACTGTGGGATCGCCGAGGACATGCACCCATGGGTGCGAGAGAGAGTTTGTGAGAGAGAGGGATGTTCGGTGAGCGGCAGTGGCAGTAACAGGAACACGCGGTCATTCTGTGTGAGCTTCGGGCTGTCCGCGGTCATTGGCTTTACGAACAGTCTGATGCGGCAGAACCTACTAACGTCCCCATCTGTCAGATGTGGACGGCGAGACCAACAGGGGCCCGAAGACCTGCCTCACCGGCGGCGGGTTCTCCCAGGGCACAGAGGGAAGCAGAGGGACCGATTGGCAAAGGGACAAAGGACACAGAGGCCTGTCAGCGCCCTCTCCTGGGGGAGCCGAGGCAAACGCCGCTTAGGCGCAGGACCCAGGAGGGCACTAGGACAAGGGCTGAGGGGAAGCCAGGGCCGGGCCACGCGCAGCCTTGTCTGTGGCACCGAGCGGCCAGGCAGCTCTTCGGAGGGGAGGCGCGGGAGACCTCCGAAGGTGGTGTGTTCATTCTGCTCCAGAAAGCGACGCATAGCCGTGCAGCGGCTGCTGACGCACGGGGTGACGCGGGGTGCTCATGGCCCCCCGGATGTGAGGCCCAGATAGCTCATGGTGACACGCAGCTCCGGCCTCGCGCCGACGCGGTGGGCACAGCCCGCGTCTGAGAGTTCAGGGCTGCGTGGACGCCCAGCCTGGGGACCTTCTGGCCTCGAGTCTCTGGTGACCTTGGGTTTGCGGACTAACAGCTTTTCAGCGTGCTGTGCTCCCGAAATGGGTGTAATTAAACTTGTCACTCAAGGGCACCGCGTGATTTAATCACTTAATACTAAGTAGAGCTCTCTGAGACCGGTAAGCAAAGGACCCTGCACAGATGCAGAATGTCCTTAGAAAGGCGGGATCGAGCGTCCTGCTGAGCCCAGAGCCAGACGCACCCCCTCGTCCCCACGGCATGCGCCCGGCACACGGGGGCTTGGGACACACTTCAGCACACAGTAGACGTGTTTTGAAGGCATGCCATTCAGGCGTCAGCTGAGACGTTAACAAAAATGCCATCCCACATTCATGCCTGACAGTGGATAACATTAAAACTTTTTAGACATGTAATTTAATTAGAAATAGCCTCATGTGCACCTTTTATTCAACAGTGATTCATTCCACAGTAGTATTTGGGAGATTTGGAACATGTCAAATTCCTACTCTCTCGGAGTAAATTTGTTTTCGTATGCCATTCAATACGTTTTTATTTATCCGTGTATATTACCTATCTGTAAAATTCAAAATACTTCACACACTTAAAAGCGAAGGCTATATATATGTATATATAGTTTAACTTAAGAATATATTAGAGCAGTCGAGCAAATATGTGTTTCTGGAAGCACTGGCCAGAAATCTCACCGGGGTAGAAAACCCTCACCCGAGATCAAAGAGCCTGATCCGTGGGGAGGAGGGTGCGGTGGAGACTGCGATGCCCACATGGCCGCCCGCCCCGCCGCCCGCGCACGCACAGCCCCCCGTGACTCTGCACGTGGTTTATGCCTGTGCTGAGTAAGTAGCTTTATGTACGCAGATGATCGCAGATGTATCATCTCCAACCTCTATTTCGAGAGAAAAATATAACTTTTCCCTGGCAATTGGAAGAGCTGTGTGGTATAGTGTTGTGTCGTGAATTACAATAAAAAGTTGAAGTACAAAAACATATGTCTCAGTGATGCTTCCGAGAGCCATGCTGCTTCTCAGTGCGGGTCTGACGTTTATGGGTCTGCGGCACGCGGACGCTCCACGGGCTAGACTCTGGGGACAGACACCCCGGAGGCGCTGCGCACACATCCTCCAGCCTGGTCACTAAGAGAGGTGACACGGTCATACTGTGCTTGCTGTAGTGATCAGAAAAGAAAAAAACGCATATTTGTGTTGGGACCGCTCGGTCTAGTGGTCATTGTTCTCGTCAGCCAGCCCTGAAGCTGTCGGTTGACATATGTCTCTTGGAGACTTTGATCCATGGAGCAGGGCCTTCCTTATTATTCGTTCAGTTTTCTCTCAACAGACATCTGTAGTCGCCTCGTGCTTAGCGCTGTCTGGGTACTGGGGAGTCAGCGAACACGATATGCTTGGAGAACCGGCCACCTTATTGGAAAGAAATGAGAGAAAGCTGCCAGGAGTTTCCAAAGAAAAATAAACATTGTCCTCAGCTGTGCTTGTGTATTTCTCAAGCACATGCCTCTCTGTGGGAGGAGAGGGATGGGGGGAACAGATGACAGAAGTCTTACGACATGACCAAAGCTCTGCTGACCTCAAAGTATTTCAAAGGAAAACTATCAACTTGTCAGTTTGGGCCATTTCTTATTTTTCATATTAAATCTTGATTATTCATTTATTTTTTTTTAGTTTTTGCTATTGGTTTGCCTGAGACACATAGACATATTTTATTTCTGCCACACTTTGTTGAGGGGTGAGCTAGAAATATAATTTGTCGCCAGCAAATTTCACATAAAAGTGTAATTTCCAGCTTCCCGTCTCGGGCAAACCTGAGGCCGCGTCTGTCACAGTAGCCGCCGGCGGAGTGTCGGCAGCCACTGCGGAGGACGGGGCAGGTGTCCCGCCCAGGGCCGCCGCCACCTCCCGACCCGACCCCCGCGGCTCACTTGCGCTCTGCCTGGCTGCGGAGACTCCCGGGGGAGCCCTTGTTTGTGGACACGGCCAGCCGCTCCGGGGCTGTCGCTGCACCGACCACGCTGAAGACCAGTGGCCCGGAGGGGGGCCAGTGGGGGCGTGTGGCTGTGCGGGGCTGTGATGCGGGGTACACGTGAACGGGCTGCAGGGGGGAGGGACGGACACATATTCTTTTCTACTTATGTGTTATTTGATTTTTAATCTCAAATATGGACTTATTTTGTAATAAGATAGCTTAAAAGGTCTTAAAATGTTTTGTTTTTCTTATTTTTATGGTATTGAATAATTGTCTTCAATTTTCATGCATGTGGATATATAATAATATAAACCCATTTAAACCTATTAAATTCGAAATTTAACATTAATGGCTTAAACAACAGTAATGGCGAACTCTGACAAGAAAACATCCTTTGCGATTGTAGACCAGCGTGCCATAACTTGACTGTAAATCCTAAATCGTCATCTGCTGTCCCTTTGGCTATAAGTGGTACTTCGAAGGCCCTCCTGGTAGTTGTTAAATTACTAAATCATAGGCTTTTCTCAGCTTAATAATTAAAAATATTTCAAATGCCAAACTTAGTTTTGTAGATACTAAGCACCAAACCATTTTATGATAACTAGGTCTTGCTTAGCTATTTTAAAATTTTTTGCTTAGTCGTTTTACTTGTGGCTGTGAGGTGTGATTTATCAAAAGCACAATGAGAGGTTATCAAACTCTCATTTCAGTAAGAGAAAGAGGAACATTACCCTCAAGAGATAAATCTTCCATTAAACTTCACAAAGACCTTAAGCAGCCTCTGTCCCATTTATCATTTGTCACCGTGGCGAGGTACCAGCCTCCCGTGGCGGAAGGCGGCTCGGGGCGCTCAGCCAGGACCGGGGCTGCCGGCTGCCGGCTCAGCCGACAACTTCTGCTCCGTTCCCAGGTGTCCATTCACCCTGGAAAGTCGTTTTAAAACCAGCCATGTTTGGCACTCAATTTCGGTAGTATACTAAACTATTAAACAAGTGTTAGAATTTTTTCAAACTATGATAAAAATTACTTTATTACCGAAAAATGTATTCAAGAGAAAAATTCCAGTTTTTCTACATGATCATGAAACAACAACAACAACAAAAAAAACTTATTTGTTGTTAGCGTCATGGTAACATGTAAACACTTTGGTATTTCTCTTTCCTCTCAGAATAGGAGTAGAGGCCGTTGCGGTTGCAGTCACTGTAGGTTATTAAGAACAGTCATTGTCCTCTGAGATGACCCCGTTGCTCACACGTGCTCCTCTTTGTCTATCCTCCCATCGGAACCCGAGTCCTGGGGAGCAGGGACGTCACCCGCCTGGCGCCCGGCTGCACCCTGCACCCTCACCCCGTGGCTGCCACACGACACATCCCGTGCGTATTTTTCAGTACATGAGTTGGACGAATGGGTTGATGAGTGAATGAATGAATGTGAAGTTTTAAGTGCAATAGATCCAAAGACTATGAACCTCAAGAGCAGAAACAGTCTAAATTAGAAGGTTTAGTTGGTTTTGTATGCAAGGGCCATAAAGTGAAAAATATATTGTAAGGAGCAATTGGAGTTTAAGTTACAACTTAAGTGACATCCATTGATATTGTTTTTCTTCATTAAGATTGCTTGTTGAAGGTTTAGGTTTTGTGATTGCTGTTTCACGGTCCATTCTCATCGGCAGGCTTGTTTAATGTCTGCCCGATACTTCGTGCTGCATTAGGCTGGAGTTCAAGACTGAAAACATGTAGACTCGTGTCCTTCCAGAGCACGTCATTCTGTGGGGAAAGTGGAGAACCAAAGAAACACGTCACACGTGAGTGCGATGGA
>CM053507.1:152353126-152388333 GCA_028627145.1 Eidolon dupreanum | reverse complement strand
TTTTTTCTGGAGAGAAAGTTTATAGTATACATCAAAAAGCTTTAAAATATTTATACTGTTTGAATCGTTCAACATGTAAAACTGTATCCTAAAGCAATAGCTTATGTGTACTGGTGAAGTTCAGAAGTATTCCCTTTGAAATCAGGAAGAAAATCATTTCCAATACAACTGCTTGTACTTGGCACTTTATTACATGCCCTGACAGTGCAGTAGGATACGAAACAGAAATGAGAAGTAGGTAGATTTGAAGGAAAGAAACAAAATCTTAATTAGTTGATACAACTATCCCCATAAAGTCCAAGAGAACCTACAGCTAAACTATTAGAAATAAAACCAATTTCAGCACTGTTGGTAGATGAATGAGATGTATTTTTTTTTAAAAAGCAGAATTTCTACGGATTAGCAATTAGAAAACATTTAAGAATTAACCAGAACTAGCCACAAGAATTATGCATCAGCATCTTCATTACAGCAGTGTTTAGAGTAAAAACATTCAAGAGACTCTTCAATGTGAAACAATTAGGAAATGGCGAAATCAATAGTGATGTACCCCTATAATGGAATAGCGCCCCAGCCAGGGACCCTGGAAGACACAGTCACCACAGACCAGAGCTTCGTGGGGGTCTGATACAAGTATGGGGAGGAAACCCTGAGGAATAAAAGCCCGGCCGGGGTGGGAGGAAGCAGTTTGCAGAGTCTGGGAGACAAGAGCATGTCCGAGCAGAGCAGCCCATCAGCGAGGGGTGACGAGGCTGTTTATAGGTGACTTGTTACTTTCTGTATCTTCAGCTGTTCCATAATGAACAGATATCACACTTCGAGTCAGAGCAAGAAGTTACCGTTTTTGTAAAATTACATCTCTGAATGAGCTTTTCCTTTTATTCCTTTCTAGATATTTCAGGGCTCCAAAATGCTCCAAAGAAGTTGTGAGTTATTTAGCTTTTTAATATTTTCTCTAGGAAAAAACTAAGAAATGACAGAAAGTGTAGCTACCCAACTGAGACAACATTGCTAAGATTGACACTGAAGTCTTTGATTCTGTCATGAAAGAACAGTGAAGTTTAAAAATAATTTCACGTTTGTCCTGGTGCCATTTATTCCACATCAAATGGGAGAGAGAGGAAACGCCAGACAGTTGGAAGCGGCGGGCTCGGGCCCCAGCTGTGCCCCCCGGGGCCTGCGCCTGTCACAGCGGGGGACGCCGTTTGCCGCCGCGGCGGGGCGTCTGGGCCGCCTGCCGCCTGCCGCCTGCTCAGACTCCAGCCGCCTCGGCTCCTGCGACCCACGTTCACCGTGAAGCGTGCAGGGTTCACGCGGGGCAGGGAGCCGGCATGGCTGAAAACGCACGCCGGCACCTCGTCCGTGACAGCGGCAGTCGGGACAACGCGCCCGGCCACGCGGCCGGCTCTCCGGCGAGGACGCTGGTCACTTGCGTGCGGCCGCCAGCGAGGCTGGGGCCGGAGGCGCCGCGTGGCGTCTGGCCGGGGGGACATGGGCCTCACGGGCCCTGCGGGGGGTGACGAGCACCCCGCTCGGCAGGGCCGGGCTCCGGGGCCCAGCGTCACGGTCACTGAGCTCAGAGAGCGCGTCGCCTCGCGTTTATGACCCGCGGGGACTCCCGGGGGTTTTCTGTGACTTCTGTGTCCTGTGCCACGCACAGGTCTGGAAACTCTAAGTGTGAGGTGCCATCCCCCGTTTAAGGACCGTTTCGTGTGGGTGCAGGTCGCGGGGCGCCCTAACTTACGTCTGTTACTCGGTTCCATTTTATTAACCTGCCCTCTTTACCGCTTCTGTCGTGTGGTGGCCTCTTGCTGGGGACAGCATTCTGTTCCCCTCTCCTGGATCTGCCTCATGGCGACACGTGTTATTACCGTGTCTTCCTGCGGAGAGATCTGTCACAGACTTTGCACTGGGGTCCAGACGCTACGGCCTCGTGTTCCCGGTGGCCGCGCTGCCTGCCCGACCGGCCAGGCCAGTGCCGTCTGTCACCGGCTCCCCCCAACCCCGTTGCCTTCTGCCGAATGAACTCATCGCCCAGGGAGACGCAGGCATGGGGCGAGGGCCTGGCCTGTCACTGGTTAACTTGGGGAAATCTCGGTGGATGCTTTGCTTGGTGGTATACGTGGAATTGTAAATTTTGTTTTTTGTTTTGTTTTTTTTTCTTTTCGCTTTAAATATTTCTACCGCCATGTTCTCGCTTCTCCTTTCGCTGTTTCAGTACTGTGTGTAAGCACCCCATGGTTTTCGGATGTTCTGGGGTCCTTTTGTTCTTTGCATTTTGTTTTGTGACATTGCCCTTAACTTTCCCCGCCCGCTGACTCTGCCCTGGAGTGTGTCTGGCCTGCTGACCAGCCCGTCCAGGGCTTACTTCGTTCCCATGACAGTGTCTTGATTCCTGTGCTGCCTTTGTCTAGAGCCCCCGTGGCTGGCTCCGACCACCGCCGTCACAGGTGCCTGCCGTTGCCCTCGGGCCCTCACTGCCCGTCTCGCTGGGTGTGACCCCTGGTGATTCCAGTGGCTGAGTCGGACTGCAGTCTTGTTCTGAGCACTGTTCTGTTTTCTTCACATTGTTTTCTCCTCTGTCGTGCCTTCCGGTATTCTGCGGAGAGCCAGACAGGGTGAGCCGGGCAGTGGGCCCCAGGGCGGACAGGCCTTTCCTGTGGGGGCTCGGGCGATCTCCCTCGGGGCCGGGCTGTGCTCAGCATTTGCTCTGCTGAGGTGTCAGGCTTTGGAGCAGCCCGTGACCTTGGGTGGCCTCCCTCTCGCTCGGGGCTTCCTTTCCGGGAGAGGCTGTGACCACCAGCTCTGTCTGCTCTAAGCACTGCCATTGCGTCGGGGCCTTGGGGCGCGGTGCGAAGCTGTGGGGAAGGGAGCCCGGGTCCCCCCAGCACCCCGACTGTTCCGGGAAGCCCTGATCCCTGGGACAGGAAGTGGGGAGAGTGCCCCGCCCCCTCAGAGACGGCCCCCAGTGTCACGGCCCCCTCCCCCCGGGGCCACCTGTGTCAGGACTGTGACCCGGGCTGTGAGGTCCACAGGGCCCCTCCCGATCTTCGCCCCGAGCAGCAGGAGGGGCTCCCCCTGAGGCGTGAGCCCCGCTGCTGCCCCCCTGGGGTTGTCACTCACGGTGGTCCCTACGCTGCCTCTAGCGCTTGGTCACAGCCACTCTCTGGGGGACCCCAGGCGGGCGGGACTCCGGCTTCCTCCCGGATGCCCGTGGAGTCCTCCACGTGCGTCGATGGAATCTCAGGTGTCAGACCGTTTGTCGCAAGCGAGTGACGTCGGAGCTCCGCCTGCGGGCGCTGGGACCAGGAGCCCAAGTTTCTTTAAAAATCAGGATTTTTTTTAATGTTCAGAAGATACACAGTGCTGACCGGGAGGGCGGGCGCCCCGGCGGGAGGGCGGGCGGGCGGCAGCTTCCGAAGCCCCTGTCGCCGGCCGGGCGGGCGTCCCAGGCCGCAGGGCCGCCGCGGTCCAGCGTGTGGTCGCGGGGGGCTGGGGGGCGGGCCGCGCCCCACGGAGCCGCGCTCCCCGTCAGCTCCTCCAGGCCCGCGGCGTCCGCGTGGCCCGACGGGCGTGTTCGGACGAAGACAGAAATTTCAGTAAACGCCACAGAAAGCTCGGCCCCGCCGACTGCGCGGACTTGACGTCCGGGCGGCCCGAGCGCGGCCCCGCACCCCCTGCCCCGGCGCCCCGCGCCCGGCTCCGGCTCCTCCTCTGCAGCGCAGGCACCGCCGGGAGCGCGGTGGCTTCAACCAGCACGTGGTTTCTCTCGCAGCGCCGGAGGCCGGGGTGCGAGACGCCTCTCTCCGCCCTGGCACCAGGGTGTCTTTGAGGCTCCCGTCCTCTGGAGCGCTGAGGGACTGTCCACTGTGGTCCCTTCCCAGCCCCTGGCCTCAGCCACGTTTGTGGCCTGGAGCCCCTCCCCCCATCTGCGAAACCAGCGGCCTTGGGTCTGGGGCGCCATCTCTCCATCTCCCCAGGGACCGTTGATTACACTCGGCCACCTTCGCGACCCGGCATAGTCAGCTGATTGCCACCCTAGTTCTCATTTGCCCTGTAACTTAATATATTGTCGGTTCCTGGGGATTAGGCCATGGGCATCTTTAGGGGGAGGGGATGTCGTTCTGCTTACTACAGATAGACAGATGATAGATGGATGGATAGGTGAGAGACAGACAGATGATGGATGAATAGATGGATAGATGATAGACAGACAGACGGATGATGGATGAATAGATGGATAGATGATAGACAGACAGATGGATGATGGACAGATATAGACGGGCGGGTGGGTTTCCTCCTGTGGTCCACACTTGGGGGCAGATGGGTCAGGTGACAGCAGTAGAGATCGAGATAGCACAGAGCGATCAACGTGTTGGGCTCAGACTGGCGTGGAGAAGCCACAGCCCAAGGAAGCTGGACGTGTCCAAGACACTCCCGTTGACTTGGACAATAAGTAAAGACCTGGGTGGCATTGGAGGGGACAGGAGGGACCCTTGTGAAATGAGGGACAGAGTCAAGAGAAAAGATGTCCGTGTGCATCACGGGACCAGCTAGTCAGGTGGGTGTGTGTCGGGGGGGGGAACTGTCCCCTACCTTCAAGGTTCTTCCCGCCGGTCTAATAATCAGACATGAGAAGATTAACAAGAGACTGACCAAATTGAGTAGATGCGTGCACACGGGAGCCCCACGCCGGGGAGAGTCGGGGGCCCTGCCGACGGGACAGGTCAGAGACGGGAAGGGAGAGTGGGGGTCATGGGACATCTGAGCGAAGGGTCTCCGTGGGGCTTCCGGGGGGAGGAGGGTAGGTGCAGGAGGATCAGAGTGCAGGTCAGTGATGGGAGGTCGAGCCGCTCTGCGGACAGGCCCCGGGGGACCACTCTTACCACGGGCGAGGATCCCGTTCCTACCCTTCTAGGCAGTTAAGGGCGGTCAGAAGCTTCCCGTGAGTCCTGCACACACGCAGGCACACGGTGACCGGTCCTGACCCCCTGCACGGGGAATTCTAACGGAACGGTGACTTAAAACCAGTCCGACTCTGGTGTGCGAAGTGTCCTCGGGTTCTGAAGACCCACGGGCGGCCGAGGGCTCAGTGGCACTGCCGTGTTGGCAGGCGGAAGGGGTCAGACGCCAGCATCGTGTGTGGTTCCACCCCCCCCACCCCCGTCTCCCACGAGCCCTGAAGTTATTTACAAGTCCAGGGCGGAGGTGGGGACGCCCCATCAGACGGCTGTGCTCGGACTTGCCACCGGAGGGCGACAAGGCACCGTGCTTTGCAGCGCAGGCCAGGACAATGGCTGGCTTTCTCTGTGCACAAAAACAGCCTTTAAAATGCGTCATGCAGTGGAGCATCGGGGTGTTCCCTTTCTCCTTTACTTTTGGGCGCCATGTGGCATCCTCAGAGCAGCATGCCCGGGCACCCCCAAAACGCCGTGGGTTCCTGCATGCGTTACGAGCCCCCCGTCACTGCCACACTCCTAATCTGCGATGATAAACCATAGAAAGTCAAGTGGAGAGATCTGTTTCCCGTCCTCTCCCAGTCCCGTTTACGAAACGCAGTTCTGAAGGGAGCGGAAGGGTTGGTCCTGTGCTTTCCGTTCTGACCCGTCAGGCTCCTACTGCGGAGCGTCCCTTGGACCTCGGTCATCGCCCCTGGGCCGGAAGGAGGCGTGTGCAGGGGATTGGTGGTGCTGGGGGCTTGGAGTCAGACACACCCGCCTCAGCCTCCCTGACAGGAATAGGGGGATTTTCAATTAAAACGGGAGTCTCCGTTCTGCAAAGGGGCGGTCTGGGGCTGGACACTGTGTCTGCTCCGCCCTCCTGTATGGCTTCCCTTCTTCCCTCTCCTTTCTCTTCCTTATAACCTAAAAATCCCCACAGGTTTTGACAGGCACGTTTATTCCCTAGCATTTCCTGATTCTGCCTTGTTTGTGCACCTGTGTGTGTGTGTCCAAGTGTACACGTGTATGTGTTATGTGTGTGTGTGCTTGCCTTATGCATGTGAATGCATCTCTGTTAGTGTTGCTTTTGTGTGTCTGCATGCGTGCATTGTGTAAGTGTGTGTTGCAGCTGTGACGGTGTGTGCAAGTGTGCACGATTGTATTTGGTAGGTTTCAACTTGTATTTGCGTGTGTGTCTGTGCATGTGATGGCAAGGACCTAGACCAGCTGTCATCGGACCCGTTCACAGCCAGACAGCTCTCTGTGAGCCGAGGCAGACACGTGCTTCTGGGCCTGCCCGTCTCAGCTCGGCCAGGAGGCGGAGCTCAGGGCCTGGGGATCCCCTCCCGCCCCCACAGCGCTTCCTGTCACGTGTTCCCTGAGGACCCTACCCCCCACCGACCCTCCCCCCAAGGTCCATCCCTCCTGAGTGACATCGTCCTGGGACGAAGACCCCTGAGAGTAAGCTCACAGGGGGGTCAGCGGGGACCAGGACAAAGTATTTACTGTCACTTGTAGTCTTTCCTTCAGTATTTCAGTCTCCGCTCTTGGGACTGTGTGTCTTGGGAAAACAAAGGTGTAAACTGTCCTTTGAATTGATCTTGTCACTAATATGACCATTTCATTAACCTCAGCAGATTCTCTAAAAGAAATATTTTCCGTTAATCTTTCTGTAGTTCGGTTAACGCCTGCCTCTAACTACACTCAGCAAAAACACCTGCGTCCTGTGCAAGTCCTTTTTCTTAGACTGAGCTAACTTTTATTTTCATGGTTGGGCTAGTTTTCCAAACTAGCTTTTGCTAACTACAGTATTTATTTATTCTAAATACTAGAGTATTTTAAAGAGAGCACTAACTTTGTAATCAGAAGCCCAAGTTCAAACGTGGGCTAAGCACATGCCAAGTTAAACTCCTGGCCTTCACAGTTTTCACTTCACGATGTCTTCTGAGCGTCTATGAAATGTGGTCTATTTTGTATAATAAGATCTAAATTCTATATTGTTTTGTGTTTTGTGTCTCCATTTTTTTTATGAGAATAGCTTTCGCTTCCTTTTTAAATGGATCCTGCCCACTGCTGTTATATAGTAGGTTTGCCATAAACTCATGGCCATTGAAATTTTATGAAAGAAACATTAAAAAAAACCGGATACTTTTCAGACAGATTATATTTGAAATATGTTAATGTATTTGATTTTCTGCAGAAGCAGCAGAACACTTTAATTCCACATTATCCAAAATAGAAACTGTCTGCTTCAAAAGAACTCTGAAGCTACCGACTCGAAAAGCGTGCAGACCACATCATATTTCTAGCAGCATCTTTTGATAAAGCTCAGTGCTTATGGGCACCGTGAGAGACAAGGTTTGAGTGGGTGAGGTAGTGCTTAACCACCAGAAGTTTCTAGAAATGGACCCAATTTTGAAATTATCACTACCACTCCAACGGAACGTGAGCTCAGGCCATCTTGTAAGTCACATCCGCGGGGACAAGGCCACCCTGGGGAGGAGATGCTGGCAGATTGTGTACCTTCGTCGACGGTATCAAAGCCAGGAGTGGAGAGGAGAATGGCGAGGTCGGGCCATGAGCAGGGCAGATCCGTGGTGGACCTGGCCCGTCCTCCTGGGCCCCTGGCTGTCCCTCTGTCCCGCCCCCGGCCAGGGTCCGTCTGCACGGGTCTCCTGCACTTGCAGTCGAGTCGTCCTCGACCTCACTTTCTCCTCACCCGGCTCTGTGCCCTGCAGCTGAGCCGAGAGTGTGACCCGCAGGACTGAGGGACGCCTCCCGGGCCCGCCTGTGGGTCCAGCCTTGGTTCTGGTCAGCCGATGCTCGACCGGTCGCAGCACTGAAAGCGCAGCTTAAACCCGGACCAGTCCCAGCCTCCTGCCCTGCGCTCGCTGCAGCTGCAGCCCTCGGCGAACCAGAAAACTGCAGGATCTGCGCTTTCTGATTAATTATCCCGCTGTACAGCCCAGCTGCTCGGCGGAGCGCTCGGGTGCAAAAATTAAGAGAAGTTTTTGATTAAAGAACAAAGTCTCCATTCACTTCGCTCCCTCGGTCGCCTCCTCTCTGTTTTATCTGCGTGTTTGCCAGCAGCAGATCCAGACAGGAGAGGCGGTAGATTCGGAAGCGATGCGTGTTTCTCCGTCGTAGCTGGTCCTACCGCGGTCCTTCCGGCGTCCAGTTGGGACTCTGACCCTGTGTCACGCTGCGCGCAGTTCCTCAGCAGCCACACGGCCTTCTCCCCCGCAGTCCACTCTCCCACTTCAGAAACGCGAGGACGGCGGGAAGTTCCATGAGACGATGGGACGGGGACCGGCCGGCAGCGGCCCTGACTGCCCGAGGGTTCTGGAGAGCGGCGGGCGCGGTCAGCGTCACCGGTGCCCACACGCCTGGGCCGCGGTTCCCCTGCCCGGTCCCAGCTGCCCCTCAGCCGTGCTGACGTCATGCCGTCTGTCGTCACCTCGCTGTGTGAGGGACGTACCCTGAACGGCGGCCTGAGGCCGGTGCAGTGACACGTCTCCGGCTGCAGCGGACACGGCGGGTGACGTCGCATTTGAGCGGAAAGCTGAGTGGCGCGTGGGGGCTTCCTCAAGCGTGGAGGCGCCCTGTTCGCCGCCCCCGGTTTCTGCACCTCGCTAGCCCCGAGGGCCACAGCTGCGCCTTTCACCGCTGGCGCCCCGCCCTGCCCCCCGCAGCGCAGAGCTCTGGTGCCCGCGCCCCGCCCCCCTGTCCCTCCCCCCTGTCCCCCGTCCTCCCCCCGTGCTGGTCCCGCAGCTGAGCTGGGCTTCCTCGCCGGGGCCTTCATCACGCTGCTGCAGACTCCAAGTTCCTGCTTTCAGATTTAGGGCAGGACATGTGAAAGTCTGACCCCACCTCACCCCTACTCATCCAGTCATTCATTCACTTTTTCAAGAGAAAGGGTGACCCTCTACCAGGCTCTAAGCTGTGGCATGCAAAGCGGTCCCACATTCTGTGACAAGCGTGGCCTGCCCCCAGATCAACAGAGGACGGGGAGACCAGTGACGACCCAAAGACAGCCTGGCTTCAGCCTCAGAAACCTTGTCAACTAACACGCGTCCCACAGTCTCCAGAGGGGCCGGCCACGTGTTTGAAAAGCCTCCAGCGCAGTTTCTGATGTCAGCGGATACTCGCCAATGGACAACTTATTCTTTAGATGGGCAAAAATCTATTCTGCAATGTCAAAATAGAATACATTGACCCCACCCCCCAAAAAAGAATCCCAATCAAGGGTACAATGGTTAAAACAAAGTACTATTTTAAGACATAACTCAAAGTTAGCTAGCAGTACTCACAGGAAGAAGTTTCTAGAGGCCCAGCTTAAATGGAGAGCTGGTGATTGTTTCAATTAGTTTACCAGCTCTGAAAATGGTGCCATGAATGCGATCACTTTCGCTTTTCTCAGCTGGTTCTGTGCGGCTCCGTGGAGTGGGTGGGTCCCGGGAAGGGTCACCCAGCTATTGCTACGTGATCCTCAAGTCCAAGTGCGTGCCTTCCCAGCGAGTGAAATCGCACTGCAAAAGGATTCTGCTCAGTCTTGCCGGGCTCCGTGAATACTTTGAAAAATTTCAGGGACCGAATCCTAATAAGCTGCTGGGAACTCAGCACCTCTGCGCAGCTGTGGTCACCAGCTCTTCCCGGGAATCACATGTAAAACCTCTCATCTGAGCAAAACGAGGAGGATTAATGGTGCTAAGACACATAGTTGGGTGACAGACCACTGATGCTGTCTCTCGCGGAGGAAAACCGGCCCTCTTCAGATGCCTGTAATTGCAGGAAAAATTTCCCCACGGCCTCGTATTTTTTTTTTTTTTTTTTTTTTTTTTTTACAAAAGCAACATCCGACATGCTGGCAGGGACCCTCGGTGTGGGGAGAGCCCCGCAAGCTCTGCTCCCCAGAAGCAGAAGTTAAGCGTCATTTTGGGGAACTCAGTTGCACACACGTATCTTATCTTCACACCTGAAGTATGATTTTCTCACAAGGTTTTCAAAATAAGTGGTTAGATCCAATGGACTCGAAAAATTGAGTTGAATTTCAGCAGATCGTTGTTCTGAAGTAGCATGCTGGAAGTGACTGACAGGTGTCCACTTTGGACGCCGGCTGCAGTGAAATCCCAGCTTGCCGGTCCCTGGTCCGGTGGTCACTCTCTTCCTGCTCCGATCTCCTAGTCCTCCTTAAATGCAGTGTGTCCTGTCGCTCTCCTCCTAAAACTCTTCCCCTCCCCTGTGTGTTCTGAGGTCCCCCCAGAGGACTGGTCTGCGGACCGCGGGCTGGGAGGTGGGCAGAGGCAGCGGGAAGCCGCAGGTCCACGCTGGGCTCGCTGCCCCCGCAGCGGGAAGGCAGGGCGGGCAGCAGGGGGTGGACCCATCCGCCCTCAGGGCAGACGTGACTGCGGGTGCAGAGAGGCTTCAGATCGCCACAAATTGGATGATCAGTTCTCACGGGACAGAGGGGTCATGTAACAGACCCTGCCTGGGGGCGCGGAGCCCAAGCGCCACTCAGAGGGTCCCCTGCTCCTCCTGGGGAGAGCCGGAGGCCTCGGCACCTGTGGGTCGGAACCTGCGCTCTGCTCACCCAGCTGCTCGGCCTGGGGCACACTATTCCACTCCTTCTGGGTCCCCTCGTGTGTCTACCGTGTAAAACGTGGCTGCGTCGTGCTGCAGGGAACGCGAGGTGCCGTGAAGAGCACCAGGCACCTCGCAGAGTGATCGTCTGCTGTCGTTGGAAAATGTTGAATCAGTGCATTCCGTGTGACCAGAACTGTGCTAGAAACTGGGGACAATGTGTGTGTGTGGGGGGGGGAGGTGCGAATTTCCTGCCCTAAAGGTTCCCATGGCAACCAGGCACTTAGAGCACCAGGAGGTGAGTGGGCTGATGGCCGCAGGTGCAGGAGCTCGTGCAGCTCCGGGCAGGGAGGAGGAGAGGACCGCCGGGTGTGGCTGGGAAGGACGGCCGGTTCACCACGGTGCCAGGGGGCACGGGGTGGCATCCCAGCAGGGCATCGGGTGGCGCTTCCGGGGAGCAGTCTGAAGAGGTGCTGGAGAGGGGAGCCGCGTCTGCAGTGAAGCACGTGGTTTATTTTCCCCCGAGTCGGTGTTGCTTCCAGCACGCCTCGCGTGTTTGTCATTGTCCGTCCCGCAAACCGCGCGTGCGGTTCTGCCCCCAGGTCAGTGGCATTTCCCTCAGGGACGGGTCCCAGGGTTTGCGGGGCAGGTGAACGGGCCGTGGAGCGAAGGCTGGCGCGGAGCGGCCCCGAGGCGCCCGCCCGGGCTGCGGAGGGCGTTCGCTCGGCACCGGTCACGCGCCCAGCCAGGCGGCCTCTGCCGGAGCGACGAGCCCCAGACAGGGGGCCGCGCAGCGTCCCGTGCCCAACGCCCCGGGAGGGGACCAAGGGGCAGCTACGTCGATGCGATTGCGTGTAGCACGTCACGCGGTGGCCTCGCGAGGCGCCGTCGCGCGCCTGTCACGCGGTGTCCTCGCGAGACGCCGTCGCGCCGTGTCACGCGGTGGTCTCGCGAGACGCCGTCGCGCGCGTGTCACGCGGTGGCCTCGCGAGCGAGGACGGCGCCGCGGGGTCGCACCCGACCGCGCCCGAGTCCTTCCGCCCGCGGGTGTCCCGAGCGGAGCCGCGTCGCAGGCCCCCGCAGGCCGCCGGCCACGCACAGGGGACGTGCGGCGCCGGCGGCCGAGCTCAGGGACCGGCGTCCCCGCGTCCTGAGCGAGCTGCAGGGACCAGCGGCGCGGGGAGCCGCGTGTGCGACCCCGGGGGTCACGGCAGCGCCTGCGGCTCCAGCGCGGTGGCCCCGCGTCTGTGTGGGGCGCCCCGCGCGTGCGGGCTGGGGGGCTCCTGGCCGGCCCCGCAGGCGGCTGCCCTCTGTGGTCTGGGCGCCGTTGTGCGTCCCCGGACCCCTTCCGTGGAGCCCACAGCGCCCTCTAGGCGAGCGCGGCCCCTGACCCAGCAGGCCGCAAAGCCCGTGGGGACCGGGACCTTCGCCCTGCTCCCCGTGGGGGGTACCCCCTCCCGCGGGCCGGGAGCGCTCGCCGCGGATCAGCGTGCGCCCCAGATGACTCACCCCCAAAGTCTGCCACGAAATACCTCGTTTTCATTTTCGTTTCGCTCTAGTATGTCCATAGTCTTTGGAGACAAATGACGTCATTCTCTTGACAGCGTTTTGTTTTGAGTAGTGGTCTTTCCATTCACAAAATATAGTAATTCTCCGTCACCGAACACGTCAAGTCCTGGAGAACTCAGCGTTCCTACGCGTGGTGCCGGCTAAGGCTGGTGGCGAGCGGCTCTTCTTTCTAAACGGGTCAGTCTGGGTCAGTCTGGGGAATTTCGGTTGTTCGTTTTAATCAGGACGATACCTTTAAAAACAATCAACTGGCCCAACAGGGAGCCATTTACACGAAGCTGCGCGTCCCTAATCAGAGCTCTGAATTTTAGATTCAGCTTTCCCAGGGGTGGAACCACAGACCAGCCAGTCGGGGGGGTCTCTGGTCAGCGCTGGTGAGCTCATCCTCCTGGGACGCCCCTGCACCCCTAGCAGAAAGTGGCCTCACGGTGGCCAGCCTGCCCCCCGCCCCGCCGTGCTCCCCTCTCCCTGCGGGGGGGCAGCTCCTGCTTCACGCATCGTCCTTACACCCAGTGACATCGGTGGAGTCCCCTCGGCTACCTCTGGGCGTCAACACTGCTGATGTGTAAGGTCGCTTTCCGGGGGGCGGGGCGGTCAGCTCGCGCACACGGCGGCCCCCGAGGCGGGGCCGCGGTCGGATGCGGAAGCCCTGCACGTCGGATGTGGGCCCTTCAGAACAGCGTGTTCTGGTCACAGATGCCACACATCTCATTGTCCTGAGAGAGGAAAGGGGAAGGGATGAAGAAAACTCAGATGGGCCATCGTGTTCTGTGCGTCAGCCTCCGGCCGTCCCCCGGACTGTCCCGCCCCGCCCCGCTTCTTCCCCGGGGTGGCCTGTCGGAGCCACTGAGGGAGGTACACCGGGAGGGCACGCACCGTCCCCACCGGTCACGCACAGACCCGCGGCCTCTTCCCTCCCTCGCCAGCGAGCCCGAGAAACAGTGGGCTGTTTTCCCAAGATGGAGGAAGTCGAGGAGAACTGCTCATTTTCTGAGAAGGAATCAGTGAATGAAACGACAAAGACAGCTTTGTCCTTTAAATGCCACAAAGTCCATCAGGGCTGGTAATAAACCACATAATTGTCTCCTTTATGTCTGGGTCCTAGCGGAGGGGCTGGGCTCCCAGCTCTGCTAATGAGGAGGAAACGGGGAGGGGCTCAGCTTCGCGTCTGAAGTCCTCCCCGGGGGCCCACGTCGGCCACTGCCGCACAGATCAGTCACCGCGCTCAGCAGTTCCCTGAGCTGTAAGGCGGACACACGGAAGCACCGCGCCCGCCGGAACGCTGCGCTGAGAAGCGACGCCCGTGCCTCACTCGGCTGTGGTTTCCAGCCGTGCCCCACGACTGCGCGTGTCACTCGGTTAATTACTGTTTAACGAACGTGCTATCCACTCGCAGAACTCCTCGCACGGCCTGGCTGCGTCTGTCACTGCGGATGCAAAAGTAGAGTGGGGTACATCACACTCATCTCTCTGTGTATGAAAGTTTTCTTTATAATTTTTCTATTTTATACCCTTCCCATAATAACCTTATATTCTTTCTGTTTTATGGGACACTTTTATTTAGCTTTAAAATCGGGGACATCGATGAGATTATTATTCACCGAAACACGTGCCGGAGAAAGGTGCGCGCTCTCTGAGTGGAACGTCCCGCGGGGCTGTTTCCCTCCGGCCTGGCGTGGGGCGGTGCATGCGGGTCGCTTGTTAATTATCTACCCGCAGGTGAACCTGGCGCATGGAGGTTGATTGGGAGCACCTGTTCCAAAGTAGCTAGTGACAGGGACATCCATCTGCCCCGTGCAGGTGGTTCTTCTGTGAAGAGACAGGAGCGATCCGTCTCAGCCCAGGAGATCGGCCCTGGGGCCAGGCCTCTCCTTCCAGCAGCCTCCTCTAGTGCCCGGCTCCTTGCGACAAGGGGCCAGCGGGTCAGGGTGTGTTTAAATGCGAGTCGAGTGGGTGCACTGTGAAGGCGACGTGCCAGGGAGACCCCTGGGCGGTGTCGTGGGGGCCGGGGGACAGGGGCAGGAACGGCCTGGGCTGGGCGGCAACCCGAGCAGCACCTGGCAGCCCGTCTCTCGGGCTGTGTGGCCCCTGCCCGCCTGATTCCTGACGGAGGGCGCGGGCTGCTGGCCGCCTCGCTGCCCACGGGGACGCGTCACCTCTGGGGCCGGCACAGACCACGTCCCGACTGCACGCACCGCCCTAAGAGAGCCGGCGGCCAGTGCAGGAGCCCCTGGGGCCAGTGGACGTTGAGCGATGCGCTTCGCGGGCTCCGGCCCGTTGCCCATCTGCAGGGTGAGGCCAGGACTAGACCGCCAGGCACCTGGCCGTCCAGCCGCCGTGCAGGGCGAGCTCCTGGCGCTCCTGCCGCGGCTCCTGCTGTCACGGGCAGCGGCCCGCGTGGCCGAACCAGGAGGCCCCTGGCCGCGGCGCTTAGGGCCGTGCGGCCGGCGGTTCAGGCGCCCTCGTGGCTTGGTGAAGACACTGTTCTCCCCTCGGGGGTCTTGTGGGCTCCGGCGAGACGCTGTTGGTCTCAGTGTCACAGGGCTGCTCAGCAGGTCACTTAGCACGTTGTGGTTGTAAGTTCTACTGAGCGGCCACTGTGGCTCGGCTGACTATCGATTTCCGTGTCTATAAAGTGGGAAGATAATGATTTTCTCCCACAGTTATTTATGAGGACTCAATTAAATGAGCTGACTCTGTGCGGTGCAGCTCAGTGCTGGCTGCTTCATCCAATTAGCGTGACTGTTCTCGAGGTCTTTGCATGTGGGAGGGGACCCCAGGGGATCTGGGGACTCACAGTGCGGCCTTAGTTACGCGTGCATCACGGAGAATCGCCACCCAATGCACCCATGTCACCAAGTTGTCTTTTGTAACATACATGTTGAAAGGGAAGAGGCATTTTGGAAAGAAGCCTAAGGGGACAGTGGCCCCAGAGGGACCGGGCATGGGAACCCAGCTCAGCCCCAGCACCCCGGTTGGCCAGGGCCGAGCCCACCCCAGGGCCCTGCCGGGGAGCTGGCCCGCCTGTCCCACCCAGAACCGCGTGTGGCTTCGCCCTCACGGGGCGACCTCGCCTTGGTCAAAGCCCAGCGCCCATTGCGTGTTGTGGCGGTGCCCGGCGAGGAGGCAGGAGTGGCCGTGAGCAGGTGCCGGGTCGTGCTGTCCATTCTCGGAACGGTGACCGTGGGGAGCCCGCGCAGCCCGCGGGCGCCTCGCTCGTCTGCCTCCTG
This sequence comes from Eidolon dupreanum, assembly GCA_028627145.1. Taxonomy (NCBI): domain Eukaryota; kingdom Metazoa; phylum Chordata; class Mammalia; order Chiroptera; family Pteropodidae; genus Eidolon; species Eidolon dupreanum. The sequence goes on along the minus strand of CM053507.1, from coordinate 152,373,014 downwards.
CGGCCACCAGCGAGGCGGCCATGCCGTGGGGCACCTCGGCCAGTCGCGTTCTGCACTGCAGGGCGACGCACCACGGGAAGCGTCCGCCGACGAGGGCACGTGGCCAGGGACCCTCATCACCTTTGTCACCGCGGAGGCTGGCCTGCGGTCTCGGGGCCAAGAAAGTCGCTGATGGCGCACGACACGCGGGCTTCGCCGAGGCAGCGGCGTGCGGCGTGGTCACGACGGCGCCTGCCCCGTGACGGGGCCACGCCGCGTCCCCCCAAGGCCTGGACCACGGCTGTCTGTCACTGCAGCCAGGCGCGGTGGGCGTGGCTTCGCGCGTGACTGTGAACGGACAGAAGAGACACAGCCGAGCCCCGCGGCCTCCCTCGCCGGCCCTTCCTCGGAACCGGCGCAGCCCAGATCGTCACGTGCAGGGTGACGCACGGCCGGGGAAGCGCGTGCGAGGCGCTCGCGTCGGCCACAGCGCCGTCCGGTGTCACTTCGAGGTGTGCCCTGCTCGAAGGTGCGTTCGGCCCCGGGTCAGTGAGAGCAAACCCCGGGCCGGAGCGAGCCCGCGCCCCGCAGCTGCGCGCAGCTGAGGGAGAAGGCCGAGCGCACCCAGGAGGCCTCTCGGCGCGCGCGAACCTGGACGCCGCCCCCGGACGCGTCGGTCGTTCACGACATGCATTACGCAGCGGCGTCGTCAGTACGCGACAACGTGCAGAATGCGCTCCGGGCACGTGCAGACAGACGCAGACTCCCGCGTGCATGCACCGATCCTGCGGCACACCCCGCACGCACGCCTGTACGCTCGCCCGCACACTCGCCCGCACGCCTGCACACTCGCCCGCACACTCCCCGCACACCTGCACACACGCGGCAAGGGGCAGCGGGAAGGAGCAGGGCTGCGAGTCCGAGACCAGTATTCCAGCCCTTTGTGCTAGTCGCTCTCTCCCGACCTCCATGGCCTCGGGGTTCGGACCAATGGCCTTTTAATTACAAAATCCTTTCATTGTGTGTCCCTCAGCCCATCCCGCCAGATGTGCTGCAGATGTCTTATTTAGGAGGAGCCAGGTCGCTAAGCTTCTCAGCGCCAGAGCGGGGACCCCAGCCCTTCCTGTGAATGGAGCTTCTATTTTGAGGCCCGCCCAGCAGGGAGCTGGCAGTTCCCTTGACTTAAGCAGGCCGGGAGGACTGAAGAGTGGGCTATCTGTGCAGTAGGGGAGAGCGGACGTTAGATGCTCACTGCGTTTCTGAGTAGTCGCTGGTTCACGGAAGAAGCCGAACGTGCATTTCCCACCACGCCCGCTTCCTCCCTGCGCAGCCGAGGGCAGACGCCTCCGTTCATCTCATTTTTTATTTGATATTTTGTCATCATGACCTCATTAGATATTAGCAAGCATTTGCTGAAGCCTTATTTTAGGAGGATGCTTACATTTCGTTATTTCTCCTGTATCATCCTCATAACCAAACTGTCATTATCATCTCGGCTTTAGAGATGAGAGCCCTTGGCAGAGCTGCGTGACGTCACATGTCCAAGGCCACACAGCCAGCGTGTTCTGCCACTTCGAGCCTGTGGTGTTAGCCAGGCACGGCTGAGCTGTCTTCCAGGAGGGCGACGGCGTGAGTTCTCAGTCAGACGCGACGGTGCCTTCGGCTGCCACGTCCCTGCCCAGCACCATGCCGCCAGTCACCGAGACTTGCCCATGGCGCAGGAGCAGCTGTCCCACCCGCCCGCTGGCGTGTCCCTCCGCTCCCCCTTCCTCAGCGCCAGGGTGGTCCTCACGGGCTCTGCCTCCGGAGCTGTCCTGGGAGTTGGCACGATGCCCAGCACACGGCGCAGCCCGGGTGAGGGGGCTGGCAGTGGCCGTAGCGGGGGCATCTTGGGGGGTGGAGCTCCCATTGCGACAGAGGACTGAGCTGGAATCTTAGGTTTGCCACGCACATATTTCAATGACCTCTTTAGCCTTGCCAGTATGTTATCGTCTGTTTTGTAGGGTTCTGCACAGATTTCCCAACAAAGCCAATGTAGAACTCCACATAATGTGTGTCTAATAAGCCTTTGTATGGCACTAAGAAAGCACGTTATATATGTATGTACATGTTCAACAACCCCACAGAAACAAGTGTGCGTGTATGCCTTTGTATATGTGTGTGTTACCTGCACATGCTATGTACTCGTGCATGGGGTGTGTGACACACACACAGTGTGGGGCGAGGGAATATTAGCATTTAATAGCCACTGGGACTGCCCCACTGCCCACTTGGATCTGCGGAGCCCAGCTCATCTGCAGAAAACATAAATACAAACGTGTTGGCCAGATCAGTAGTTACAAACAACCTAAATAATCAAAGGAATTGTTAATGAATAATAATATACCAACATGACTGAAAGTTATACGGCCATTAAATTCATGTTTCGGAGGAATATTTAATTACCTGAAAATTTCACAGTAAGTTTCCAAGGGAAGAAACTAGGACACAGGGCCGACTGCACGTCAGAATCTCTACACAGGACAGTGTGTAACCTGGCCGAACACAGACAGTGCGGAAGACCCAGAGGATGTTCAGTGGTGGTTCCCGCCCGGGGGCCTTGCCAGCGAGCCTTATTTTCTACACGCTAGGCGCGTTTGTGAGATTTGTGCAGTATTTCACCTGAACGTGGATTCTGTGTGCTGTGATGACAATGACAATTGAAATGTTGTAAAAAGTAAACACTGTTCAGTGTTTAAGAGGCTCCCGATTACCGCCCCCCCCCCACGTCCAGTCCGTGCCCTGCGTCCTGCTCCGTGGGCAGTCCCCCGCCCCGGCCAGTGCCGCTGTGCAGTCACCCCCTCCCACCCCCACGTCCCCGCGGCCCGCCCCCAGCGCCTGCTCTGAAGGCCCCGTCCACGCCGGCCAGCGTCCCTTGGTCCGTCCCGGGTGCCTTTCCCACGCCGTGTGCCTCCTCCGGCGTGCGTGAGCGTCCTTCACCTGCTTTCAGGAGGGGACCGTCCTCTGTCCCATGTTCCTCAGCAGTGGCCCATGGGGACAGGGCTCTGGCGACCCCAGTCTCTTTCCTTCCCCTGTCGAAACCCCGGCTCTGGAGGGTCAGCCCCCTGGGGCCATGCGGTGGAGTGGCAGCTTGAGTCGCACGGTCCCCGGCTGCCTGCGCCCTTCCCCGGGCACAGAGGGCGAGGGCGAGGGGCGCACGGTCCCAGCGTCGGGCCCCCCACCCCCACCCCGCGCACCGGCTTGCGGTGGAGTCGCTTAACTCGCTGGTTATCTTGAAGCGTGTCGGCACGGCGAAGGGCAGGCAGCCGCTGGGACCCGCGCCTGGGTCCGCGTTCGCGTCTTTGCTGAGAGCGAGACGGTCCACGCCGAGTGTCCACCCCAGTCCCGGCGGCCAGCCGAGGGCTCCGCGTGGGTCAGGCCCGGCGGTGTGAGAGCTGGGGCGTCACAGTCTCTGGTCTTTCGAGCCTTCATCTTTCAAGAGAGAGAATACGTTCTTGAGGGTATGTTTTACGGACTCAGACGAGACTTTGAAATGCGCACCAGCGTCCGGCGCCGGGCTCCCGCCTCGGCCCACTGCCTGTTCCCCGGGGACACCTGCACCCTGTCCCCCCCCCCCCCCCCCGCCCCATAGGAAGCCTGAACGGTTTCTCATCCTTAACTGCCCCGGGGCCACACCTGCCCGTGGCTCTTCGCCTGCCGCAGCAGCAGGCGCAGGGCCCCTCACGACGCGCGGGGACGCCACACCAGCCGGTCGTTGACGGCGAGGGGCAGTCGGAGGTGTGGGGCCCAGAGTGGCCGCGAGGCCGGGCTTGCGGGGGGCAGGTAAGGAGCGCGCAGAGGCTGCTGGGCCCGAGGGGCGGGGCGGGGCGGGGCCAGCGGCGTCCACGCATTTATGGGCTGGACCGTGACCTGGAGGCCGTCCCTGCCCTCGCCAGCCACCAGGCCCGTCGCCCGGCAGGCGCTCCGTCTCCTGCCCCCGCAGGGCCCCTGGGCGCTGGCGGAGACGAGCGCAGGCCGAAGGGGACGAGGTGGCTGGTGCGGACGGCGCTGAGGCGGCGACGGGAACGGAGCTGCGACACGGCGTCAGATTTGGAGAGTGTCACACGCCCGTCACTCCGCTTTGAATTCACGGTCCTTCTCTGGGACACACCTGCTCGTGGACACGCGGCGGCCGGCGCTGCTCCAGCCCCGGCCGGTGGGTGTCACCAGGACGCGACCCTGGAGCCGCGGGCCGTGACCGAGCCGGGGAGGCCCCGTGAGCGGTGGACTGGTGGCTTCTGCCGTCCCCGAAGCACTCGGGCAGGAAGCGCCCCACGGGGACCCGAGCGGGCGCGGACGCCGGCGCTCTGCGTGGGCGACCCTGCCGGGCCTGGCCGCGCCGGGAGCCCGCGGCGTCCGCTGCGTCCGGAGCGAGAGGTCGGGCTGCAGGGTCCGGCGTCGGTCAGAGAAGTGGCAGAGCTGGGCGCCGCCTGGCGGCCACGCTCAGCGGTGAGAGAGGGGCCGAGAGCTCGGATCTCACCCGGGCCCCGCGGGAAGAGGGGTGACAGGAAGGGTAAGCGGTGTCGGCAAGACCCAGGACGAGCAAACGGCAACGTGGCCCCGTGCTCCCCAAAGCCAGACCGTTCCGTTCGATGACACCCAGTAAGGGGGGGTCGGCAGGACTGGGCCGGGCCCACGCTGAGGACGGCCGTTTCAGCCGCGCCGCGTGGTGAAGCCCCGGCCCTCCCTGCGAAGGAAGGTGGGGTCCCGGGAGGCCGTGTGTTCCGAGCCGGGGCGCAACACAGACCCTTTGTTCAGTCTGGGGAACACGATGTTGCCAGCGTGGTGGCCGCTGAGGGCCGTGACTCCCGAGCGCTCGCACAATGAGCCTGTTGACAGCGTCCGGGGGCGGGGCGGCCGTGGAGGCGACGCCACCAACACAGCCCCTGGCCGCACAGCCCGCGTCCAGCCGACCTGCGGCCGAGAGCCGGGACTGGGCATGGGAGGGCCGCTGAGTGTCCTGGAGGGGGCATGTCATGCTAAGCCCTGGGGCACCCCGCATTCGGCTCGATGAACCTCTTTTCACAAACAGCTTCGTTCTACGTTAACACAAAATGCCATGAAGTGTTGGTACGTGAATCTTATTATCACCACGAAAATCTTCCTTTTTCAAAAGAAGAAACCGACTCCTCTCTCGTCAGACGCCAGGAGCTCCTAAATACCTCACGGCACAGCCCGCGGTCGGCCTGAGCAGGGGGCGGGGTGCTGTGCGGGAGGTGGGGGGGGCGCAACCCGCACCCCCGCGTCCATCCAGGGGAGGTGCGCGTGCGTGTATGTGTGTGTGCATGCGCGCGTGCCCTCATCCTCAAGCTTTGCCGCTCAGCCCCAGGGGTAACCTGTCCCATTGCTCGTGGGTGGGAATGTGTCAAAGGCAGTCGTGGGCCCAGGCTTCCAGGACTGTCTGGAAGGTTTCTCCCGTGTCCCCCTCCATTGTTTTGATCCAGAGAACCTCAGGTCCGGCGCCGGTTAAGACTGAGAGAAGGTTGCGGGGTTCAGAGAGGCGGCCATTTCACTCCCCTGGTAAATGCAGGTGATGGGGAAGCTGAGAGCCGTTCCCCGCTGGCCACCGAGGGCTCCTGCGGGCCGTCTGGCTCCCTGGCCACAGGTTTCCCCCGCTGCTGCTGCCAGTAAGGCTCCAGGATTCGAAACCTGACACTTGGAGTCTGGCTTTCAGATATCCCTTTGCAAGGCCCACAGAGGGGAGCTGTGCTTGGGGGGGGGGGTTCATTTGCAATTAAAGGGTCAACCCTGTTCACAGCAGGTCCTCAGAGGGAAGGGGGAGGGGAAAGGAGGGGGAGGGGCAGGAAGACTCCTGTAGCTTTGCATAGACAGGACTGGCTTTATTCTCCCATGGCCATCGCCTGTTAAATGCTCTGCGGGGGGCCTGTCAGCAGCACTTGGCTTGTGACTGTGGGTGGCTGGGAGTCAAAGTGGCAAAGCAGGTGACTTAACCTCGGAACTCAGGAACTCAGTGAGCTGTTCTTCACTGTCTGTCAGCCAGGTGTCCAACCCCGCCCCTGCCAGCACACGGTCGACTCCCTGCGTCACAGGAAGGCAGCCGGGCCAGGCTGCTGGGGCAGAGCCGGCCTTGCCTGCCCCCTGGGTCAGGGCACGGCAGGAGTTGTCACCGCAGGGGTGGCACATGCCCACAGCAGTGCCCGCAGGGTCAGACACGGGGCGAGAGCAAGGACGGGGGCATGGGGGCGGGAGGCGTGCGGGGCCAGGGTACGGGGTTGGCGTGTCCGAAGCAGAAGCAGGGCTGCGGGGGACGGGGGTGTCTTCCTCCCCCAGGGGAGCAGGGCGGCCAGGGACACGGGGCCCTTGTGTGTGCGAGGCTTCGGCCGTGCGCAGCGATGGAAGCAGAGAGGGGACCCTGGGTGCGCTGAGCAAGGCCCGTAGGGAGGCACATGGTGAGAAGCAGTTCGCTCCACCACAAGGGGCAGTGGTGGGCGTGGCCCTGGCCCTGCTCCCTGGAAGGTTGGATCTGACCACTCTGACCTGCGCCATCAGGTAAATGCGTGTGAGGCCCGAGGGGTGGGCGACTGCCCGGTGGTTAAGCAGCTGGGGCTGGGCCTGTCCCGCACCCGCAGTGAAATGCGTCCTTCCACCTGCCGGCCGGCCCCTGGAGTAGCCCAACCCGCACACCCAGCAGCTGCGGGACCGGGCGGACGTGTCAGCCCCAAGCCCAGGTCCCCCCTCCGAGGAGCCGAGCTGTGCAGGACGGCGTGGCCTGGACCCGAAAACCGCGTGCCCTGTCTGACGCGAGGCAGGTGCTTAAGAAAATGACAGTTATTATCCCGTTAACGAGGAGATGAAAGACTTTCGTGATCACTTCTTCCCCTATAATTTTCCGATTCCATGGATTATCTATCGTTCATGACTTTTAATTTTTGAATAAGTGGACACTCACTCCCGCGTTGCAGCAACACGCGTGTGTCTTCAGATCTGAGTAAGACTGTCCTCGACCAGGTCGCGGGACCGGCAGACACTGCTCCCGGCACAAGCCCGGTCTGCTGTGGGGCGCATCTGGGCTCCGGTCGGTGGCGTCGTGCTGTCTGCGTTCCCACGGGAGGGAGGGACAGGCTGAGCCCCGTGTGCAGCGTGCGGGGGTAACCGCGGGCCCAGGGTCGTGTTTCCCACGCCGCGGCCTTGACCCCGCACCGAGGCCTGGCACCTGCTCGCACGGCAGTTCCCGCCTCGCCAGCCTGGAGGGTTCTGGCCACACCAGTGAGGTCGTCCGGCGGGCGAGCCTCTCCGTCCCCACAGAAAAGAGGGGCGTCTGCACGGGGAACCCTTCCCGCCCCCCGGCCCTCTGGAAAGAGGCGGTGGCCCACAGGTCATCCCCCCTTTGTTAGTGGCCGCCTGGCCCACCCCCTCGTTCCCATAGAAACTCTCGATTCCCTCCCCCACCCCAGCTGTTAGACGCGCTGCTGCCGCTTCGTGAGTTGCTCAAAAACGCCCACTGGATCTTCACGTTAAATGTGGAATTTGATTTTTCAGCAAACACTAAAAGCAGCATCTATGTAATTCTGCCGCGGACTCCCAGAGTCGGCATCGGGCGCTGCCCAGGGCCCCCAGGCAGCCACTTCCGCTCCCCGTCCCGGAACTTCCGCTCCCCGTCCCGGAACTTCCGCTCCCCGTCCCGGAACTTCCGCTCCCCGTCCCCTGTTCCCAGGACCCGCCAGAGGCTCCCGCCTTCCAGGCTCCTCCTGGCCTGCAGGTGGCACACTCGGGCCAGTGACTCACAGCGCGGTGACGGACGCCCGAGTGTGGCCCCACCTGGCCTTCCCCGCCTTCCCGCGGTGATTCCGGTGGTCGCAGGACCTGACGGGCCTGTCCGTGAGGACCGCGAGAGCCGCCGTGCCCTGGCTCCCGGGACCTCCGGACAGAGCGCCCTTCGTGTCGCCCCTGCGTCGACGCGCCGTTCGGCTCTGGCCGTTTCCAGAACGGTCTCTTCGTCCTGCGTTTTCAGAAGCTGAGTTCCGTCGCGCCCCGGCGCGGCTTCCTGGGCCTGTCCCGCGCCGCGTCGCATTGGCCCCCCGGGCCCGTGCGTGTGTCTCTGGCCAAGCGCGGACGCTCCGCCGCCGTTCCTGCGCGTCCGCTGTCGGCCTCGCCTCCCCTCGCGGCCCGGCGCCGATGGTGGCGGCCCACAGCCGCGCCTGCCCCTCTGTCCGGCCCGCGCTCTCGCTCGGCGTCGTGGCCTCTGCGGCGCCGCCGGTCTTTTTCCCGCCGCTGGTCGGCGAGGCCGTGACCGCTCGCTGAGGCGTCGCTGCCACGGCCCCGGGGTCCGTCTGCTCGTCCCGCGTCGTTCCCGTCCCGCGCTGGCCTCTGCCGCTTCCCTTCTTTCCGGTGGGCTCGCGGCCCCCGCTCTGGTGTGACGAGCGAGAGTCCGATGTGTCGGGGGCTCTGGTCTCACTGGGACTTTCCGCCTCGGCTGGCGTCTGTGACATCGCTCCGGCGCGTCTGGGACGAGGACGTGGCCGCGTCTCGCCTTGCGGGGTGGGGGTCCGCGTCCCCGTCGGTCGCTCCCAGTCCACAGCGCGTCGAGTCCCCTCACTGCTGGCTTGCGAGGCGTGGCCCCCGTGTGGCTGCCACTGACGCCGCAGGGCAGCGGCCTCATGGTCGCCACAGGGTGAGGTCCCGGCTCCGAGGCGGCCTTTCCTGACTCCAGCCAGCAGCAGCGTCGCGCTCCTCACTGCGCCTGTGACGGGGACAGCCGGGGCTCCGTTCAGCCTGCACTGTCAGCGACGCAGACACCGAGCTTCCAGTGACGCTTGCTGCAGCAGCGCCCGCCCCCGCGAGGCTGCCCCTCTGGAGGGTGGGGGCTGCTGCGTGCCGAGGCCAGGCGTCCGGGCGCGTGGGGAAGCCAGGGGCCCTGGCCACGGCGCCGGGCCTGGCTCCTGAGCCCCTCGGGTCCTGCACTTTCCTCCCCGGCCTCCAGAGTCCCCGTGTTTGCTTCCTGCATTCTGTGCGGGGTTGACTGCGTTTCGTGGGAGGGGCGGGAGGCCCCTGGGACGCATGTTTGTCACAGGTGGCCCAGGTGGTTCTAGGGGTGTCTGCAGGCCACAGTCGGGGGGGGGGGCGTGCATGCTACAGACAACAAAACTGGGGCTGGAGAGACTCGCTCAAAGGCAGCGGCGGGAACACTCAGGTGCACGGCACCGGTCTGAGCTCGGAACCGGGTCTCCTGCCCTCTGTCTCGGTGCCACTCCCTCCTGTGACAGGAGGTGAAGCTGCCAAGGCGCAGAAGGGACCTGTGTGCGGCAGTCACTGACGTCCGGCAGACCTGGCAGCTGGCCAGAGGTGACGCTGGCTCACGGGGCAGCGCCGGCAGCCTCGTCCCGTCTGACCCCGTGTCCCCCACATGCTGCGGTGGCGTCTCCTGCACAGGACCCCGGGCCCTCGCTCCTGCAGGGCTTTGTCTGCACGTGGTGGTCGATCCACAGCCCACCAGGGTGCGTGTGCAGCCCGCACCGCCCGGCTCGCGCACGCGGTCACAGTGACACGCCCGAGTCAGCCAGGAGACACAGGTCTCCAGGAGACACAGGTCGCGTTAGCTCTGCAGTGTCGCTGTTCACAGCTCCCGTCCCCTGGGTGCAGCGCACAGCACACCCCCTGGCGCGGGGCGGGAGGTCTGTCTGCAGGCAGCTTCGGGAGCCCTTGAACTCCCCAGAGGGGACCTGAGGGGGCAGCAAGTGGCCTGAGGGCGGAGGTGGCATGCAGACGCGTTGAGCGGAGCAGGGCGTCCGTCAGCGGCTGCCGCTCAGCGACCAGCCGTGCACAGGTTGGAGCAGATGGCGTGTGCCTGCTGCCATCATGCTCAGCCATGATGAGGGCGGGGAGGACACGCGTCGGAAGAATCACAGCAACTGCACGGCCGAAAATAATTACGATGGCGCAGCTAACGGCCCAGGGAACTAGACAGCGCCAAATGCACTGGGACTCTGGCCACATGCGGGCAAGTGTCACAGCCTGAGAACGGAAGATGGATGGCTTTATCTCCTGCTCTGTGGGGAGAGCGTGCCTCCTCCCCACACCCTCTCCTGCAACAGGCCTGGGGGACCGTGGCGTGGGAACGCCTCCATTCTGAAAGGGGATCGAGCCAGCAGCAGTCTCGGACTATTACAAACTCGAGACACTCGGAGAACATCGCGATGCTTTTGACTTTGACCTGTAGGCGTAACTGGTGGCAGCTCACAGCGTGCTGGGGACAGCTGTCCGTCCCCAGACCTGGATTGTATTCCTTGGAGGGAAGGGTCAGGTCTCACACTTCTCTTGGGTCATTTAAAGCGTTTATGGCGTGCCTGCCACATGGGTGGCCGTGCCTAACCACCCATGTGGGAACGGTGACAGACGCCAGGCCCGCCGTCCTGGAGGGTTCCTGGACTGGGCACTTGTACATAGCAACCCGGGGTGGACGGCCGATCGCTGTCCCCGCACAGACCCTGCGGGGTCGCTGACGTCCTCACAGCCGCCCCGGCTGCTGTGGGCGCGGGCGCCTGACGCTGGTGCCGAGACCCCTTCCTGTGCCGCTCTCGCAGTCCCTCAGCAACTGCATCCTGTCTCGGCCCCGTGCTCAGCCCCAGGGGAAGAACGTGCCGATGTCAACACTAAACCGCCGCGTGTGGCGTGGGGCACGTTCAGCTCTGGTCTCCTTTAAAGTAGTGGTGCGGGGCGCCCCGTCTCCGCATGGGGGACCGACCGCTGGAGCAGTTCCTGGGAGACGCACAGACGCGCGAGCCTCAGCGAACGGGTCAGCACGTCGGGGCGGAAGCGGGGGCGGAAGCAGACGCCGTGAGCCCGGCAGGCTCGTCGCAGACGTCAGGGGAGCGAGCGCATGTCAGGAGTCTGGCGAGGAGAGGCGGGACGTTTCCTAAGTCGTGTGGTCGGTTGACATCCCGCCAGAACTGATAAGGAACGAGCCCCCCATCTGCTAGCTCATGCAGATGAGCTGGTGATCTCATTTGGTCTGCTAGGTGACAGGCGCCTCTGTGGCTAAGGCACCGCCTGGGTTGGCACCTGGGCCCCGTCTGGGGCAGAGTCTGCAGTTTAGCTGTGGGGTGGGACTCGGTGTAAATAAGGCCCCGGGAATCCCAGGACAAGAGAGTAGGAGCAGAGGGAAGGCCGCTGCAGGGTTTAAATCCGCCCCCGGCAGACGTAGACCACCACGCACACGTGCGTCCCTGCCTGAGTCCCCAGCGGCCACGACCTGTGGGCAGTGGCTCTGAACGCAGCCGTCACCGGGGACTGTAACCCCAGCGCCCAAGGCCAGGTCCAGCGGGATGGGCCTCATTTCTCCCTGGACCTTTCACCCATGCTCTGGATAACAAGAGAAGGCAAGAAAGTTTTAAAACACTTAAGGAGTGAAATGTCACAGGTCGAGCATCATAGTTTAGAAAACCGGCAGCTTCTGTGTGCACCTCTCATTGCAGGCAGGAGGCGGAGGAGAACAGCGTGTGAGGACAGAGCGCGGGGGTCCAGACGCCCCCCCTCCCCGTCCCCATCCCTCTGCCCTGTGGCCCTGGGGAGCCAACCTCCGTGGAAAACAGAGGTTAAAAGGTCTTCTGAAGCTGAGTGGCAGAGGCAGAATAGATACGATCTTTAATTCACTTCTGTTATTCCAAGCGGCATTTCATTCTTCTAATTTCTTTTTTAAATTACCCATTCTTGAAAGGTGGCCTCTGAGCTCGACAGTCCCTTGCCCCTGACACGGGTCAGAGCTGGTTGCGGTCTGTGTGTCATAGGAAAATGCAGCCCCCGTGTTCCGGAGGTCATTAATGTTTCCTCCGGAGTGTGCTGTGTCGCAGGCACGGCGTGTATCTCGCCTTCGGGGTGCTGATAACAGGCGGGGCAGGAAGATCGATAACCCCGGCGTGGGGACTAATTGCTTTTGCTTCAGCCCGTCCCTGCCCCTGTCCCCGTCCCCTCCCCGCCAGCTCTTCACGAGTCCTTTAGACTGTCTGGGCTGTTGATTTCCACCAAGGTTCTCAACAGTCTGGACTCCAAGTTGAGTATAAAAAAAATGTCTCTCCCATTGACCATGCCGTTATACGTGCGTACTGGGCAGTGTCACCCACGGAGGGGGCATTCGAGGTAATTACAAAGGTGACAAGAAACGGAACCTCTCTGCAAAGAGCCATCCTGTACTCGCGGCATTTAATTACTTTCTTGTTACGTTTGTCACGATTTCATCCTCTGTGGCAAAGTCAAAGTTCTCACCCTGCGAGCCGTGACCAGCAGCCCACCTGGTCCCAGGCCGACGCGTGCTCTCCACGCCCTCGGGCTTCGCAGAGCGGGGCCGTCGCGTCTGCAGCTCCACGAAGTCGGCGTGGAGACACAGAGGCGTCTCTAGCTCCACGGCGAAGAACTCTGGCTCTCCACCTGCCGAATCTGTGGCCTTCGCAGAGCCGTTAACGTCCTTGTGCCGCAGTGTGCTCACCTGTGGGTTGCCAGGGATGATGATGCAAGGAGAAGGTCAGCACCGTGAGGTGCAGGCCAGGGACTGTCCACCACCGAGGTGCCGCTAACCCGCCCGGAGGTGCAGAGCGGCGTGGCAGAGCCTCGTCACCAGGCAGCGTGGCGCACGCCCCTCCCGGTCGACAGGGCTGTCGTCGTGGACGCGGCCACTTTTCTGTTTCACCGTATCGTTTTAATTTTGCCGAGTGGGAAACACATCTCTACCCAGGCCTGGGGAGGGAAGCCGTGCCACTGAGCGGCAGGTCACCTGTGGAGGTGGCTGCTCTTCTCGGAGTGAGGGACTGAGAGCCAACAGGACACACGAGCTCATCCTCATCCACACCACTGAGAGGTGGCCCTGAGTTGTAGCCGCATTTGCTCCGTCCCCCTGAGCGGTTTGCTGGCTGAAAGCCATCAGTCATTCTTCCTGGTAAAGGTCTTTTACGCTTTTGAAATAATGATAACGTCCTCCCAGACGCTGAGCCCTGCCGGCGTGCTTATCCTAACCCCGCGTTTTTGGGGCCCGTCTGGCCCGCGGTCTGCGCGTGCCCACACAGCGTTGCGTCTGCGTTGGCATGGTGACGGGCGATAGCGATGGCCGGCCGGCTCTGTGTGGCCCGGGCCTCCCTGCTCGCCGCGGCCACCCCGGCTCCCTGAGCCAGCCTCGCTTCCTTCTCTCCTCGGCGGGCGGCGTTTGAATGTTTCAGCTTCACTTAAACCTTTGGCGCATCCACCTTGCAAACGGGAGCCCACGGCGTCTCTCAGGTGAGAACCTTCACGGGGGAATGGACGATACCGGAATGCCCAGATCACTCCTTGTCTTCCTCTTGCCGTGTGGCTCGTATGGGATGGTGACGTCCCCGAGGGAGTGCAGCCCGTCGGGTGGACAGAGCGAGGCGTGTGAGCATGCCCCTGTGCTGGCCTCTGTCCCTGGGCTGCAGCCCACGTCGCTGGGCAGGCAGCCTGCGAAGCTGCTCAAAGATCCCCCCTCCACCCCGAAGCCCAGTCCCCAAGGGGCCCCCACGACTCAGGTCGGCCACTCTGCACGTGGGCAGCTGGCGTCTGACCCCGTCCCCGGGACGCCCCCGCGGCGGGTGCAAGTCCATTGAAGCCGTCTGGGTCGGGCGCCGTGCCTTCCCCGCGTCCTGCACTCCCGATGGGCTTGGTGCTGCCCGGGACACTCAGACACGGCGCCCCGTTCAATCCCCGAAGCGTCAGACTGAGGCAGCCAAGTCTTGTGTGTGTTTCGGACCTGATGTGGAGGTGGCGGGGGGAGGCTGTCCCACCGACCGCGGGCCCCCCCAGCTGCTGTCCGGGCCAGCAGCCTCAGCCTCTGCCTGCTGGAGGTTGCCTGACCCTGAGGTGGGGGCGGGGCACGCCGGAGCACGCAGCGCTCAGGACGCCGGCGCAGGGGGGCTCCAGCAGGACGTGCGCCTCGCGTGGGGTCCGTGAAGACCGTCACTGTGCTCTGGGTTCGACCTTCAGCTCGCTTCCAGGATGAGCGGCGTTCCGGTGACTGCTCACCTCTCCAGCCAGCTGTCCCGACAGCGCTCGGCCTCCCCGGCACTGCTGCGTGTCGTGTGACAGGACACGGCCACCACCTCCGTGCCCCCGTGCATGCGTGGACGTGGACACTCGCACACGCACATGCACACGCACGTCATGAGGAGGGAGCGGCGGGGCAAGCCAGGAAGCTTCTGGAGGAGGCGGCTCGAGCCTGGGCTCGACCACGGAGGGCGTTTGTCCAGCAGGGAGGGCGTGAAGGCCCCGCGTCCAGTCCCGGGCCCGCGGCCAGTCGGTGGCCGGATGCCTCCAGGGACTGGACACCTGAGCTCCGGGCGGCAGAGGGTGGAGTCGAAGCCAGTGGCAGGGGGTCCAGTGTCGGCTGTCACCGAGCGGCGGGCCAGCGCGTCGGGTGGCAGTGGCCGGCAGGGCCGTCTCTCCCTGTGAGACCCGCGGTGTACACGGAGCAGACACTCGGTGAACGCGGTCGAGTCACAAGCCACACAACTGACCCAGCGCAGAGGTCCTTGTCCGCTCCGTGACGTCTGCCTGAGTCCCCGCCCGGTGCCCGGTGCCCGCGGGGAGGACAAGGGCCGTCAGTGCCACGAGCTGCCCTGTGCAGCCCCGGCCACACTGTCCAGCCGAGAGCCGGACTCCGCATGGAGGGGACGGGACAGGATGCTCACGGCACAGCGGGGACGCGGGGCCACTGCCCGTTAGCGCCACCCGCCCGGCTCCCGGCGTGAGTGCCTCACGGGTCAGCCTCTTCCTGCCGGACGCTCCTCGCTCTCCAGCGGCCCCTGCAGCTTGGAGCCATAGGAGAGAGATGGACAGGTGTCCTTCGCGCCGAGACCGGAGGCGTCCGTCGTGCCGAAGCGTGGGAGGCGGGCGCCTGGGCAGAGCCGGCATCCCCAGAACCCCCGCCCCGCTCACCGGGGCGATGCTTGGCATCGTCGGCGTTCTCGGCTCCCTCTCCCGTGCGTGGCCTCCCCCGCTGGGGTCGGGAGGACGCTGCGTTCCCGTTGCGCCCTCCTGGTCCCAGGTTTGTGTGAAGAGCAGAGCAGAGGGAGTCGCCGCTCCCCTCCCGTTTGCTCGTTCACGGACTCGTCCGCCGCTTGCTCCTGCCGCCTCGCCGCAGCGCACACGTAGACGGTCGTCCGTCTTCACCGGTGCGTCTGGTGTCAGGGGGGCGGGCTGGGCAGAGACGAACGGTGCAGTGACTGCTCCTGGTGCGAAGCCCACGGCAGGCAGGCCAGTCTCGGTGGACCCCAAACTCTGTGAAATACGGCCGACGCTGACGCTGCACCTTGCTCGTCAGAAGTCACAGCGTTCCTGAGCGTTGGGGTCTGGACGCAGCTTCCAAGGCTCACGGCCTCAGGACCCGTGCCCAGAAGGGCAGTGGCCCCCCCCCCGAGGTTGGCACCCGGCCTCGCGTGTGTTGGGGAGAAAGTTGCCCTCCTTCGCCTGTGACAGGTTCGTGCAGACGAGGGCTTCCTGCCAGGGGGGTGCGTGAGCCGTGAGTGCGAGCACTGGGCCTGACCCCGCCAGCAGCCACAGCCGCTGGAACCGGGGTCGAGCAGGCTGCACCCCACGTCCCCTGCGCTCACCCCGCCTGCGGGACCGTGCGTGTGTTTCTGAGGTCTGCGTGGAGGGAGTTGAGAAGGCGCTCGCTGGACTCATTTCTTTGAGGAAGATCACAGCTTTGGTTGTACTGTTTGGTTTTGTTTTTGTTTACTTGAGGAAGAGTCATGTGTGGGTGTCTGGAAGTGTGGCGGAGGCCGGGGGAGCGTGGCCCGGGCAAGGTCCAGTGAGGCTTCATGCTGTGCGTGGGGCAGTTGGCGTCCCCAGTGGGGGTCAGTGGCCCCGAGGACTCGGGGGGAGGGGGTCAGATGAAGTCCACCACACACAGCCAGGGCCCGTGAGGACGGGACGGCGCAGAGGGCTGGCGGCTCAGCCCGGGGGCACCGTGGCGGGAGGGGACCGCGGGGCTGCCGGTGGCGGTGCTTGCAGACGGAGACTGTGCTGAGCTGATGCGCCTCTTCCTCTCCCCGAGGCCGAGACTGCCACCGTCAGCCTCTGCGGACGCCGCCACCTTCCCCAGGACCCGCCCGGGGCGGCCACGTGCCGGGAGAGGCTTCTCCAGGCCTCTCCGGGCGTCGCGAGCAGCAGGCGGGCGTGCCGTCGCCGCGGCCTCTGACCGCTGAGGCCCGGGGCTGGCGCGGAGCCGTGCTGCTGGCGGCCTGGTCGCCGTGGGGCCCGCTGCGGCCCAGGCTTCGCGGCACAGACGCCGGTGCCGGCCGAAGTTTCCGGATCACCGCGGAGCAGAGGATGTGCTCCCTAGGCCTGCGGTTCATTTCGCCCCAATAGAGGAAGTGGGCTGTTAGCCAGGACGGCGTCCCTCAGAACCCCAGTTACGGCTGGGAAGCCATGTGTGAAACTACTTCTAATAATCAAAGGTAGCTCTCGCCGCCCTGCAGCCCCAGCCCACGTTCGTCTGCTGCCGCTTTAAGGAGAGCTGCCGATCCCCAGGCGACCCCAGCGACCTTAGCTGTCTTCACGTCCACTCTCCAGTGACCTTTATTGTCGAGATGGGTAAAATCCAAGACAGATGACGCGGACGCGTCCGCGGTGTGCCACGTCATTTTGCTCTGGGCTTCACCGTCTTGATGGCACTCCCCGTGGAGAGCGGGGTGTGCTTTGAAAGAATCCCTATTGTGCCTGGTTATTAAATTCAAGTTTTAAAGCAGAAAGAGGACAGTGTCAGGCTGGAAACTGTCACTTGGGGAAGGAGGTCAAACCACAGAAGAAAGAACCCGGGGGAGGCATGACAGGGCCATCACAAACCCCAGTGACGATGCGAGTGTCGCCCCAGCCAGAAGCCATTTCCAGAAGCGACGGATGCGTGTGGCTGTTTGCATGCTGTTTAACGATTCCCCTCCTGCGGGACTCTGTGGGGGCCTGTGGGCGGCATCCAGGCCAGAGGGCCCCTGGCCCGTGAGCATCCGAGCCAGTTTTCACACATCCCCCTCGTCCCCGGACGCGTCTGACGTCCACATTCCTCATGGTCCTGAGCGACTGCACGGGCGGCGTGAGCATCGCAAATTTAATTGTTTTTCATACAGACTAGCGTCACTTCCATGTCATTGTGGTCTACGGCTCTGCCGTTTTGCACGATGTCACTTCATCCTCCGCCAAAGCTGCTCTGTTCTCATATGCACTCACGGGATCGTTCGTTCGTTCATTCATTCATTCATTCAGCAAACGCTTCCGGAGCGTGTCTCACGTGCTGGGATTGCATCTGCTGCTTCAGATATACAGACGACTTGCCTACCATTGTGTCCTTCGCCAAGAAGGGAGGGGAAGGCGGGCGTCCGGGTGACTGGCGAGGTCCGTGCATCCCACGGTGACGTCTCAGGGTCACGTCCTTCGGCAGCGTGTCTGACCCCGCCTGACTGAGGGGGTCTGGGGGTCAGGGGAGCAGAAAGGTGGCTTCCTTCTGCCCCCGTCATCGTCTTAGTGACGGTAATGACCGAAGACCAGACTTGGCGTTAGCGCTTTGTCCCCGGAAGGCCCTCGAGGCGGGGAGGCCCTCGGCCCCTGTCCGTGGTGCTGAAGGCCGGCTGCCCGCGCTTTCTGCCGCGGTCACACCCGGCAGCGCACCCAGCAAGCTGCCGCTCATCCGTGCTTTCTCTACACCCCGGCAAGAACCACTGCCAACCGCTTGCCCTGTCGCACTGCGAACGAGATGCATAGTCTTCGCCATGGCTCCTGAGGCATAGCGAGCTGGCCTGGGCCCTGCGTGGCTCCGCGTCACCCCACGTGTCCCATCTGCCCCAGCTCCGGGCACACCGGCCTAGTCGGCAAACAAGCCAAGCGTCGTCCACTGACGGCGAGACACGGGGCTTGAGTATGCGAAGCAAGGGTGAAACCACCCCCCTGCCCCCCTCTGCCCGTCACCCAGAGAATCAAGTGACACAGCATCTGCGGACGGCATGCCTCACCGGGAGCAGCGAGGGATGTGGAGACAGTGTCACCAGGGCTCAGACGTGTGTGGGCATGACGTCGGTTGGGGCCATGGTCAGCCGTGGCTCGGACAAAGGTCGAAGCCAGAAGAGAGAGAACCCATTAACTTATTTGTCTGCATCACCTTCCAAATGTGAATCCGAAAGCTGCTCCTCTTTGCACTTAGGTGAGAGAAAACTGGTGACAGGACAGAAGGGGTGCCACCAAGAGCACGGGGTCGCTACCGACTAGGGATCGGGCGTGGCCGCGAGCCAGAGCCCTGGTCCCCGTGGACAGTAAGTTCTTCGTGAAGAGAGAGAAACCGTAAGACACACAGCCTGGGGCTCGCTTCGCAGGCGGACGCGGCAGATACAGGCGGAGCAGACGTGGGGCATGGGAGGGTGGAGACACCTAGGCTTGGCCTCTCGGGCCCTGCTGTGCGGGCGAGACAAGGCTTGGGCCCTGCAGAGACCAGCGACAAGGCAGAGGCCACCCTCCCCCACTGGTCCGAGGTCAGCAGAGGGAGGGACTCGGGGGGCTGAGGGCAGACGCAGGGCCAGGCTTCCGTTACAGGGAACGGCAAGCACGTCTGAGGAGATGCTCAAATCTCTGCTCGCCCCAGAAGTCTCACTTACCGTTTTGACTCTTCCACAAAATTGGAAGAAAACAAGGCTGGCAGGAGACATCAACAGCATGGGAGGCTGTCTGAGGCCTGGCCTGTCACTGAGCGCATCGGGAGCTGACAGGGGACTTTGCACCCGCCGGGCTGAGGGAGCAGGCGCTTCCCACGGTGGCTGGGGTGACAGGAAGTGGCCTTGGCTTTTCAGAGTAAAGTGTTTCTGTGACTCTCAACATTAAAAATATGCCACTAGCGGGGCCCAGGGAGAGGCTTCTGAATGTGAGGGAATGCTGTGGGGGCACAAAGGGATAAATTCGGGGCTCCCTGCAGTGTTGATAACAAAGCGCACGACGAGACTGAACAGGAGTGCCCCCAACAGCGTACTCTCCGAAGGGACAGCCGTACCTGAGCGCCACACTCCCAGTGCAAAGGAGCGGGCGCTTGCACGGCCACGCCCGCGGGTGCAGAAAGCGCGTTGGGCCGTGGGGACACTGCCCAGGCTCGTGCAGGGCGTCCTGCCACATACGGCTGATGCCGTCATGGACGAGCCCGCCCTCTCCGGACGTGCACGCGGGAGGGGGGGCAGGGTCCTCAGGGTGGAGCTCGCAAAAGGCGTCGACTCCACCTGTGTCGCTAGGTTGCTGTCCAGTGACATCGTGTTCCTGTGACGTGTGCCGTTAAAACTCGAGACGGTGACCAAGTTGGAGAGGGTGCGATCAGTAAAGCGGGGTGCTGCCCGCCTGCACGTTGCCGTCGAAGCCTCGTCCGCTGGTCGGCCCAGGTTCTCTTGACCGTTCAGTGCTTGTCGTCTTGATGTGACACTCAGATATTTTTTCAGACAAAAGGCAGTAGAATGTCTTTGAAACGCAGAGTAGCGTAGCAGTGAGATGCTCACGGGCTTTATCCCGCTGCAAGGTCGCTATCCGGCCTCCTTACACCGAGCTTCCCGCGAAGCCGTCTCCATCACGAAGTGCACGGAAGGGGCCCGGCCCTGCGAGCCCAGAGAGAGGCAGCCCCCCCTCCCCACCCACACCCTCCTGGGGGGTCGCGTGGGGTGCACCCCGCCCCCGCAGCGCTAGTGAAGAAAGCGGCGTGGCCGCTGAGGGCCGCAGCGAGGTGGACAGGGACGGGGAGTTGCTCACCCCGGAGGCGAGGAGGCCGAGATGACAGGACCGCCGACCCGAGGCGCCCACAGCCCCCCGCAGAGGACGACGGGTGCGTCCCCCCACCAGGGCCTGGGCGCCAGCGGCCCCTCTCCTCAGCCCTGCCGCACAGCCGCTGCCCCGGACT
>CM053507.1:152327541-152352626 GCA_028627145.1 Eidolon dupreanum | reverse complement strand
GGGGGGGTCGGGGGAGGGGAAGGTGGTGGAGGGGTTGGTGACCCTGGGGGGGTGCAGGGGGCGGTGGCCCCCAGCTGGGTGGAGGGGGCGGTGGCCCCCAGCGGGTGTGGACGGGCGGCGGCCCCTGGCGAGTGGCCCCGCAGCGGGTCCGGGGCAGCGGCACCGCGGGGAACGCCGGGCTGGGCCGGAACCGCGGCGCCGGAGCCTCGCGCCGAGGGGGAGAAGCCCCCGGCCCTGCCGCCCTCCAGCGCCCGGCCCCGCGCGTGCAGACGGGCGCCGGCCGCCTCCGGGGGCAGCGGCGACCCGAGCTGCCGCCCGCGTGGGCAGGAGCGCGCCGGGCTCGGGCACAGCGGCCCCTGCGGCCCGGCCCCAGCAGAGGTGGCTCGTCACAAGGGCCAGCGGGCCGGCGGGGCAGGGACTCGCTTCTCCCCCGGGGCCTCCTCAGCCCCCCCCACCGTCCCCTTGTCCCCACATGGGTGGCGCCGGGCGACGCTGGCGCCCGGCCCCGTGCGCTCCCGCAGCCGGCGCCTGTCGGGGCCCCTGTGCCGTGCCGTGGCCGCCGGGGACCATCCGGACGTCCATCGACAGGGACACGGCCACCCATCCGCGGGGACATGGCTGCCCGTGACAAGGCGCGGCCGGGACAGAGACCGGGTCCCCGGGGACGCAGACGCAGCTGTGCGACGTTTCAACCGCGAACGTTTCCTCCTCGCCGGCGTTTCGATTCGGACCCGGCGCGGGGCCGGGCAGAGCTGCGGGACCCTCTGCCCCCGGCGGCGACAGGGGTGAGGATGGAAGCGCATCCAGTGTCAGTGGAAAAGGGTCCCCTGGAGACCCCGAGTCACCAGGAAAATGCCCGGGCTGTTTTCTGCGGGGGCCGCCAACTGCTGGCTGCGATGCAGGAGGCCGCGGGGCCGCGACGCCTTCGAAGGGACCATGCCTGAGGGGTCACCTGGTTCCTATCGACAGAGATACAGAGAGAGGCAGGGCATGATTGACAGAAACAGCCGCACTGGGGACCATGAATCTCCTCATGGCAAGCACCATGGTGACAGGTTCGAATGGTCCCTTAGCCTGGTGACAGAGGGCATGGCCTAGCCCGGTGACAGAGGGCATGGCCTAGCCCGGTGACAGAGGGCATGGCTTAGCCCGGTGACAGGGCATGGCCTAGCCCGGTGACAGAGGACATGGCCTAGCCCGGTGACAGAGGGCATGGCCTAGCCCGGTGACAGAGGACGTGGCCTAGCCCGGTGACAGAGGGCGTGGCCTAGCCCGGCGACAGGGCGTGGCCTAGCCCGGCGACAGGGCGTGGCCTAGCCCGGTGACAGAGGACGTGGCCTAGCCCGGTGACAGAGGGCATGGCCTAGCCCGGTGACAGGGGACGTGGCCTAGCCTGGTGACAAGGCATGGCCTAGCCCGGTGACAGAGGACGTGGCCTAGCCCGGTGACGGGACGTGGCCTAGCCCGGTGACAAGGCATGGCCTAGCCTGGTGACAGAGGACGTGGCCTAGCCCGGTGACAGGGCATGGCCATCGTGGCGAGGAGAAGGGGCGGCATCGTTCTCACGTAGGTCTCTAAATCCTCCCTGACATGGAACTCAGCTCGGCTGCGCATTTCACACCTGAGCTGGTGCCTCTCGTCCCCGGCGAGGGGACCGCTGGGCCCTGCCACGTATGTGGCAGGCTCAGAGACTGACGGCCGCCAAGCGGAGGAAACACTGTCTTTATTTTAGAGAGAAAAACAGTGATTTAAGCCTAGTTTCTTGTGGGAGCTCATTAAAGTCCTTTGAACACACAGCACAGCCTCGTGGCCACCAGAACCCCCACATGTGTGGCCCGGACGGGTCGTTCACACCGGCCAGTCCCCGGGTGTGGCCCGGACGGGTCGTTCACACCGGCCAGAGCTGTGGTCCACACCGCAAGCTCTGCCCGCTTTTCCTCAGGAGAGTCCGCTTTGTGTTTTCAGACGGCGTCACAGTCCACTTCTTATTCATTATAATCTCCGCCCATGTGGTTTATGCCTGATACAATTTATTAAAACTTTTTCCTAATCTTTTTATTTCTAATTGTGTGTCCTTCGGAAATGTCATTAATTTTGAGCACCGATGCGTGAAAAATGACAGGAGAAAACGCCATGCACAAAACGGTCCCTGACCTGCCGGTGGCCTCAGGCGGCCATTGAAAAGTGGCGTCAGACCTTTCTCTAGAACACAGAGGCAAACTCAGTTGCATCCACTGCAGGTACGTAAGTGAATAAGTCATGCCAGAAATAACCTGAGAATGTGACATTTCTCCAGCCAAAAGAATGTGCATGCCCGCGGGCGAGCCGGCTCTTCAAAACTGAGTCCTTTCCCTGGAATATGTGGGTCTCTGAAGTCTGGTATTTCCTGGAATATCTGTGGATGTGGAAAGACAGGTGGAAAGGATGTTGTGCTTGAATTTTCTAGGTCATTCCTTCAGCCGTCAGCTCTCTCTGTCCGCTCTTGGATAATAAAATGCCTGTCGACATTGGAGTGGGATTTTTACAGCTGCGTCCAGACTGCATGTAGGATCTTCCATGCACTTCTGAGAAAACAAAGTCATGTTGATTGCAGGCAACTTAAACTTCACCTCCACGCTTTTCTTGCCTTGGACTTGCAAATCAATTACCTGTCTGTGCCCCTCCTCCTCCCCCCATCCCAGACTTGATGAGATAAAATTTTCCTGTCTCCATTTCGCTGTGGGCTTCGCGGGCTTAGTTTTTGCTGCTTCGGCTGCGAGTCGCTCGACGTGGACCCTCGCTCGCCCCCTCCCCCAGCCGAGCTTCAGCAGAGTGGCGAACGCCCCTACAGGAGCCGCACAAAGCCACGCAGCACCTGTGGGGTGTCCAGACTGACCAGCTGGCCCCTGCCCGAGCAGCCTCGTAAACACTTCGTTAGCAGGGCTTCAAAGGGGGCTTGTTTCTGAAGGCTCAAAGGCTCTCGTGTGATAAATTTGGAGCGTTCAGTGTGTAACGAAGGGAATAAGATGTCTTTGAAGCTCCATTATGATGCCCATGTGATGTGGAGAGATGAAGAAAGTCGTGGTTCTCTCTGGCTTTTGTGTCCTTCACGTTAGACAGAAATGGATGAAAGCGAAGGCCTAACACTGGCCACGTCCCCAGGAGGGAGGGTCCGTGCTCAGCTCCTCGCTGGACTGCGACAGACCATCAGCTGACGACTGGAAAAAAATGTTTTCCTTTCACGGTAAAGGACTGAGTTTGTTTTGTGTCATTTGAAGCTGTCCAGTTTCACAAAGCGTAAACCCATTTTTTTTTTTCTTTTTTAAGATAGAAATTGGGTTCTAACGTTGAGGAAAGACTAGAATAAGAATCACAGCGCTGGGCTCTACTCTTGATCTTTGTCACTTGCTGTATGTGACATGAAAGAAGGAACTTAACCCTTTGAATTTCATCTTTCCTCATTTGTAAATGAACCTGATAAAATTAACACATAAAGTTGTTTCAAGAGTTAAATGAAATGTCAACTGTTTTGTTTGCAGTAGGTAGTTTGCAACAAAACTTGATTAAATGGTTACAGCAGATTTTAGCTCTCTTTTTGAGGCTGAATATTCTCTTTTTACATTGGACTTTGTCTCGGGTAGTTTGAAGGACACAGATCGGAGGTGATTGAAGCTGCTGTAATTGTGTTCAGTGTGTTGCCTGCAGGAGGCGTGTGAATCTTTCTGCAGAATGGACCCTTAGCTGCCTCCAGAATCCCGAATGTGTCTGTGGTCCTTATGGTGTTAAGAACGACCCTCGTCACCAACGTTCATTGCAAAGCAATTGGTAGTCCTAGTGTGGTCCTGAATACCTAAGGAGTAAATTGGGTGTAATGGTTTATATTTAGTTAAGTGTTCTTGTCTGCCTGAGATTCTTCACACTAAAATTCGTGTCTCCCAATTTCCTGAAGACACCATCAGTGAGGACTGGAGATCTGAACAACTTTCCCCAGTTTTATACTAAAAAACTTACTTTGGTGATGTCCCCTAATTGAGGTAGGATTTTCTTTCTTTGCTACATCTCCTTTCCTTTTCATGGAAGCACCACTCTGGGTCCCCTTCTGTTGCTGATGGATTAGCTGACCAGTTTCCGGCGGAGCAGAGGTCCGGCGTCCAGTGCTGGGTGACCAGACAGTCGTATGTGCCCGCGGACCTCACCTCCAGCCTCCCCAAACCTCATGCATTTTCGTGGCTCCGCCCCACTTTCTCAGGCTTCTGAGTGGCCCCTCCCGGCATCCTCTACCCGCCCCACCCTCAAACTAGAATGCCCCCCCCTTTTTGACTTGAGAAATTAGTCCATTTCCTCACCTAGCTCCAATAACTATGCAGCCTCTGGAGAAAAAGGTGTTTATATTTCTTATCGTGGTTGTTTTCTTGTAAAGAAAAATTCTTGACCGTGAGCAAGTACACCTATTAAGTTAGATCGCCTTCAGCCTCTCCTCGTTCCCATGAGCAGAACCAGCGATTCGATGTATTTTCTTCCAATGCCATTTTCTGTATAGATGGAGATTCACATGTATTTTCTGGAAATGAGCTCAGGCCCTGTATAACCTGGAGCCGCGTTTGTTTCGGCAGCTGCCTGTCTGGGGGGCATCGGGCTCCCCAGAGTGCTGGGCAGAGGGCGGTCAGGGGGTAAATGCCCGTGTGAACAACGGAGAAGCCTGTACAGAGCTTAGGGACAGAAAGTCCCAAGAGTAGTGGCGTGAACGTCCTTCATGCCTAAATGTGCCTGGCAGACGTCACGGCGGTTCTCACGTGTCCCTCAGCATGACTTTTGATGACTTGCAGTTTCGTTCTTTAATCATGATGGACGACATCTGTGTCACTAAGCCCGCGGCCCTGAAGAACACGAGTCTGCTTTCAAAGTGTTCCGAAGCTGCGACCCGCCCTCGGCAGCACGCACGGCGGGCAGAGTGACAACACCACTCTCTGGAGAGATGCTTTCGTGACCTTAGGCAGCGCACGACTTCCTTGTGCCTTAGTTTTCTCATCTTCAAAACGAGGATGTTAGGAACGAGAGGCATGCACCCCCGGGGTGTGAGCGTGAGTGGCTGACAGCAAGCGCGGCGTCAGCGAGCCCGCCGCCACCCCGGGCCGGGCCGGCCCTGCTCGGCCGGTCCACGCCAGCCGATTCGTCCGGGCCTCAGGCGCGGGACCTGCCTCTCTGACGCCCGCATTACTGTCGCGTGCGTTTGGATCGTGTGCAAAAGCCAGATGTGCCTCGGTCGGCTGCATTCAGAGTCGCAGCTGCACGTCGTCGCGGACAGCCCTGCTCTTGGCGAGATGGTCCCCGTCACCTGAGGAGGTCACGCAAAGTCACAGCCAGATCTGGGTCGAGAGCTAAAGATCGCCCGTTTCGTTTATCTGTGACTTACACGTGGACACTTTTGCTCGTTGCTCGTAGACCTCTGCAGACGAGGTTTCGTTTGGGCGGTGGCACCTCATTCGACGGCGCTGACGCGTGGAGGCACACGCGGGGACGGGGGTGGCAGGTGCGGGAGGTGGCCTGCGGCTCCGGGCAGGTGAGTCTTCTGTGTGGCGTGGGTAGGACAGCGCCAGGTCCCTCTGCTGTGCTGGGGCGGGTCTCGCCGGTGGCCGCGCGTCCCAGCCTTGCTGGCGTGGCCGGGGGCCCAGGTCCCGCTTCCCCTGGAGAATCTGCCACAATCGACGGCCTGAAGCTCTGGGCCTGGCACAGTGCGTCCCTGGGGACACGTCAGGAGCCGAGTTGGCGAGTGCCTCTCAGGTCCTGCCCCGTGGGGGTCGGCATGTCGAGTGTCACCTCTCGGCTACTCGCCAGCGTAAACCCCACCCGCGTTCGACTGAGAGGAAACAGTGAAGAAATGTCCCAGTGGTGCAGCTAGAGGTGGCCAGGCTCATCCGCTCAAGCAAGTATTCACTGGTGGCCTAAGGGCCTGCGTGCTGGGCATGTCAGAGCCCCAGGGGGCCGAGGGCGGCCGAGCCGGCCAGGTCCGGGGCCCTGGAGCCTGCGGGGCCAGCCGTCTGTCAGGAAGGTTCTCGAGAAGGGCTGCGGCTGCCCCACGCGGTCCTGAGGTGCAGGGCAGACCCCCTTTCCGTGGGCGAGAGGTGGGTGCGCTCGGCCAGATGCCGCCCCGTGCGTCCCCGAAGCTGGTGACTCCTTTCCCGCACGTCACCAGCCCTGGTGCGTGATCCCGTCGTGTGTGACCCGCCTGCACTGTCCCTGAGGGTCCCCCGACGGCGGGGTGCCAGGCCGGGACCCACGACCACGCACGTGCTGGTGGCCTGAGCCGCGGTTTGCGCCATCCGCCCGGGGTCGTCCATCGCCGGAGATTTTGTTTTTTGTAACCATAGACTTTTGAGGCAAAAAGAGAATTTTTGTTGTTGAGCGACCTCGTGTCGCGGAGGCCGAGCCGGTCCCCGGGAGGCCGTGGTGGTGCCGAGCTGGGCTAACGCCCTCAGGTCTCGGGGCTCCCGGGGTCACTGCCGCCTGCGGCACGTCCCGCCCTTCGCCTGCTGCCCCGTGTGCCGGCGACACGGCGTC
This sequence comes from Eidolon dupreanum, assembly GCA_028627145.1. Lineage (NCBI taxonomy): Eukaryota > Metazoa > Chordata > Mammalia > Chiroptera > Pteropodidae > Eidolon > Eidolon dupreanum. The sequence continues at coordinate 152,346,089 of CM053507.1, read as the reverse complement.
CCGTCTCACGCCGCTCGCTGCCCGGGTGTGACGCCGGGGACGGTGGCTGGTGCGGGCGAGGGCCGGCCGGCCACGCGTCCCCACGGCGGCCTCACGCAGGCTGCAGGAGCGCGCGTGGGGTGCCCCGGCGCGCAGCGCGGCGTCTGACACACAGTGTGTCGTCAGCCGATGCTAGACAAGCGTCCCATGTGACCCTTAGTAGGCGGTCAGTAATTATTTCTTCATGCGCCTGTACTGAAATTACTGATCAGGAATATATTTCAGGGTTTTCTTTCAGAAATATTTGGAGGGCCAAACTCAGCATCTTCACATTGCTCATGTAAGAATTTGCTTATAAATAATTTCCCAAAGCCAGCGTTTTCTGTTTGCCATCGTTTTCCTGGTTCCCATTTCATTGTGCATCTTGGAGAATTTCCGTTTTCTGCTCATTTTTATTGTAACTCCGGCTTACATTCTGCAGAACGCCACAAGCATTGTGTATCATCTCTGTGTTAAAAGATACTACATTCATTCAACAAAATTGGAGTGAGCGCCTTGGCACACATTTTGTGGGTACAGACCCCCAGGATTTGAATCAAGATCTCATTCCTGCCAGAGACACATTAGTTGATAACAGAAAAAAAGAGGTCTATTTGGTCCCAACTTCTTAAGAGTATTGACCGAATATTGACTAAAGGCTGAGCAGCATTCAGTCTGTTTTTGAAATCACTAGAAATCCTCCAGTGTTTAAGGATTAACTGAGATTAAGCACATTTCTTAAAGAAAAAAGAATAAAAACAGCCACTCTTGATTCCAAGTGCACGCCACTCTCTTGCACAGACGCACACGCACGTTCACACACACGTACTTGCGCACACATGCACACACACGCTCACATACACGCACACACACAAAATAGGCATTTTCATCTAACGCACGTTTATTGTGCAGCTAGCATTTGACGATTTGACAGCCACTGGACTTGGCTACTGGGGAGATGAAAATTAATAAAAGTTATTCTTTTTTTTGGCCTTGGGGAACTCAAGAAGTTGCAAAAGACATTGCAGAGAAACCCCTTCCATCTGTGAGAATGAGGCCCCGGTTCCCGCGGCCCCTCCTGGTGGCCGAGGCCGGGTGGGGACTGACCACGAGCCGTCCGGCCTCGCCGACCGCCTCTGGGTGATGGCGGGGCCTGTGCTACCCCCACGGTCACGGGACACGTCCCGGGTGCCAGCCCCGAGCTTGGCGCCCGTCCGTGCGCGTCCTGCCCCGCAGACCTGCCCTGCCAGGTGGACGCTGTTACCCCTCGTCACCCACGAGATGGTCGCGGTCCTGAAGGTCCTGTGGTCAGCCCACGGTTCCACCGCGGGGAGGCACACGCTGATCTTCAGCGCTCCGTCCCCTTCTCCCCACGCTGCGGTGCGCCTTCGGTGGGCGCGGTGGCCCGTGTGCCCCCCTCTGTCGGCGTGACGCTCACGCCCGTGACCGGCAGGTTAAGGAACCGTCTGGCGTGCGACGCTCCACACGCCCAGTCGTCGGGTCGCTGCAGAGGTGTTCGGGGCCCTGGCTCACGTGCCAGGCAGTGGGGACGCAGCAGTGGTCAGGACGGGCCCGACGGAGCCCATGACACGCTGCCAGGCGCCTGGGCAGCCCGGGCACCGGGCAGGGGGACGCAGCCGCTTGGCGGTCGCTCACTCCTGTCTCGAACGCAGCTGCGGTTTACACGGTCCGTTGCAAAGTCGGGGAGCGGGGAGACTTTCTCTTTGCAGTATCCGAGGACAGCGCCTTGCAGAAAACCAGCACGTCACCTCGAAGTGAGGCGAGCGGCCGCGTCCTCCAGCAGCGGGGGCATCGCGTGTTCTGTCGCGGACGTCGACGCGGTCGCCGGCTCACGTGTCGTGTGAAAACAAGACAGCGCCTCGGAGCAGCAAGGCGGCCGCGGCAGGAAGGCGGTGGCCCCGAGCGCCCGCGTCCACCCTCCCCTCCCCCCGCGTCCGGCCACCTCCGTTGCTGTTTTTGTTTATCAAAAAAACAAACATCGAGGCCCAAGGCCCGTTCTGCTTGAATGTGCGTCTGAGGTGCTTCGGGGTTTCCTCTCATGCTTCCTGTCCTCCCTCTAGATCTGGTAGGTGTACTGTTTCTTATCTCTAAAGTAAAAGAAACTTAGGGACTTTGGAAAAAAAGAGCCGAAGCACTTTTCTCTAAGGACAGAAAATAAGATAGTAGCATCTGTGCCAACGGCGATGGGAGAACCAGGAAAGACTTCAACATGCTCGAAGGATCGCGTGGTCTGCGAAATATAAGAAAAGCAGAATGGGAGACCTTCCGTGAGGCTGCAGTAGTGTGGCGTGTGTGTCTGGGGTGTGGTGTGTGTGTGTGGGGGGGGGCGGGTGTACCCTTATAATGTCTGAGTCTGTACCTCTGATATATGTGTACCCCAAATTATTCAGATGCACAGTGTGCCAATATTTACCATGAGGAGACAGAAAGTAAACAGAATGAGGTGCAAATAACATGTTTACACACATGGATGTGTGCATCAATATTTTAATGCATATTTTATAGGTTTTAACATCACGTGTTACGTTCTAAGGATTCTCTGCACACCCTTTTCATGTGATTCCTATGATGTGAAGACGTGAAAGGAGACCTAATACAGAGACAGGCCTTCGTATGCATGACACCAAACACACGCACACACAGACATGCACACACACACAGACACGTGGACACACACAGACACATGTGCAGACACATAGACATGCGTACACACAGACATACACAGATACATGGACATACACACGTGCAGACACATAGGCACATGTAGATACGCACAGACATGCACATACACATAGACATGCTCAGACGTGTAGACATGTACAGACACAGACACGCACAGACACACACAGACACACGTGCAGACACACAGACACACACAGACACGTGGATACACACACGTGCAGACACATAGGCACGTGTAGATACACACAGACATGCACATACACATAGACATGCACAGACACACACAGACACACACAGACACATGTGCAGACACACAGACACACACACAGACACGTGGACACACACACGTGCAGACACATAGGCACGTGTAGATACACACAGACATGCACATACACATAGACATGCACAGACACACACAGACACACACAGACACATGTGCAGGCACACAGACACGCACAGACCCACACGAATGCCTCACGTGTGCTGTTGGCCACCTGCGAACAGCTGTTTGTGGTAACGGCGGAAACACTAATGGTGTCAGACATGGACACGGGTCCGATAGGCAGAGGTGCGGTCAGTAAATAGCGTGCAGGGCCCGGGCCGTGAGGCGTCACCTGGTCACTCAGGAGGCAGTGGGGACGAGTCCTGCGCTTGCCTGGGTGGGATCTTTCTTTCCAGTACATCGGTGACAGTCTCTCCAGAGGCATTGCCATCTGCCATGACGTCTTGGCAAAGGCTTTTGGGATAAGGCCAGAGAGATTGGCAAGTAACCCACAGGAAGGAAGCGAGTCGTCTGAATGTTTAAGCCATCCTTTTTCCTGGGGCAAAAGAAGTTGTAGTTTTTATAAATCTTTTTAATGAGTAATTTCTACCAGAATGAGTTAGAATTACCGGGTGGACTTGAGCCCTTCTGAGGGATGCTCGCGAAGTGCGGACAACTGGTGTGCAGAGCATTTTTGGCTTCTTTCGCCCATCCTTATGCTCAGTAGAAAAATCTTGGCGGCTCACACGCGTGTTCGTCACGGGCAGCATACCAAGCAGGCCCGTCGCAGCCATCTGAGAATTCACCGTAGCAGGGCTGCACATATGGGGTGAAGCTGGATGTCCAGGAAGGTGGCAGCCGGTGGCAGCGTGCCTGCTGGCCGGCCCCGACTCCGCGCCCCGCCGTCTGCGTCCGGCCCCCCGGCAGCCATTCTCGTCACTCTGTTCCGTTTCGAGAGCTTGGCCACAGCGCCGCACAAAGCAAGTGGCTTCGTGAGCCACTTCGGGGAGGGCCAACCGCCAAGCAGAAATCCTTACGAAGCGCGGTCCCTCGGCAAAGGCCCGGATCCGTGCGGGAAGACGCGCCCGTAATTCTCGAGATGACAAGTGTCCTTATGCCTCTTTATGGCACCAGAGCGAGGCTGTTGTTCAGTTATTTACTGAGTTTGCGGAAGGGTAGGGAGAAAGAAAAATTAAATCAATTCCTTATAAACAGGGAAAAGGTAAAAATTAGTGGAAAAGCGGTTTCTTAGATGGAAATTATCTCTGAAACCACAGCTTTCGAATCTGTCTCTAGGGGCCGTGAGCTGCAGCCCGTGGCCCCGACTTGCTGCAGAAATCCCGTGGAACAGAAGGCGGAGGCGGCGTGAGCTTGTCCCCCACCCTGACCCGGGACGCCCCCCCCCCCGCCCTGTGTCCTCAGAGCCCATGGCCCTGGGACCAGATTCAGACCGAGTTTCGCCAGCGGGGGTGCTGCGTCACCGGCTCACAGTCAGCACAGTGCGGCCTCCGTGACGGCGTGAGCCAGCTCCTGCGGTGAACCTGTCTGTCATCTCTCTATCACCTGTCTGTCTGTCTGTCTATCTATCATCTATCTATCTATCATCTATCATCTATCTATCTAATCAATCATGTATGTATGTATGTATGTATGTATCTATCTATCTAATCATCTATCATCTGTCTGTCTGTCTGTCTCTCTATCTATATCTATCCATCCATATATCTATCTGTGAGTTCCGTTTTCTGGAGAACCCTGATGAGTCCACTGCACAAACACCTCGCTCGGCTGGTCCGGCCTCTGTCTTGTAATGTTCGCATGCGCCACACTCAGCCGCAGTGAATTTTTACAGTTGTCTCGTGAACGCGTCTGAGGGCAGGATCCACTTCGAACATACATTTACACTGATGGCACCACGCATAGAGTCCAACACACGAGATGCTTACGACATGGGCGTGGGAGGGAAGGAAGAAAAGAGCAAGGCAGAGGAGTGTCAGCATGTTCTCGGGCACCTGTGTGAAGCCCCTGGGCTGCTGTCCTGGGTCCTGGACCCACGCAGTGTTGCTAGGAATGTCTAGTCTCACTTGCACTTGGTTTCTGCCGACTTTTAATGTTTGCTCAACCCGTCTCTCTGATCGCCCCGCCTGGCTTAGTGGCTCCTAGTCTTGTCCTTGGCATTGGCCTACAGCTAATTCACTTGCGGACCATAGGGAAATAAAAGTGCAAGGTTCTGTTCACTGAGTATTACGTGAAATGAAAATGTCCCCTCAGGAGCCCTCTGTGGAAGCCAAGTAACATCAATCTTCTCAGGAGTTTCTCCCTTTTGAATAATTGTTAATTTTTCACCATATCTTGGGGCATTCAGAGCCGATGAGATCTCATCCCATCAGATGCTAGAATATTTTGCACAAATAACTAATGTTCCTTATTTCAAAACGATGACACTAAACAGTATGTTTTTTTCTCTTTCCCATGATGTCACTTCATCAGAACTAGCTCAATGCTCTTGTCCCAGAATTAACCATTCCTATCCACATTTGACGTTCACACCTCTAAATATTTACGGCTGTGACGTCCTTAGCTGTTGTTCACACACTCCAGGGACCCTCAGACACCGTGCCTTTCTTGGCCAGCGGCCCATTCCCTTCTTCATTCTCTCGGCTGCTCTTTGGAGCACCTCCAGTTTGCATACGTGATTTTGGTATGGTGGTGCCAACAACACGTTTGCCTCAACTGGAGTCTTAGGAAGTTGCTTTTACTCAAATCACGTCCACCAAGAAAAGCAATTTGCGAGGCGTGAAAACTCTGTGAGGCCTCCGCCGGGAAGCCGAGATGCACACACAGGTAGTTAAGGTGCTGCAGGTAGATTTTAAGTCATCGGAGAAGTCACGTCTCAAAATCGAAAGGTTATGGAATGCCCCGTGTGAAGGATTTGAGTTTTAAGCCTAAGTCTATGGTCACTTTGCAGACTTTTGTTGTTACTGCCAGTCACTTGGTTTTTAAGATTTTACTAGGATTAGTTCAGTCTTCATAAACATTTTTTAATTTTTTAATTTAGTTTTTCTTTCTTGGCAACTTTAGAAAGCAGATTCTGTTATCAATAGGGAAACAGTTGCTACTGAATTACAGGGAAAAAAACTGTGGTAAAATGACCAGTAAAATGTTACAGGGTCACGGAAACCCAGCAAAACATAGGCAGTCTTTTTAAATGAAGACGGGAGGGGCGGTGGTAGAAATTTAGTCCAGCCACAGGGCAGAGAAGAGTGAAGTAGGTAGTGCACCAACCAGTTAAGAGAATGGATTTAACTCCAAGAAAATCTGAGTTCCAGGCCTAATTTGACAGCTTCCCAGTTGATAATTTTGGATAAATTTGTCAACTTCTATGAACCGTAAGCTTCTGATTATAAGTATTATCTCATAGAATTGTCCTAATAAGTGGTAGCTATCATCATCACCACCATTATCATTATCGCTATCACCATTTTCACCACTGTCATTGTCATCATCACTGCCACCATCACCACCACCACCACCATCACCTTGGGGTCTAGTGCTGTTTGTAGGTGCATCATTTCATTACTTTGAGTTTCAGCTTCATACATTTATACAATGAAGCTGTTGGATTAAATATCTCAAGGTTCCTCCTGCTCTAGCTTTCCGCATAAATGTGGACGTTTTGGGCCACACGTGGGAAGCCTGTGTGGTGGCAGGTAACGGAAGGTGTTTTCAAGAAACAGACTTTGAAAAGAAACGTGATTCCACCTTTTAGCAGCTTTTCTTACAATCTAAAAATCACATTTTAGAAGTTTCTGTTATCTTAGATTAAATTTTATAGCACATATTTCTTCTGCTAAAAAGCCTTTAAAGTGTTGCGGTGGGACATTTAATTCCCCATTATGGTTAGTTTCTCAAATCATTCCCTTTGTAATTGTCACATTTTTACAGTCCTGTTTAAAATGAATTTAGTTTTCCCACTAAAAATATCAAGCTGAGTTGGAAATTGAAATCCAAGGACTGTAAAATCAAATGATGAAAACGAGGCTTCGGGCTGAAGTTTTCAACCACCACACTGTCTGGAAAGACCACAGCGAGAGTGCTTCCTTTTTTCTTATAAAATGCATAAAAGTGCCTAAGATTCTTGTGGTCACAACAAATTTTATAACGTTTCTAAATCTAGAGAAGTGAAAATAATTTATTGTATGCCTCGTTACTTAAACACATAAGTATTGATTGGATTGGATCGTTTTTTACTCTGTTTATGCTTCACGTAAATTACGATTGTTTTGGCTTTACAAAGTACTTTTGACGATATTGTGCTAAACCTTTAATTTTTTCTGCTGGTACCACAGATAGAAGAACATGCGTGTGTATATATTTAGGTGCGTCTGCACGTATGTACCTACATTTGTGCATTTCCCACTTGGCATTGTAAGCCTCCCCTCACGTTTTGCACGATGAAGCCCCGAGTGCCTCGTGTGTGTTTTTACCCTGAGGGAACACACGTCGCGCATCTTCGTCCACCAGGAGCCGCTGCTCGTAAATCACAGGTTAGAACCCGAGAGGCTGACCGGCTCGAGGTCAACGCACACGTGCTGGATGAGGGTTCGGTCCTGTGTCCTGACATCCAGGCCAGCGCACGTGTCCCACCTTCCAGCGTGCCGTAGGCGCCGCCCACCCGCCCGGACGCGTGGCCCCGATGGGGCTTCCGTCTGGTTAAGTCCGTCAGTCGCTGTCCACGTGGCCTCAGCGGTGACGGCATCAAGTGGCATTTCATGTGCGTTCCCCCTACTGTTTTTTCTTACAAAATTCCCCATTTTGTTGGCCTCTGCACAGATAGCTTCCCGTTTGCGAATGCCCCGTTATCATCCTTCATGTTGGACCGATTGGCACGGACGGACGAAGGTCAAGGGTCGATTACACCTGCTGCCGCTCAGCCACGCAGGAGCCACGACCAGCCCGGCCTGGCCCCCTCGTGCTCACGGGCGTGCGCTTCGGAGATCCGATCCAAGTGGCCTTGACATTTGACCTTCGGTTCTCACCGATACTGTGCTTTTGCGAATTACTTAGCGCTTTGAGCCTCAGCCTGGCTGTTGGCAGAGACGAGGCGACAGCACTTAGAGTTATTATGATATTTTAACAGGGACGTTTGTATGACCGTGTCCCGTTTCGTGCATGGCGACAGCTCAGCGATCAGTGTTGCCACCGCTTCTGTTCCTCCAGGGCTCACACTTACCCGGCCGTGAGGGTGGCCCCGCAGTGCCGCCGTTCGAAGATGGGACAGGCGGTGTGAGCTGGGCCGTTCCGAGTCCTGGGCGGGGGCTTTGTCAAGCTGGAATGACAGGGCTGGTCTCAGAGATCGGTGCCACCGCCCGGGCAAGACGGAGGGAAGAGCGAGTGTGACAGGCTCCAGGATCCTGGGCCGCTTCTCCCTCTGCCTGTTCAGTGGTTTTGTCTGTGGACCAATAATATCCCCTTAATGAAGTTAATTTTCCGTGAGGCACTAATGGGCTCCAAACTGCAGCAGCTTAAGAAACACATACCTTCACCCTTCAGTAAACATTCACTACTCCCAACAGTATCCTATCTTTTATTTACATGCTTATTTTCTTTCTTCCTATTACCAAAATGTAAGCTCCATTTGGACAAGGACGTGCCATAGTCCTTCCCTGGGTGTTGGGAAATCCCCACCACCTAGTACAGGGTGAACAAATGGATATCAGGAGAAAGGAAGGAACATCCTTTCCTGAACGGACAGGTGCAGGTGCAAATTTAACATTTATTGAGAACGTCACGTCGGGCGTCAGGTTAGATATTGTACATGTTTTGAGGTCAATAGTTTCATCCTCATTTTACAAAAGAGAAAATGGAGGGGAAGTGAGGCAGAGCCCTGGTGGGGAACGCTGCGACCCTGCCCAGGTCGGCTTTTGGAATCAGCCGCTTCCTCTGCCGCTGGGAGTGCTGCCAGCGACCAGCCCTCATGTCAGCATCCCCATTAGTGTTGCCTCAGCTGAGGAGAGTGCTCCCCTGCTCAAGGTCATGTGTCCTTTCTAGGGCAGCCTGCACCTAATGCCCGATGTAGAGAGATGAAGGCCCCACACCCTCAGCCAACTCAGAACAGTGTGAAGGATCACCCACACTTCCGACCTCCCTGGAGGGCCGGCTGTGGCCTCTGCACACTGCCTCTCAGCCCAGCGCCTCCCTGCGGTGCCCTGCCCTGGGCACTGAGCTCGAACCGTCAGTCATGGCCCGGTCGGCTCCCAGGTGGATCAGCCTGCTCGGCCCCTTCTGAAGGCCCCTGGTGGCAATGAGGCCGCCTGAGGCTCGTCGGAGAGGAGAACTCAGCTCCGTGGCCTGAGCGGCATGAGGGCTGGGCGTGGTCTGGGGTCTTAGCGATGACCGCTGTCGCTGGACACGGGGCGGGGAGGCCGACGCCGTGTGGAGCAGCAGTGGGCGGTGTCCCTCGTCCGGGCGTCTCCGCCCCGCCCCGGCTGCCCGCCCCCGCCGGCCCCCAGCTGAGGTGGCACTGGCCTCTGGCGCCCACTGCTGCCCCGTGACGGTGGCTTGCGTGTATTTTTCTTTCAGAATGCTGTTCACAGACCCTTTCACTCTGACCTTCTCGCTGGCTTACTATAATTACGGCCTCAAAAAGCTGTTGTTTTCTGGGAAAAGGATGTTTTGAGCTATTGGTTGTGAATTAGTCAATTGTGTGTAGTTTAAAAATCCCTTTCTTTATCCACTGAAGGCTAGCATTCCAGTTGCTACGATTCAGCAGCAACAGGGAAGACTTCCGAGAATTTCACGTAATTACGAAAAACCCTTTCGGACATTGTAAGTGATGATGGTTCGCATCACATGTGTTTACAATCAGGGGTCGTTCAAGTGGCCCCAGAATTCAGTAGCTTCTTGGGTACAGAGAGGCACAGATGGGTATCATGCCATCTGTGTTTGCTGGTGGCGTGTGCATGTGTGAGTGTGTATGTTTGTGTGTATGTGTGTACATGCATGTGTGTTTGTGTATGTGTGTACGTGCGCGTGTGTATGTGTGCATGTTTGTGTACGTGTGTGTATGTGTGTTGTGTGTACGTGTGCATGAGCGTCAGGTGAGCAGAGAGCTGAGCCACGAGCCCGGCACGCGGCCGGCCAGCCGGGGCTCGCCCACGCTTTCTCCTACCGTCACCGCGTGGGAGGGTCCAAGACTGCACGGTACAGCACAGTGACACCAAAGTGCACGTAAAAATCACTCGAGGCAGCTGCCCGTGGAGGTGTTCCCTGTTCGCGTGGCATTTATTTTATTTTATTTTATTTTATTTTACCTCCAAGTAAACTATTGGGTCTTAGAGGAAGAAAACGGTGTTGTTTCTCCCTTGTAAAGGCTCGTGGAAAAAGTAAGACCAGTCGCCACTAAAATTAAGCATTGACCTGGGTTAATAAAACATATTCCATCCTTCAATTTCACATCCATTACCTGTGTGTCCTCAGAAGGTCACAGATTTATTAAGATTTCTTATTTGTAAAATGTACGATTTGGAGCTCAGTGATGCTGAGGTAACATTCTGCCCCTTCGACTTGGAATATAGTGGTCGAATTTGAAACAGGAAGAAGAGAATAGTGTCTAACAGGAGAAGCCGCAGTTAGGGATCAGCTGTAACAGGTAGGTCGGTGCGTACAAGGAGAAGTGAATTCTGAGTAGAACGATGATTACTGTGAATTGCGTTTGTCGCCGGGCTGCGATCGGTCTCTGATGTTTGAGTCGGAACGACGTGCACGGTGCACGTCCTTAGTGACGTCCCTGAGCCGGGCACTGGGCTTGAGACTGTTAGCGGACGGAGCCGGGGTCACCGGCAGCCATAGGCAGGAATCCTGCGTCCGGGCGCCGAGGCGCAGCCAGCAGGGTGGGGACAGCGGGGTGGGGACAGCCGGGCAGGGCGGGGGCCGGGCGCTGGGCAGCACGGCCTGTGCCAGGACGAGGCGCTCTGCCCGGCCAAGATGGGCGGTCTCACCGGGCTTTCTACGATATTAAAGAAAGGACAGAAATCAGAACTTTAATGTTAAAACTCCTGATGTTTAAGAAACGGAAGGTGATCCAAGCGCTTGAAACGTCCGGTCAGCCGCCAGGCGAGGCGGTCAGCCGGCCCGGGGCCACAGCCCCCTGGGACCTCGGTGCGCCCCTGGAGGGGACCCCGCCACGGGATCCGGGCTTCTCCCTGAAGTGCCAGTGTTCCGCCCAGAACACCGAGCGGGCCCCGGAGGCCGGGGTCAGCCCTCCACCTGGCTTCTCGGCCGGAGGGGACTCCAGATGCCCGGCAGCTCGGCCCGGAAACGGACGGGCGGCTCCACTGCGCCCCTGGTGCCCGGAGACGCCTCGCAAGGAGCTGGCAGCCTCGGCCCCGGGGAGGCGCCGGTGCGCCGGGGTCGCGGGAGCGGGGGGCGGGGGCGCCGAGCCCGCCGCGCGTTGGGCTGAGCGTCCCCCGCGCGTGCCGCGGCGGCCCTGCCGCGCTGTGCCTCGTTTCTCGTGTGCTCCCCGTTTTCCCGTGAGGAGGCGCAGTGCCGGGAAGGAAGGGTGACCCGCCCCTGCACCGATGGAGACGGGCTGTGCCCCGCAAGGCTGCGCGCGCCAGGCCCCCTTGTCCCTCCCGCGTTGGCCGCTGCTCCAGACCACTCACGTGTCACGAGCGGCTCGTGTCCGTGTCTGTGTCTAGCTGGGATTTAGCCACGTGACTGATTCACTGGTTCGCTTCTTTCACGGACAGGAAGTGCGTTATCACGGACAGGAAGTGCATTATCACGAACAGGAAGTTCATTATCACAGACAGGAAGTTCATTATCACGGACAGGAAGTTCATTATCACGGACAGGAAGTTCATTATCACAGACAGGAAGTTCATTACCACGGACAGGAAGTTCATTATCACAGACAGGAAGTGCATTATCACGGACAGGAAGTTCATTATCACGGACAGGAAGTGCATTATCACGGACAGGAAGTTCATTATCACAGACAGGAAGTGCATTATCACGGACAGGAAGTTCATTACCACGGACAGGAAGTGCATTACGTTTGGCGTGTGCGCCCCGCTGTCGCGCGGCTCGCGCTTAGCTCTCCGTGCTGTTGGGAGCGCGGACACCGTCCGCCACCTCTGTAGGCTCCGCGGGTTCTGAAAGCGTGCGCGCGGTGCCCCGTACGGTCACGCTGTTCCTGCTTCCGGATACCGCCATGCGCACCGCGCGGTGCGAGCGGCACGGGTCAAACCGGCCAGCGCCGACGTGAGGAGGACGCCCCTTTCCCGCGCGCTCCTCTCCCGCCATCGGCCCCTCCGGGACGGGTGGCAGCGACGGGCTGCACCGCCCCGTCTCAGGACGGATTTGCCGAAACCCCTGCGGAGCCTCGACCCCGTCCCTTCGTCCGCCGGGCGCTGCGCTCTGGCTCCGTCGCTCAGAACTTCCTCCAACGCCAGCCAGAGTCGAACGAGTCGAAGGAGGCTTTTTACTAGTAAACACTTACACGCGTGTGCGTGCCGAGCAACTTTCTAAGCGTTTTCTATTTCATCTCATTTAATCCTTAAAAGCACTATTATTCCCTTTCGACGGATGACAAAAAAAAAAACAAACACCTGAGGATCTGGAAGTTTGAGGAGGTGATTTACGCCCTGAAAACCGGTCGTCAGAGGACTCGCGCTGGAGGCCCCGCTGGGCCCAGCCACCCGTTTACACCACCCTTTAAAAATCGTTTGAGAATGCATCGTTTCGTAGTCGAGTCACGTTTACGTTTATGTGTCCGCACCGGCGACGGCGCGTGGAGGCGGAGGTGACGTCAGCGTAACTCGCACTCTGTCTGCTGCACGTGGCCCCTGTGACCGCGGACACCGGGGACCGTCAGGCGCGCCCAGGGCGTCGTCTTCGGCGCTGGAGGCTGCGGGCGTGGGAGCCGCAAGGTGCCGTGGCCTCCTTCGGAGAGCCTTCGGGGCATTCGAGGTGGAGAAGGGCGAGTGTAGCCCGGTTGGAGGACAGCGGCGTTTTGTAAAACTGGCCATGTGGCCACAACTCGTGAGATCCAGGGACCCTGCTGTCTTTGACCGTGAGGCTTAAATTGGAGGCAGTCGCAATGGGAGAGGTGCAGCTGGTCTGGAAGGGACTCGCCCGGTGTCATCGAGGCTCAGGGGGCCCGGACGTGGTCTCCGGTCTGTTCGAGAGTGTCCCACCCTTAGCCATGGACTTGTCACCATGCTGCTGTGCTCCATGCTGCCCCTGAGATGCAGATGGTGGCCCTACCTCCCTCACGGGGCTGTCATTATCAAGATGGAATAATTACTTTTAAAGTTCTCAGCTCAGCACCTGGCACATAATGCGTGTTATGTGGCGTTTGTAACATACAGTCATTCCAGAAAAGCATTTCTGAAGTACACTAAATGCTTCCTGATCTTAAGAACTATACTGAACAACTGCTTGAAAATTGAAGGATATTATTTGATAATTAAGGTGTTCTCAGTCCTAGGATTAAATGATAATGGCCACAAACTAGGATCATAAAGGAATTCTAGAGAAAATTTATATTTAAAAAAAAAACAAAACAAGGAACTGGGAATTAATAACCAGCGCCCAGATTGTGAACGAGAGTTTAATGGTCTCTGTCTATACACACGCATAACATTAATGAGCTTAATTTGCCTTTTGGCAGAAGTATGTAGCATTGAATCTCATGGAAACTCTCATTTTTTACCACATTCATAGTCATGTGTTACATTTATCCTTTTCAGGACTCAAAATTACATTGCAAACTATATTCGCTGTATTTTTAAATTTATTTCTGTTACCTCACACTGTGAGAACGAGGCAATAAAGGTGGCATTTAGAACTTGTATGTGTTTATATTAGGGCTTCAAAGAAAACAAGCCCCTTGTTCACGTGACTTTATTTCTAAATGCTGAATCTGCTTCTTCATTGTCCTGTTTGCCCCATTTCCTCATGTTGTCTTTGACGTGACATTTGGAATTGATACAGGAAGTAGAATTAACTCATGAGTCGGCGAAGCAAGACTGCGACACGTTTATTTATTATGTGAAGCAAATGTTTTGCTTGGCGCTTTTAACATCTTTTCTGTAATGAGGATTTTTACAGTTACTGTTTACAGAGTTTACATTTACACATGAAGCATACTGATAATATTTTGTATTTGGGGCGACAGAGATGTGTGTGTGTGTGTGTGTGTGTCTGTGAATGTGTCTATTTGTATGTGTGTGTGTGCTTGTGTGTGTGTGCATGTCTGTGTGTTGGTGTGTGTGAGTGTGTGCACCTGTGTGTGTGTGTGCATGTCTGTATGTTTGCATGTGTGAGTGTGTGCACTTGGGTGTTTGTGTGTGCATGTCTGTGTGTTTGTGTGTGTGTGTGTGCATGTCGGTGTGTTGGTATGTGTGAGTGTGTTCTAATTCAAGGGAGAAGCAAAGAGCTCTTCAGCATTATAGCTCTGAATACTTTATCCATTTTCTTTGTGCACGTTAGTCCAGGAGGCAAATTAAAAGTACAGAATGATCTGAAACAGAGTTATTTTGCTTAACTTCTGTGTACCTGGCCACTGCCTTCCATAATTCTAATTTTTCCAGATGTCCTCCCTGGGGGTGATTTTTTTGTGGCCACCCCACTGAAGTCATTTACCAGATGTCACAATTCCCCCACGGTTCCCACCGTGCTAAGTGGCAACTGATCTGGGAGCCGTCGTATTTGGAAAAGACCGTAACACCACAAGTTAATTTCGTACCTGTCACGAGGTCTTTGCGTGAGGTCTCAGGGGCCCCCTCAGCATGTCACAGCACTGTAAGCCACGAGCTAGTCCCCTTTGGAGCAATGCCCCACAGCCAAGAGATCTTGTCGGAACATATGGTGACACCTGTCACCACGTTTCGTGATTGGCATAAAATTAACCTTTTTCTTCTTTGGTAGCCTAGTTTTTTTTTTTTTGTTGTTGTTGTTTTTCTTTGTTTTTTGTTTGTTTGTTTGTTTGTTTTTTACATTAGCCATAAAAAGAATGAGAAGAAATTGCCTTGGAAGCGGCGGTTGACTGTCACTTGTCAGAAGCGTAGTGACAGGTTGGGAGCCTGGTTTTCACAGACCCCGTTTCACAGACGTACGCACAGCCCTTCGGTCAAGGTGTGTTTTAGGAAGTTCTGAGCGTCGGCCTGCAAATCCCAGACAGGACGTCATGGCGGAGAGTCAACTCCATCGAGGGTAGAAGGACGGCCGGAAATGACGCTATTTTTAGTCTTGTTGTGGAAGAAAAACCCAGACAGCTTGGGTTCCGGATGCGAGTTTGCTCTTGGCTTTCAAACGGCTTCAAGCAACCTCGACCTTCCTCTGATGTCTCTCTGTATTTCTCAGGCCCAGACCTGGTTATTCTCATGGGACAGGTGTTAACTCACTTCCGGGTCAGCAGATTCGGAATTATTCAGATGTCTGAGAACAATCGATGAGCGATGCTTAATCTTCATAACCTCAGCAATTTGACAGTTTTAAGAATAAAGACAAAGAAAATAGCCAACTGTGACTTTCCACCTTTATAATCTAGTAAAATTTTGTGAATCAAACGATTTCTCAATGGAGAAAGTATCTGGTTTCTTGCATCACCGTACTCTTTTTTGATCTTCTTACATATCTTTTACATACCTTTAGCTTCTTTAAATGTTTGTTTTAATTGAGGGGCGCCGGTTTCTATAGCAGGTCTCATTCCCTCTTCTTGATTAAGTGGCATGTGTCTTGGATCCTGTTCGAATATTCAAATACAACAAAGAACGAAGGTAAACGTAGTTCACTTTTCCTTTCTTTTCCATCCAGTTCTGAGGACCAAACGCTGTTGTTCTTCTCCAGCCTGGACCAGCTGCTCTGCATCCTGGTTAATCATTTTTTTCTGGCATTTCTTAAATGGTCATTATGATTAAGCACGTTCCCTTCGAAAGGATGGATAAGCGTCAGTCCTTGTGGTTTGGTCTTGGGGCTCGATGCTGCTCTTCTCCGTGGGCGATGGCACTGGCGTGATTGAGGAGCGGAGCAAAGGCCTGAGTTTGGAACAGCGGGGACGGGAGGGGGATACCAGAGAGAGAAAGGAGGGCTGCCTGGAGGAGGCGTGGGGGACGTCAGGGCTGCTTACGCTTGACTAACAGATGCTACGAAGATGAAATGCTGAGCCGAGGGGAAGACGGCGCTTGAGAGATCCTTGGAAAATGTACTGGTGCCTTTGCTTGGCATTTATTTCTCTCCTTCCTGAGTGTAAAACTATAGATCTCTTTCCGTGCAGTGTGTGTGTGTGTGTGTGTGTGTGTGTGTGTGTGTGTGTTTAAATGCCGATCATGGTTATGTTGGGGTAAAATTAGTTTTTTTTTCTGGACAAAAAGAGAACCAAAAAGAAAAGCAAAAGAAGCAGAGGTTCGTACCGACTTTGGTCTCACGGGATGTCTTTGCTAAGTCAGGGTCAAGATGAAATTTAAAAATAAAACGTGCCTTTAAAAGTGCTATCAGTAGACTAAAACCATTTATTTTAATGCCATCAACCATGATGGTGATCTCGTATGTAAAAAAATGGGAGTTTATAGGCGTTTTTCAAGATGCTGTGGCGTTGCCATGGCTGGTATCTAAAATATATCCTAACAAAATGTGTCAAGAAAATGGCAAGTTGGTTTTCTTAAAAATAAAGAAAATAACCCATGGCAGATGGTTTTGCTCTCAATGGCAAGCTGAGGACCAGCAACAGAATTTAGCTGAGAATCGAAGGCTGGAGCCTTTTCAGCCCTGGGGTGGCTGGTCCACCCCCGCCTTGGGCCGTCCGCCGCATGCGAGCAGGGTCTGAGAGGCAGACTGCATCTGCTCAAGGCAGGGACCCCGGCGGGGGCTCAGGACCCGGCAGGGGGTCCGGCCGTGAGAAGCCGCTACCTCGAGCCGAGCTCACTGAGTCGCTGTTCTCAGAAGAGGCGGAGAAGGGGAAGGAGACAGGGCGGAGGAATTGTAGCTGGTTGGCTGGATGGTTAGTTTAATAAACGCTCTTCTCTCGTGGGTGATGGAACGGAAATCTCCCCTGCCCGGTTTTAGGCGCTAATGATGACTGAGTGTCCCCACGTGCTCACATGGCATTTAGCCGTGACTAATAACAGGATATTCATCGTGTGAATTAACGTATTTATGTGTGTGTTTTCTGTCTCACTCACTGGTTCGCCCACTCACATATCATTCCGTGGTCGTTTGCTGTGTGGCTGTTTGCTGTGTGCTAAGTGCCGTGCCAGGTAGCGGGGACAGGGTGGTGGGATTTAAGCCCCTGCACTCACCAACTTTGGTTAGAAGCAGAAGAAGGTGAACCGGTGACTAAGCAGAAGACATCGCTGGTGAGCGCCTCGCTCACAGCACAGCAGGGACTTGCGGGGAGCGACTGGGGTGACATCATCAAGTCAACAAACAACAAGTGTTGGCAGGATGTGGAGAAGAGGGAGCCCTCGTGCACTGTCGGTGGGATGGCAAGTTGATGCAGCCACTGTGGAAAACGGTTTGCAGGTTCCTCAGAAAACTAAAAATGGAACTGCCGTGTGATCTAACAATACCACTTCTGGGTATTTATCCAAAGAAATCCAAAGCACTAAGATTTTAAAAGATCTATGCACCCCTATGTTCACTGCAGCATTATTTACAATAGTCAAGACATGGAAGCCACCTACGTGTCCATCAAGAGACGACTGGATAAAGAGGACGTGGCACATATGCACAATGGAATATTACTCGGCCGTAAAGAAGAATGAAATCTTACCACTTGCCACAGCATGGAGGGACCTAGAGGGAACTGTGCTGAGTAGAGTCGGTCAGACACAGAAAGGCAAATACCATATAATTTCACGTATATGCAGAATCTAAAAAACAAAACAAAGCAGAAATAGACTCATAGACACAGAGGACAAACTGTTGTTCCCCAGACGGGAGGGGGTTGGGAGGACGTGGGAAAAGGTGACAGGATTAGAACTGTAAAACGGGCCAGGAAAGTGTACTCTGGTGAGAAAATCAAAGTGATGTCATCATCGTCATCGTCAACCTTTGTACTTGCTCTTTTTTTGCCCCGTAGAGCCCTTTGGCATTGTTAAGGCATAATGGCATTTGAGGATTGCTGGTGAAATTGATTTTAGACTTGTAAATGCCCTTCGGTATGGCATGAATAAACATGATCACCTTTCCCAAAGAGCAGTGCTATCTGCAGTCAGCGGAGGGGAGAGCGTGGCCCGTTTTGCAGTCACACGATCCTTAGACGCCGCGAAGGAAGACGCTGCGTAACGGCAGCGCGTCACGGAGCAGGTCGGTGCCACCGGCCGCTGCGCCCTGCGCCCGCGTCGCAGCCCCCGGAGGCCACACGGCCTCGACCTCGCCACCTCACGGTGCGGCTGAGGAGACACACCAGCAGGAGTCCCGGTCGGCGTTAACGCCGTGAGCTCTGCTCTGACGTGGGACCTGTCGTCTGGGCCACCTCGGGGCTCGTGCTCGTAGGGCTGGGTGTGACCGCAGCAGGCAGACCGACTCGGGGGTCCGCGGCCGCGGTGTGGCCCAGCGC
>CM053507.1:152297134-152327041 GCA_028627145.1 Eidolon dupreanum | reverse complement strand
ACCTCCACGTCATGCTTGGAAGGTGAACATGTGTGGCACACACTACTGCCTGGTAGGTGGGGACAATCTGAGCAGCTAAATAAAACCCAAAGAAGGACGCTGTGTGTTCAAATTGAGTGAACCAACTGTGGGCTGCTAACCTGACTGAGAACTGCTCCGTGAAAAAGAAAATAGGTTTCGTTTAAGGCTTTTCTGTTATTATTATTATTATATTATTATTATTATTATTTACAATGGCATGACATCCAAAATTAACATCTCTATTATTCCATTTAAACCACAACTATGATACAAAACAAGATAATAGTGAACTGTATTTGTAAACCCCTATTGTGACTTTTCAATAGTTGAATCATTCCACTACGATCTAATGATTAATTCAAGCCGATGACCATTTTTATCTCTTTTGCAACTTCCAAATTCCTACTATTTAGCAGCCTTTGAATTAAGGATATGTCACTCTTTCCAACAGGTAAAATGATTAAAACATTACCAGAAAAAGTCATAAAACAAGCCCCAGAGTGTGCAGCATAATTAAATTTGTTTTTCTGATTTTGAACCTTAATTTTGGTCTTATATTTTAATTGTGTTTTTTTCTGATTAGACGGCTTTCCACTTGGCAGAGCACACGCTGTTTGACTCGGGGACCTGCCTCTCTACGACACGGTCCCCTGGGGTTTAGCGCATCTTTCCGGCGCTCGGCTCCGTGTGGAGAATGTGCCATTCACAGAGCCCTTCCCAACTTCCAGTCTGGGTGTGAGCGAAGATTTTTTTTTATACTATTTTTAGGCCAGTTTTAGATTTATAGAAAACTTGCAAAAATGGTACAGAAGTTCCTATGTATCTCACTCCCAGTTTTTCCCTATTATTAACATCTCGCATCAGGGTGAGCGTTTGTTACAATTAATGAACTAATATGGACACGTCGTTAGCGAAATTCCACAGTTCATCACACACCCTTCGTTTGGCTTAATGTCCTTGTTGTTGTTGTTCCGGGATGTCATCCAGTCTCCCTCGTTGTCACGATTCCTTAGATGTTTCCAGACTGACGCAGTTTCTCATACTTTCTTTTTTTCTTTTTTGGATGAATTTGGCATTTTTCCCCCCAAATACTGGTTAGCCATTTTGCTGATTTCTCCTCTGCTGCAATTTGTCTGCCTTTTTTCTCATGATTGACCTGGGGGTATGGGCTGGGGGGGGGGTGGGAAGATCACAGAGATAAAGTGCCATTCCCGTCCTGTCATGTCACGGGTCCGTTCCGTCAGTAGGACTTGTGACTCGACAGGGGCCGCCCGGCTGAGACGGCGCCTTCTGCACCGGGCCCTGTCCTCCCCCCTGCCCGCTCCTGCACTCTGGGGGGGGCCCACGCTTACAAGGGGGCGCCGTGCACCGCCTCCCCACGACCCGAGCGTCCGCGGGATCCGGGCAGAGCCTTCATGCTTCTTTGACTCTTTATCGTTGCCTTAATCTTCATCTCATAAGATGGTGCTGTTTCTGAATGTTCGGCAAACACGTTTCAGAGAAACCTAGTTGTCCGTATCTCCAGATTCATGTTTAACTTGATGGAGAGAACGGATCTAAATTTCTGAGCGATTTAATTATGAATCTGACTTTTGTACCTAGTGTACTGGTCTAAGGAAGATACCGTAACAAAATAATTTGACTAGTACCAATAGCTTGCTGTGTGGGGAAAAAAAAAAAAAAAAACAAAACGTGTTCTCAGTGGTTTGTGTATATTATTTAATTGACACTGAGCTCACTCTATTCCAAGGATGCATGCATTATCATTAATCTACCACTGGGCTCAGAGACCTAAGTTCCCAAATTTCCATGATTATTAGGTGGTGGGTCGGGGAATTTGGTCTAGTCTTATTCAAGCGAGTTTGGTGACAGTCGTGAGATTGGTATTGCACATTTAAATGTTATGTTACGGTGAAATAATTTATTCAGTGCAACGTAACATCTCTTCTAAAAGTTTCGGCTGCGAAGAATTTGTGTCGATTTTTATGTATTGGCAGCTGCGTGATCCCATCTGATTCTCGAAAAGGAAAACGTTCACATGCTGATCTGCCCACGTATCACTGGTCATCTGAAAACATACCTAGATTTAGGTTTTGGAATTTGCAAGTACACTGGGTGAGTCACAACCTCTCCTGAAAAGAAAAAAAGTGCCCCCTCCGTGTGCCGTCTAAGGGGAATTTCAACAACTCATGACAGAGCGACAGACGGTAGTTAAGTTTGTTGACGATGTGGACAGTATTCCATACAAGCTTTCCATTTGTGATCTCTTGGACTACACAGTGTTTTCTATTTTTACTGCATTAATCGTACTAGGATAAAACTGCATCATAGAACTCACAGGCAACCATGAGAAATTTCACGATGATATCAGGCTAGGCATGGCAGCCTGGGAGCACTTTTGTGTGTACGAAATTTAACAGCCGTACAATTTTTACTCTGAATTAAATGTACTTATAACTGGCACTAAAGAATTAACAAGACACCAGTCATTTGTGCAAGTTTTCAAACACAGCGACACTGATTAGAAATGCCCTAGCTTCAGAGACAGCAAATAGAAGGGCTTTTAAGAGTCTGCCTTAATGGAAATAGTAATGATGCATTTGATAGGTACTGCATGCAGAAAATAAATTAAGGACCATTCTGCCATCGTTACATTTTTTACAAGAATAGTGCTCTTTGGCTAAATCTCATGTTAATGATGGTTCTCATTTATTTCGCTCTTGCAAGTCCCATCGCTCTAAAATAAAACTTAGATAAATTCACTGGACTGCCTCCTTTGACATACATATTGTAAACCTGCGAATTCTAGAGAGACTTAAATGGCCTTAAAGCTTGTTATCAGCTACATTGTGATCACATCGTTTCATCATTGCAAAAGGATCAGAGTTAGAGAGCAGGTCACCGGAAGAATCAAAAGTCAAGGTTTTTAACATGTATCTTTTCAACTGAACTGGCAGATATAAGTCTCAGCAATGGCTCATTGAGATGTTCCTAAGCTCAGGAGGTAATATTTCTCTAACATACTGTCAAAAAGAGTCAACAGAATCTATAATGTGGAGCACAACCCTGGTGCAATACAAAACAGGAAAGCTATTCCCCCGAGTCTAACACCCACAGTGAGCGCGTGAAGCATCTGACTTTGTGTCGCAAATTCTCTCCTATTGCCTTTGGTGGTGGTGTTGCTGTTTTGCTGTTGACACCATCGTGTGAAGCCGATTGGTCTAACTCCACAGGTGCAGGTACAGGCGTGCGCCATCCTGGGGGTGGGCGTGGGTTTCTGCAGATGCTGAGGCCAGAGCAAGCT
The DNA here is from genome assembly GCA_028627145.1 of Eidolon dupreanum. Lineage (NCBI taxonomy): Eukaryota > Metazoa > Chordata > Mammalia > Chiroptera > Pteropodidae > Eidolon > Eidolon dupreanum. The sequence goes on along the minus strand of CM053507.1, from coordinate 152,323,716 downwards.
TCACATCCAAAATCTCGCCCCCAAACGACCAGACATATAGAGTCAGGGCCCTGATTGTAAAATGTTTGTGATTCAATCCGAATACTGAAGTTTCACTCAGAGTAAAACAAATCAAAAGTCAAAATGCGATGCACCTATTTATGAAATAGGCACTGATTATATAGTTATGGGACGTCTAATCAATGAAATACTGTAGGCGTGAAGGGTTTGTCATGATAGAATACAGACTCACAGGGATAAATGTTCGCCATGTGTTTTAGGTGAATACGGAAGCCATTATACCTTAAGTCCCTAATTTCGAAAAGTAATAGTTGAATATCGGGATAGATAGACAGGCAGGTAAGGAAAACGGGTAAACCAAGAGAAAGAGAAAAAGAGGTAAAAGAGTTGAAGAAATCAGAAATAAAGACAATGATATTAGTCTTGATTTATTATTTGTTTTGGCATACTTTCATTCCTAATAAATTGTGTCCGTGTGTATTAAGGACAAAACAATGCTCTAGCTATTAAAACTATGAGGAATTTGATGGTTATCTCATGTCTACTCCCCTCACTCTGAAAGCCCCTGAAACCAGGAGGGCGGTGACTCACACCCAGGTGACAGTGTGCGTGGGGGGGCGGGCACAGACACCCTGAGCCCAGGCTCTCGCCGTTGAGCATTGACCTCAAAGGCCAAGACCCCCCGACTCCAGCCTCATTCCCATCGGCCCCTCAACGTGATTCTCTGGCCACACGGAGAGAGACGCTGTCCCCACACACGCCCCGCTGTCCGCCTGCCACACGCGGTTCTCACTGCCGTAAGTTTTGTCGTCCCTCGTTAGAATCCCACACGTCTTCAACGTCACGTTGCAGGACACACTGCGTGAGGCCTTTTCTGACTCCACTCAGTAAAACCTATGTCTGCGCATCATTTCGTTGGAATCTGTCTAGTTTACACGCCACTTTTCATTTTCCAGTTTCCTTCTTTGAGCGAAAGGTTCAAATTGTCTTTCGCTCCCGTTTTTTAAATCCATAACCCATTTTAAGTCCTTTCCGTATAGAAATTATTCATTAGCTCTGGTTACCAGATATAAAAGGTAGACAACTCAAGCTGAAAGGTATCATTACACATTTCTGTAGTTGTTCTGTATATCGCTAGCCAACGACACATTTTTCATAAATTTTCCTAAGCATTTTACTGTCTTCCATATTAATTTTAATTTGTTAAAACCATAGTTGCACGTATTGAGTTTGCCTCTACTATCCCTTTTAACAAAATCCCTAAGTTAACCATAAGCATATTCCTGGCTACTTGCTTTTCTTTTTGGTGTTTGTTCCAAAGCAGGTGGCGGGAGGCGACCGCTATCAAAGGGACCGATGGAGCCACCTGCCCCTGTCAGTCAAGTGGCGGCGGCTGCTGTGGAAGCCGTGGGCTCTGGGCTAGATTTTCCGTACAGGGAGGTCCCAGGACACTGTCGAGGGCAGGCAGAGGGTGTCTGTTGCTGGTGTTCGAGATTCAGCGTCTGCTCTCCGCCCTGCGCTTGGAGGACTCACCGCTTGAGCCCAAGGCGGCTCATTTCTGTCGCTGGAACCGAGGCCGGCAGGTGCCCACGTCGGCCTCCGCTGCCGGCGAGGAGCGGGGGTGGGCACGGCGCTCCCATCGGGGCGTGATGACGCGGGCCGGGGGGCTGGCGGAGACCCTCCCGCAAGGGACATGGGCGAGGGGGGTCTCCAGAGGCGACACCCGTGACTTTACCGTCGGCAGCAAGCCCCGCCCCAGGGGACAGCTGTGGTGTGACTGAGTCGGTTTCGTGGAAAGAGTTTGACCACGATCTTCTCTGCCACGCGGTCCTCGTTTCTGTCCTCGTCTGAGCGGGGTGCTCCTCCCGGGGAGCACCCTGAGCTGCCCGCGGGGGGGCACAGGGCTCCGGCACAGAGCTCCCTCGGTGCGGGCGCCCATGTGCAGTCTGCGCCCCGCATCGGGCCTTGTCTCCCCCTCCAGCTAGGTAAGCATGGTTTACTCTCTCGTATATTCTGTTCCCCACATTTCACAGTGGGAACTCTCTTCCGAATCATCACCAGGACCACCTTGTGTCTCTGGAACAGGGGAGGACGAAAACACAGCACCTCGCAGAGCCTGGAGGTCTAAAATCAGCTCGAGTTAAAGCCTAACTCTCCTGCTTAGTAGCTGTGTGACTTTCAGTGAATCAACGAACTTTTCTTTTCCATAGTAAATGCAAATGGGCACACGATTTCCAGACGTACGGAGTTGTTAATAGAATTCCATGAGGTGGCACCTGCGAGGACTGTGACCTAGCCCTCGCACACAGCAGGCGCCCAACGAGTCGGTGGGTGGTCATCGGTTTAGTGACGACCATCTCGGCGTTGCCTATGGACTGGTCAGTAATATTTCCGTTTCCTCTGTGAAATACCAATCTCTGCACTCAAATTTCAGCTGGACTTTTCTATTTTTCTTGCTTTTATTTTCTTCTAATGGTGCCTGTTGACTTAGTTCTCGCTTTTAAAAGGATATTCACCCCGGCTGTCACATCTAGTGACTAGACGTGTGAGAATAAGGATCTTTTAAAACCTGCTCGAGTATGTTAGGATGGCACTCAGTCAAGTTCTAAGAGTTTTATGGTTAAATAAACAGATAACCTTTAACTGCTGCTCATTTCTGTAGGATTTTATGCGCTTCCCGAGACGGGAGTCTATAGGCAACTAATGACAGGGAAGACGTGACTGCGAGGGAACCCAGATGCACCCCCCACACGCACCCCGGATCAGCGGGTCACGCAGGGCATGGAGCCGTGGGCACAGCGCTGGCGTCTCACCTTCTGGACCATTCGAAACACCAACAGTGTCTTATTAACATAAGGGATTTTGTTGCGAGTTGCACGTCAGAATCCCTGCTTCTTGGAACTGATTCTTGAGTTTTTACCAGATGTATCAGTTATCAGAGATTCGGAAAAGTCAGAGAAAGAATCCTGTCTCATTTTCCTAAACTTTATTTCTCCCAACCTACCGAAACTTAACTTTTTAAAATTAATTTGTTTTGATTTGTTTCTATAAAACACTTTGTGATGATCCAAGGTATACAATTGGTATAAATCCAGCAATGACGAAGGAACCTGATAAAGCAGGTTGATCAATTGTACACTCATAAAAAAGGTCTAAATACCTGGAGCTGTCTCCTCCAGGTACTGGTGAGCTAGCAAAGATTTTTGAGGTAGAACAATAAAGAATTGGTGAATTAGGAATATTAACTGACAATGATATGTAGACTTTATTAAAAATAGAAAACAAAGATGGAGGCATGGGAATCTGTTCACGAGCTATCGTGATATCTCAATTTTGGTAAAATAATTAAGAATTAGAATGAAGTCATTGAATGTCGAAGGAAACCATCAGTAGAAGGGATTAATTCACAAGACGTGGGCGACTAATGGACGAGGATGGGAGGGAGAAAACACGTGGAGGGAAAGTAATTAAAACTGGTGAGTGGGTCCGAGCCTGGATCAGTGGATGAGACGTGGAGTCGAGTCATCCCTGAGCTGAGCAAGCCGAGCATTACACTTTGTCGAGGAATATCGCACCGATTTTAGGAACTTAAAAACTTGGGGACGATTCTGAAGTTTCCACTTTGGAATAACGCGGCAAGAACTGAATCTGCCCCAGCTCTCTTCCGTGCATTCTCTAGTTTAGTGAGGAGCTCAGAGGTAGCACACGCTCCCCCCGACACGGACAGTGTCATCTGTCACCCACTTGTTATGCAGAAGCACATCCCACTGAGTATATGTCTGACCTGTGGATGATCGACATGTAAGAGGGCTTCAAACGGCAAGATAATGAGTGAATCCTGGACGCTTTCATGCCCCTGGTAGAACGTGACATGTTGTGAGCACACAATGTCAGAAGTCAGGGGTCATCCAAGGACAACGTTCTGAATGATGGACAAAAATAAGCTGGGGTAAGACCATTTTTCTCACTCTCATCGAAATGTTTCTATTCACTCCCTGTCTTACACCTTGGGATGTTATGATGCTTATAAGGAATTGGGCAAACGGAAGAAGGCGGTGTTAAAATCTTTGTTCAAAATAAATATCTGAGTTAGACAACAACACATCATATTGCTATAGACTCAATTCTATCGATAATCTTTCCTAAGAGTCTAAGCCTCAGTGTCTTGTCTTCTTTAAGGTACTTTATGGTCCTAAAGAGCCACAGATGAGCAACTGATGTTTTGGCACCAGACATAGCAAACTTGAGAGAGCCACTGAATAACCAAGGGGGTTTGTCCGAGACAATTATAAGACATGGAACTGGGGGGTGGGTGGGTAGAGGGAGAAATAGATAGATCAAGCCAAAAAAAAAAAAAAAAAACATTTCAGAATCATCACATAGAGTGAAGAATCATATCTTTATATGAAAACTAAAGAATTTCTCCCAAAACAGGGAATATAGGGAAAGGAAATTGTAATGTCGTAAAAAACCTCATAAAACACGCACAATGGAGTTCCAAACGAGCAGAATGACCAGCAACGGAAACTGAGAGAAAACGATGTAAGAATGAAGAGGATAGTTCCGGCAGAGAATTTCAAGGGAAAGGAAGTCAACTGAGGTCAAGAAAATACAAGAGGAAAAGAAAAAAGATCACTAACTTTGGTGACAGGAAAGAAGTAGGTCAAATAACACGGCCCCAGAGATGCCCCATCCTTATCCTTGAAACCTGTTCCTGTATCTCACTTGACAGAGGAGAATGAAGGTAGCAGGTGGAGTTAGGGTAGCTCATCAGCTGCCTTTAAAATAAGGGCGATTTTCCTGAATTGCCAAAGTAGCACCCATGTAATCACAAGACTCCTTCATATATGGAATAGCGAGGCTGAAGAGTGAGCATCAGAGGACTGGGGTGTGAGAAAGCCCAACCTGGCCATTTCTGGCTTTGAAGATGCAAAGTGGCCCTAAGCCAGGGGATGTAGTTATCCTCTAGAGGCTGGGAAGACATGAAGACTGATTCTCTAGAAAGGACCACAGCCCTTTTGACACCTGATTTTAGTTTAGCGAGACCCATTTTGGACTTGTGAGAGCTAGAACTGTAAGATGTTTGCGTGTTAAGGCACTGGGTTTGGATCAAGTTGTTACAGCAGCAACAGGAAACTAATGCAGAGGGATATTGTTGACACAGATAGTTTCAGTAAAAAGAACAGAAACCCATAACGGTGTCTTAAAAAAGGAGAAACGGAAGCAGCAGGTGTAGCACAGATCTCAGCAAATGAGGCCGTGGAATAAGGAAGAGAAGTGGGAGGATGATGTCTGAGAAATGGTTAACTGAGGAGAAATTCAAGTGAATCTAATTAAACAGAAATAGCATGGCTTGAGAAAGATGCTCTATTCTATTCAGTTCCTTCTTTACAAGTAATCAGAACGTTTCTTAACACGGCCATGTGGTCGTTATTGACAAAGCGATGAAATGAAAATCTCCCGAACTGATGAATGCAATATGAGATCTAGAAACCCACAGAAATCTGTTTTATTTACTATGAAGAACAAGAGAACGTCATCTCTAAATTATATGAAACAGCGAATACTGCCAATTATAAATGAGATGGAAACAGACACAAAAAATTCTGGCAACTTCATAAAAAAAATTCAATTTTACATATTAAAAGAAAAACATATTATCATGTTGACATGTTAAGTGCATTTTTAGAGAAAACAAATATGAGCATGCTAAATCAAGGCATATACAGGAGAAAACAGAAAACTGGGAAATTGTCAATTAAATAAGTGTATGTATAAAGTCAACGTGGCTTTCACAAACGTTTGTATGAGAAAGTCTAGGAACATTTAAGAGTAAAAGGTAACCGAGCCAGCTAAATGCTAATATTGATGATACCAAACATCTTTATGCAAAACTAATTTCATTGCGAAAATACAAAAAATGATGAAAAAGAAAAAACCAAATCGTTCTTCACATCGAGTTACCTAAAAATATGTTTAAAGCTAAGAATGCAGTTTTAAAATAAACTGGCCTAAATCTAGATGAAAGAACTCAACTGTCAAACAAATGATGAAGACCAGATGCCCGCCGGGTTCCCTGTGAAGTACCAGTTCCGGGAAGTCCAGAGTGCAAGGTGTAAGTGAGCATCACTTGTACAACGCGTACCGTGACCAAACGTCCGGTAAGCGCGGCGCTAGACTTTGCTTCGGGGCTGCTCAAACCCCTTAACACATAAACCTTCAAGGATTATTTCTAAATGCAGCATTTTCCCAGATATATATTTTTTAAATTGAAAATATTTTTCCCCGGGGAACCAGAAAATACCAGTATGCAGCATGTTAATTAAACTGCTCCGCACACATTAAATACAAGATACCAGGGTGCAACTTATTAAACTGTTCTGTTCACAGCAGACACTTCGACTCGCTTCTTTCCAAAATTCCACGTCCGGGGCCTTTGGGGCTGTCACGGGCTGCTGTCCACATGTCCCCGCGGCATTCGCCTGCCCGCCTGCCCCTGACCCCCGCGCAGGCGGACTCCGGGCGGTGGGCTGCTCCTGGGGCCCGGGGACACGGGGACCTGCCGCTCCGCCCTGTGGTCCCAGGCGCCTGCTTGCCAGGTGGCTCTCCGCATGCGTGATCGCGCTTTTTAAACAGTTCTCAAAGTTCCTGCAGTTTTTCTCTTTTTTTGGGAGCAATCACACCAAAGAAGTGCTAAGCGCCTAGGCTGCCGTCCGCTGCTCACGTCTGCGCCCGAGCGGCTGTGGCTGCTGGTGTCCCCGCTTCCTGGGCCACAGACGGGGACCAACGGCCCGCAGCCAGCCCCCACCTGGCCCCGATGACCCTGGCTGCCCGCGCCCCGGCCGGCGTGGCCTGCGGCCACCTCCCGCGACCTGGCCTCTGCATAGACGTCCCCTGCACTCCACCTTCCCACGACCCCTGGCAACCGCTGGCCTTGGGCTGGCCTTGGGCTGGCCTTTTCCAGAATGTCACAGAGTTGGAATCATACAGCGGATTCTTTCGGACTGGATTCTTGCAGACGGGCTTTTTAAAACCTTTCGTATTTAAGATTCCTTCATGTCTGGTCACGGCCACTTTCTGCTTCGTGCTAAATTATAGTCCGTTGCCTGGATGGACCACAGTTTATCCATCACCTAGTGAAGGACATCTTGGTTGCTTCCAACTTTTCACAATTATGAATAAAGCCGCTATGAACTGTGGTGTGTAGGTTTTTGTGTGGATATGTGTTTTCAACAACTTTGGGTAAATATCAAGGAGAACGAACGCTGGATCATAGGGTAGGGGCGTGTTTAGCTTTGTAAGAAACCACCAAACTCTCCCATTGCATCTGTGCCTTTTGCGTTCCCAAGAGCGACGACTCAGGGATTCTCTTCCCCAGCCTCGTCAGCACTCGGTGTTCTTAGAGTTTCAGATTTCCTCTGTTTTAATACGTGTGAAATGACATGATGGTGCTGTTTCCATTTTTATTTCCTATGACGTGAAATGTGGAGCATCTTTTCATGGCGAGAATGGTTACTTGCCATCCTTGTATCTTTGGTCAGATGGCTGTTCAGGTTTTTCCCCCCATTTTTTAATTGAGTTGTTCATTATTGTTGAGTTTTAAGAGGGATTTGTGTGTGTGTGTTTTGGATAAAGGCTCTTCATCAGATTTTTCTTCTACAAATATTTTCTCCCAATCCGAGGCTCGTTTTCTTATTCTTTTGACAGTGGCTTTCGCAGAGTAGAATTTTTCATTTTAATAAAGTCTAGCTCGTCAGTTCTTTCTGTCATGGATTAATTTAAATCTCACAAAAACCTTGTGATGTAAACTGTGAAGACCTGATAATTTAGGGAGATCAAGTAACTTTACTATTCCTGATGTTATTTTGCTAGAATGATGAAGGCAGTATATGAACATGGGTTTTTTTTTAAACTCCACATCTGATATATTTTCTACTCTTTCACTTAATGGAGATTAAATGAGGACCCATTTGTTTGCTGTGCATTTTTTAAGAACTGTGAAAACCGTCATGCTTTAGAACAAAAGCGCGATAAATGTTCCCATGCTTTGGGGTAGGTGGAAATTTTTTAGGGTTCGACTTAGCAACTGTTTCTGAAGCTTACAACACATGAGGACGTCCCATCTCCTCCATTTCTAATGGGAAAGCCACCCGCCTGGCTCCTTGACTCGTCTGCAACTTAACTCTTATTTATCATATTCAAATCGGCAATCTCGATGCTATTTTCGTGATCGTAATTCATGCTCAACAATCTGCTTCCATTCTCAACTCAGTAAGCTGGTAATCAACTTCTCAGTGCTATTTGGAAGAAAGCAAAATCTAAAAATGAAGCTATTAATATATTACAAGTCAGCCCTAAATCTGTTAGGTCGGGCTGACAGACCACATTAGAACGGGTGCCCGAGGCTCTGTGAAGTACAGAAAGGGGCTTGTGATGTATGATGCCATTATTGACCTTTGAGTTACACAATTTATCAGCAAGGAAAAAATAGTTTCTTCTATGCTGGTGAAAACCACTAAGTGAGCCCTTTACCCTAGATTTCCAGAAGCAAATCGGTCATTGCAAAAGTTCGCCAATTAGGCGGTTTATTCCTTCAAGCAGAAACGGGGTTATTACAATCTGACCAGCGTGCGTTTAGCATTTGTTCTTAGCTTAATATCATATCAGAAGCCAGGGTGAAAAAAAATAGGCTGTATTGTGAGAACTGTTGGAAGTGTTGGGTATGCATTTTAATTAAAGCTTTTCACATCCATTCTACACACAGTGGCCTAAACATAAAATCACATCGTGGCAAGCGTAACGGTGCTGCAGCATTAGCAGAGCCTCCAATTCTGCACAATCTGAGCTCTGAACTCTCTGATTTGACCCTTCGGATACTTTGCGACGTGAGTAGGAGCATCCCCACCGTGCAGTGTGGAAGTCGAGGCTGTGGTGAAGAAGGCAAGCTGCCCGCCCGAGGTCGCACAGCTCAGCTCTTCCGGGCAGAGGACTCTGTGCGCAATGCGTCTGCAGCAGGCCGAGGCTGCCTGACACAAACTGTCATCCGACTGGACTGCACGTGCCGCCCAGCTTCAGTCAATTACAAGTTCTCCCGTCTGGCCCCTGACATCGCGCCACCAGGGGGCGCTTCACAGCGACCCTTTGACTAGTTCATTGCTGCTATTTAAAGAGGGACACATTCTGAGGTTTTCCGCTTTCACAGATGTCCTGAGAGCCACATGCCGTGGGACACTTTTTAAGTTTATTGGGATAGAATGCACGGGCAGTAAATTTCACCTTTTTCATGCATACAATTCGGACACAGCCGTATAAACACCATTAGAGTTTAACACAGGCCGTTTCTAACACACCCAAGAGATTTGTCATCACTTTAAAGTCAACTTTCAACTTAGACTAGTTTTAGATGTGCCGAGAAGCTGTGAGTGCAGTGTAGAGAGCCCTCGCCCACCCGCACCCGGTCTGCCTTGTCTTCGGCCCCTGCCTCCGCGGGTGGCACTTCCCAAAGCCCACCTTGCTGTGGCCAACATGTCTGCTTAGGACTCTGAGTCTCTCACGCTTTCCTACCTTTGGTTTTCAGGACCTAAAGGTTTGAGAACTGTTTGTCAGATATTTTGTTAACTGTCCCTGGACTGAGATTTTTTCTCATGTTTTTGGAATGATTAGACTGGGGCCGTGGGTTTGCAGGTGAAAGATCACAGAGTAAGTTAAGTGCCGTTCTTAGATTCTATCCAGAGCCCGTGACTTGTCGCTGCTGACATTGCCGTTTATCACCCGGCCAACATGGCGTTTGTCAGGTTTTCCTGCTGTCCAGTTGTCCTTCCCTCTGCTGTCCACGCTCTGTGCCCTAAAGGAAGTGGCTGTGGGAAGCTTGAGGAGTGAGGGTTAAGCTCCACCCCTTTTAGGAGGGCGTTTCCACGTCAGTTATTTGGGAACCTTTGGTTCAAGGTATTTGTCGGTTTCCCTCCATTTATTTATTAATGTCAGCAAGGGCTCACATGACTTTAGGCGATGATCTAGCATTGTCCCTTTAATGTCGTTTCTCTGTTGTTCTAACTACAGTCACGAAGAGCTGTTCCGCTGACTCCTCTGTCCCTTCCACATGTCCCCACAGTGGTGTTTTTGTTTGTTGAGTTTCGTTTTTGTTTTTAGCACTTTTGGCTCTCTGGTACTATAAGATATTCCAGGGTAATCTTATGTAAACCCTAGAATTTTTCCCAAGGAGTTCTGGTTCCATTTTTTTAGAGAGGCCGAGATCTGGGTGCACGCTGTGCTCATCGCCACTAAGGTGTGGCTGCTTCTAGGCTCCCGTGGCTGACGGAGAAGGAAGTAGTAAGAAGCACGCATATGCCACCCACGCATATACTCACACGCGTGGATAATCCCGTAGGTCCGTGCACGTCTGCGCTACGCTCCACGAGTCCGTGCCGATGTCTTCAATGCGCTCGGCCGCAGACCGTTCCAACTTCCTCCCTTGCTGTCTAGAAGCCGCTGCCCCGACGGTGAGAAGCCCAGCTCCGGTGGCCGGCTGCACCGTCACGTAATTGTTCAGTCCCGGTACACACACTCGGGTCCTTGCGTTATGAACGTGCACCCTGTTGGGGAACATCCGAGCCACCTCGAGCCGAGGACATATTTGCAGTTCGCTTTGCCTTTGGTTGGAGAGCTTCTGACATTCCCAGAGATAATTAGGCCGCGATTGCTGACCTTTGTGCAGAGAAGATTTGAACTCAGAATAAAAGAGTAAAATTTTCATTTAGTGTATGACAGCATTATTAAGAGTTTTAAAAATCCTCAAGTGTCTTGTAATCATGAGCATATCATAGTGTAATTTTAGGTCTATGGTATTCTTTGAATATTCTGATATTGTAGTGCCTATTTTTAAATTTTTTCTTAACTTTTATGGTTTTGGTTTCCTGGTTACTTTCTAAACTGTATATCATTAAAAATATAATTCCATTGATCAGTTTAATATTAAGATGAAGTTTAAAAATGTTTTTTATAGGCTCCTCATATTTATATTTTCATGGACTTAAAAATACATTAAAATGTATCTTTAAACATTTAAGCTAGACTCCAAGTATCAATTAAGAAACTGGCTACAAAAATATGCCTTTAAAAATTCCATCTTTAAGAGAAATAAAGGTCCCCATTCTTAGTAATAAAATGACATTTTTTCCAAAAATATGAAACTAATTTGGTTTATCATCAGAAACAGGAGACCCCTCTAAATACAGTGCTCTCTGGTACCAGAAATTCTTAGAAGACTCGCTAACCCACTGGAACTTTTTAAAGAGAAGCCTCATCTCAAAGCAAACATCCGTTCTAGAATTCTCTTCAGACGCCCGAGGAGGTATTCTCAGTGTACTTCAGCAACGAGGTAAATTAAAAGCAAAACAGTGAGAAGGCTCGAGATGCTGGCTCCCCAGCAGGGCGGGCTGGTCCGGGAGAGACTGCGGCCCGCAGAGCCGGTTCTGTGCACAGGCGGTGGCGTTGGTGGGTGGCGGAGGGAAGGACGAGCAGGGGGGACCGGCCGGGGGCGTGATGGTCACCAGGAGCGCGCCTTCCCTGGGCAGCGGCCAAGAGACCCTGAGGGGCCCGCGCTGAGCACATCTTCATTTGATTAAAAATTCATGATTTTTATTTATAAAATGACTAGCTTGGAGGTTTTATCTATTCATAACTTCAAGGGTTTCTCAGCTATTTCAAGTACATTGAGGCTTTTGTCATAAAGATTTGACTTAAATGAATGATTTATTACGGCAGGAACATTTCCGAGCGGTCTGCAGCGGTGACGCGGGGCTCCAGGGGGGGACAGTCACCTCGGGAGGTCTGCCAGGCGGCCGCCTCGGTGCTCCCGAGTCACGGAGCCCGTGACAGCAAGCCTCTCTGCTCTGGCCCTGCAGAAGCGTGCTTCCGGCCTGGGTAGGTCACAGCCGGCCGAGCACGGATTTTGAGGCCAAGTGCAAGGGCGAGCGTGCGCCTTCCTCGTTCTCACCAGATGAGCGCTGTGCTGAGGGGCTTCCGATCCGCTCGCACACGCTCGCCAGGTGGGGTTCCCTTTGGCCGTCCCAGACCAGCCTGTGGTGGCACAAATCCAAACCCACTGTGGACAGAGGGCAGTGAAGAACCAAACCCAGAAAACAGCCAGAAGACAGCCTGCCGTGTTTCGTGTCCCCCCTTCCTCCCGTGAGTGCTCGGGGGCGACGTGGGCTGCCCGGGGCCAGTCGCTTCTTGATGGACTTGCAGTTTCTCGACATTCTCATTCCTTGTGGCTCTAGGATTTTACGTGGCAAGTAGGTAACATTAAATGCCTCTGAAAAGTACAAACCTCAAGGTCTGGATATTCAGGGGAGCAGGAAAAAGTGTTTTATTAGGGAGATCAGGACACGTTGGACATTTATTGAATGACGTTGCCTTTAAGAAACAAAGGCAGGACAGAATTTAAGTGGAGAAGGACTCCTGGCAGAGGCTCCAGACTTGTCAAAGGGAGAGCACGTGGCATGTGAGGGGGCAGAGGACAGGAACAGCTGGGTGTCCCCACAGAGCAGCTCTGAATCTGGGACAGCTGCACATGCAAACTACGTGATGAAGCTAAAAGTAGGTACCGGGGACAGACTCGCGAGGTCAGGCGTGTCAGGGTGAGTGATTCGCACACACTCTTGAAGGACTAAACACGTCGGGTGTTATAATCCGAGAAGTCAGTGCAGAAGCCTGCTTGCTGTGTGGAGCGCTGGCCGGGGGGCGGTGTGCAGACACGCCCTTAAGCTGGGTTCTGATGACCCGGCTGAGAAGACAGGCTCGGACAGGTCAGTCCTTGACACCAGAGAGGAGGGAGTGAGGAGCTAAACATTGTGATGCCGTGACCAGTAAGATTTGGTGACATATAGTGGTGACCTATGAAACCAAAGATGACATGGACGTTCCGATTCCAAGTGTCTAGGAGAATAAGCATGGCCTTGACACCGAACTAAGGAGTGAGCTTCTAGAAAAGTGTGTGGAGGAGGCGGGCAGGAGGGCGTGGCCTGTGACTGATCATCGCAAACCTTCACCCCCCCCAATATTTTACTATTTTGCATAGTCGTATAGCTCACAATTGGACATAAACCTTAGTCCTAGTTTATGACGATTATGATGGCATCTCTAGGATTGGCTTCTGGAAGTGAAATTATGGTTTTATTTTCTTGGTTTCCATCCTGTTTTTCTTCCCTCCCCTCCTCCTTCCCTTCCTTCTTTCCCCAATGGAATTCTGCCCTGAATCTTGATCCACGGAATTCTACAAAAGAAAACACTAACACTGTTCTCACCCTTAGAGGGGGTTTTCCCTGACTTCTGGTGCAGTTGTGAAGAGAGGATTTGTCCCCAGACTGGTTTGCGTTCTCTGTACAGAGATGCTAAGTGTAAACAAAGCTGTGCCCTTGGAATGATGTGTGTGAGGCTCCCCGTGCACTTTGGCAGAAAAATGTTATGTAAATGGTAAGAGTCGCATATATCTTAAAAGAACACATGAGTTTATTCCCCAAGGGAAATCGCTAATTTATGTACTGTGCTTGTTCTAAAGGTCCGTACATGATTCAAGCTACTTTAAAAGTAATTTTCTATTGTACAGAGGAAGCTAAGAGGACACTTAACTGTTTCCAAGTACTTGAAAGATTTATTTTATGTTAATAAACTATTTGCCAGTTTATTATAGAGTAGAAAAGAATGAAATCGATTTAAATTTCACCTATAAAAGTTTATGTAAGACACAAATCTTACCTAAGCATCCTGATTTGTTGTAGATCTTGGAATAGACAAAAAATATATTTTGGTTTTTCTAGTTCTTAAGGCAGTATATTCTGTGTTCTTCACATCTACACTCCTGAATTTTACCAAATAATTTAGAACAGGGGTCCCCAACCCCCGGACCGGTACCAGTCCACGGCCTGTTAGGAACCGGGCCACACAGGAAGTGAGCGGTGGACGGATAAGCGAAGCTCCATCTGCGCCTGCAGCCGCTCCCCAGCGCCCGCATCACCGCCTCAGCTCCGCCTCAGATCATCAGGCCTTAGATGCTCACAGGAGCATTGTCCCCGGTGCCACACAGGTCGGGGACCGCTGCTCTAGAGAACATTGTCCCATCCTCACCTGTTAGTCATTTTTAATCCCCCCAAAACAGCCAGTTTTGTTTTATTTACTTTATTATTTTCTCTGCACCTATATCTCAGCGCCTATTCTGGTATTTGTATGTGTAGCATGCCTAGGACCACTTTAGCTCATCGCAGAGTTACCTGAAAATCACACCTTATTTCTCTGTATAGCTCAGCGTTTGAAAGAACAGTTGTTTTAAAATATCCTGTGTATAACGACTTCTAATGTGAACGAGGTTGACAGTTATCATTGTTTTGCTCTGGCTATGTTTTGTTTTGAGTCACCCATATCAATCTTTTTTTAAATCAGCAAGTGACTTAAAAAAGAACACAATTTGTAGAGATGGGCTTTGTCATGTCATTCTTTCTCTTTTTCTTTCCCTCTGTTTGGATTTATTAAAAAATCCTAAGTGAAGCGATGTTATCTCAGGAGGCAAGGCTGTTGATTTTTGCCCCAAGGTAGTGACCGCTTCAGACCCCTCCCTCCACCGCCCCGGCCACCAGCAGGTGTGCAGTGGGAGCTGCTGACCGGACATCACAGAGCTAACGCCCGGCTGACTGTGTCTGCCGCGGTCCCCTACTGCCAGTGAAAACAGGGCCACTGGGAGTGGACGACTAGCATCTCCCTGTGCTCGGTAGAGGCGAACAGGAGGCTCGGTCTGTCCCTGACAAAGCAGGAGGAAATTCATCCCCTCCACATGCCCCTGAGTTAAAGGTGTCCCAGGCCATCTTTGCCCCGCAGCTAGGAGCCTAATCAACTAGGAAAGTACTGTGTGGCTGAGGTGAAGCCCTGGGGATATGTGGGTAAGTCACGGGTGGAGAATTTGAGGGAGGAAATGGAGGTAGGCCAGGGTCGATGGTAGGAGGGGCAGGAAGACAAGGAGCCAGGGCGTGGCACCCAGAGCTGACCGAGCACAGCTCTCTGCCCCGTGCATGTCACACTGTGAGAGTTTCGGCCATCACGTGAAGGCGTGATCCATCTGGACTTAACTGGGAATGACAGAGTAGATGTCACCAATTAGGGGCAGTTCCGAGAGAAGCAACAGGCATGCTGGGGAAAACGCAGGACAAAGAATGAGAGAGAGAAGCAGAGGACAAGGGTGACATTCACTGGGAGCAGGCACTCGGCATGTGGTGTTTAGAATCCTCTTATTTTTTTTCTATAAGGTAAATGTCTAGTTTTTTTATTTTTTTATTTTTATTTTTATTACAGACAGGAAAACTGACATTCAGGCATATTTAAATTATTTGCTAAACCTTGTTACTCATTTGTCCATTCGTCCCTTTGACAAATATTTTTATTTGGGTACAACTTCTCGGATAAACATCCCAGACTTTGAAATAAGTTGAAATGTGGACGGCATACTTTTCTGTATTTTATATATGTGTGGGTATGTGCTCATCCAAGGTTAAGTGATGTATTTTGTTGAACCCACTTTATTACTAAATGCAGACTTAGTGAATTGGCATATTAAATTACAAATTGTAAATATTTGTCTGGTAGAGATACACATAACTAACCGGTGAGACAAATAAAAAGTTATGGTTTATTGCTCTCTGGGGTATTAAGAGTCTATATTTCACCCAGCATTTTTATGCTAACATTCCTTCACTAAGTTGTCTATATAAATACCCATTTCTTCAAATGTTCTTAGAACCGGTTTTAGCATCTCACTTGTTTTCGCAATAATTAATGGGTTAACCACATCTTTGAGACATTTCATTATTTGCCGGAGAGTTAAAAACGAGAACAAAGACGAATAATGCACAGTTAAGATAAACAGGCCAAACGCCCAGCCCTGGGGTGCGGGCCGGGAAAACCCGTGCGCACAGGACCGACGGGGGAAACAGTCGCGGGGTCTCCCGGTGACGCAGGAGCGGGAAGACGAAGCTGTCGCAGTCCGAGTTAGACTTGGGAGGACACCGTGCGGCTGCAGAGGCAGGGTGGGTGGTTTGGACGCGCCTTCGGAATAGAGATGGCAGCGGCCGAAGTGACGGAGGGGACACGGGCCCCTGTCTGCCCATCTGGGCCGCGTTCCCCCCGGGGCCGTGCTTCTCCCTGCCGGCTCCAGGGGACTGGAGACACTGTCACCTCCCCCCCCCACCCCCTCCCCCGCTGCCCGGCGTGTCCCGTGGTTAAGAAACGCTTTGGGAGTGAAGGAACACGACACGCTTGGGGGCACTAAGCTTGCTCCTCGTCCTCACGTTCTGTCTCTTACAGAGTCCAGATCATTAGAGTTTGGTTATTGCCTTGGGGACATTTTAAAAGTAATGCTGAGAAACTCCCAATGCACATGTGTCCTGGGCCCAGGTGTAGACACACAGTACGAACTCATCTCCCGTGGCCCCCGCGCTTGAACTGACTTCTCCCGATCAAGGATGAATACATGTAAGTTTAAGTTTAAATGAGTTTGTCCTTCGAGTTTTGATTCGGGCTTACCCTGACGGGGATACGTTCCGTGTTCAGGGGGACATCCCTGCGGGGGGCTGCTTGTCTTCTGCTCCTCGCCCGCCCCGCCAGGTCATCGTCCTTTCATCCTGCACATTCCGATCTGTATTGAAAATTGACGTAGTTTTGCAGAGGGGACTAAAACGGGAGGTGGCAGCAGCGCGCTTACTCTTTCCTTGTTTGTGAAATGTCCCCGAGCGCCAGGGTCCTCTCCAGCGGTCAGGTGGCTGAGACCCTACGAGAGGAGCAGTGCCTTGGGGTCCTATTGGGGTGAGCTCTGTCAGGTCGGTCAGCTTCGTACTGAGAACGTCACTTCCCCGTCGTGATGCACAATCGAATCAAGGTCCGTTCGTTCACGTGGCGCTTCGATTGCGATCCGGCGCCCTCGGGAAGACGGGCGTCCTGGAGCACGCGGACGGAGTCAGCGGCATTGTCGCGCGGGCAGAGACCGTGGGAATGAATGCGTAAACATGAGAGTAATTAGTTCATCAACGAGAAGCCCCAGCGGTCTGCATGTGTGCGTATCTAAGCTGCGCGATGTGAAATGAAAACAAATTTTATGTGATTCTGTCTCTTAAATCATCTTTCCCACGTCTCGTCCCATGATTTATTCTAGCTGACATATTTTAGTATTGTTTATGTGTGAAGGGTTCTGAGGACTTTTTCAAACCCACCCATTATCTTCTTTGCATTCTGTGTTAACATTGTTTCCACGAAATATGTATCAGAATTTAAATTTTAAGATCTGCTGTCAAACTAACCGTGTCGTCTGCGGTGTCTGCCGGGAGAGCAATTACAAGACCGTTTAGACCCCGCCCCTTTAGACCCCGCCCCTTGGGCCCCGCCTCCCTTTAGACCCCGCCCCTTGGGCCCCGCCTCCCTTTAGACCCCACCCCTTAGGCCCCGCCTCCCTTTAGACCCCACCCCTTAGGCCCCGCCTCCCTTTAGACCCCGCCTCCCTTCTTCCTTTCCTGATGATTCCAAGAGCGTTATTGTTCCATTGCCATTCCTCACTTCATCATTTACTCATGCTTTCATTTATTCAGTGACTATTATAAAACACACAATGACATTGTACCAGATACTGGCAAGATTCTAAAGATAAAAGATACATTAGGTGTAGTCTTGATGTAAGGAACTTAAAACTCAGTTACAATAAGTTAATAAAATAGATGATAAAGACCCTATTTGATATCAAATTATCGTTTTGAAATGATCCGATTTATGGGCTGTAATTAAACATCCCTCTCTTTTCATGGTCACGCATTTTCTTTGAACGTAAGGCTATGCGAACAGCGTAGGTAGATGGTCCATGAGCATGAATGAAACATACACTTCTAACCGTCCACCGCGCGGGAGGTTTGACGCACAGAGCTCTCTCCCGGATCAACTGAAAGTCACGTGGTCACCTGTCATTCAAGGTCGCGGCGCGTGTCCCGCGAGGGGAGAGCACAGGTGCGGCGCCGGCGGCTCTGAACCCGCCCGGCGCGGTCCCCGCGCAAGGCCGCGTGGCCAGCGGCGCGCGCACCCCCTGCGCGCTGGTGTCACCCCGCGAAGGACGCGAGACGCATATGGCCGGTGTCCGCCTTCGCCTTCGTAACCAAGAGCAGCGTTTATGTCGTGGCACAGTTTAGTGAAAATTCTTCCCGTAAAACAATCATTTTGGAGGCCGCAAAGCAATAAGTCCTGCAGAGTATTTTTTTGTAAACGTGCGGTGATTGGTGAAGCTTCACTTACGTCCCAGAGCAACAGAGAGAAACAGCGTTAGGTAGTAGCAGCCGGTGACGCTGCACCTTAAATTAGGTGTAAATAATGAAAAAGTAGCCAGCACATTCTACCGAAAATCAGTAAGAAGGCCTCGCAGAGACATACAGAATGGCTTTCCTAGACTCGTGAACAATGTTCCAGATGAGGACACACTGGAAACTTTTTAGCCCCTTAGAGGAAGACGTTACAGGAGGATTTTGGCGCCGCCCGCGCGGGGACGCGGTGTCCGGAACGTCGTGGACCCTGGATTCGCGTGTCTGGACATTTCACAGTTACCGAACCGGTAAGTGGACTGTGTGCCTTCCCTCTGGGGGATCACCTGCAGGTGGCTGCTGCTGATATTTTTATTCCAATCCTTCAAGATACAGTTCAAACAAGAATGAGGCCAGACGGCCTAGTCACACGCTCTTTATCTCTGACAGGTTAGTGTCTCCCGACTGCCCACGTCTGCCCCTTCTCTAAGAGTGGTTTCAGGGACAGGGACCGCCACTGCAGCTTTTTAGGCCACTCTCGTCTGCTGTGGTTGACAGTGGAGAAGGGGACATTGTGAAACAGTTAAACTTACGTAGTTCGAGGAACATGTTTACGCTCACCCATAGGTCACGTGGCTCTTTCTTGCCTGTTCCCACGCTGTCTCTCTACCCGCGTCTGTCTCTCTGTCACCGTCTCTGTCATAAACAGCCCTGTGTGGTATGGGATGAGGCAGGTATTCAGGGAGTGGATTTTTTTCCTGTGTTTTCAGTGGCTTAAAAATCATACTCATCATGACATGATGGCGGACCTCACAAGAGCAAACTGAGATTGATTCTGATGCCCTTCATGATGTTTGGAGGTTTTTGTGGCTTCTAGCTAATTTTAAGGTGAAAATTCTAAGAAAATTTTCATAAGAAAATTTAAAAACCATGTATATCTTTTCCCAAGTTTTTGAGGCGGGTGGTGTTCAGTCACAGATGTTTCTCTATTAGAATAGACGACCAAGGGACACAGTCATAATTGTGTGTGTGTGTGTGTGTGTGTGTGTGTGTGTGTGATTGTCTAATTATTTGGAGCGCTCCTAGAATGTTTTTTAGGATCGTTTGAGACCATTTCACTTATGTTGCTATGTAGTAAATGTACATGGTGATACCATGGCAATCTAGGTTTAATATCAGTAAAAACTTAAAAATATAGCATGAAGGTTTTATTTTTAATTTTAAAATAATGTAGGCCTCTAACAATTCAAACAGTACAGAGGTATATAAAGAGAATAACATAGGATAAACTTTCCTTCTTTGCTCCAGACCTTAAATCTCGTAAAATAACTGCCGTTGACAGATTGGCTCACGTGCCGTCAGCTTTTCCTGCGACTCTGGTAACACGGACGCGTTTCTCTGTCTTATAAATTTTTTTTACACATAAATGTGAATATACTAAAATTATTACTCTGCAATTCGCTTTTATTTGCTAACATCACTTTAGTACAGTCAATTTTCTAGGTCAGTACATATGAATCTTACTTATGAAAAGCAAATTGGTTTATATTCCAAGAGAAATATATGCTACCCTTTGCTCAATGATTTCTTACTCAAAACCACTCAGATTATTACAAATTTCTTTTCTGTGACAGAAATACTACAGCAAACGAACTTTTACACACAGTGGTGGCCTTAGGGCATTGTTATTTTTATTAAGTAAAAATACATAAAAATACAATAGAAAGTTATCCATAGTATCTACAATTTACTAATATATAAGCAGAGAAAAGAGTAGCAGCCTTTTTGGAAATGTTAATTTTGTCCATCTCGAAATCTTTCCCTTTTTTCTCTTTTTCTTTCTCTTTCTGTCCGCTCTTCCTAATTTTCTTTGCATCTTTCCAACATTTTTCTCCTGTATGTTTTTTATAGCTTCACATTTGTATTATATTTACAAATAAAATTTGTTTTGAAAACGAGGAAAATCTCAGAGCCTCTGCTTCGAACAGAGAGGGAGCGAGAACTTGAGCGTATTTGTTTCCTGTGGAGTTTTAACCATCGAACTCTGCTGAAGGACCGGAGCGGCTGTGTGTGTGTCGGGCACAGGTGTGAGAAGCAGATTGTGACGGCGCTATCCTGAGATGGGAGTCGTAAGGGCGGAGACAGGGCCGGCCAGGACGCTGACCAGCTGCGGACCCTCGGCCTGTGAGTTTGGCACCTGAATACGGCTCCTTCCCTTCTGTAAGCGAGAAGAAAGCGGTCACGTGGCCCCGCGGCCAACACAGTCAGTGCCTGTCACGGGCGTGTAAAGGGAAGTAAATCTGGGCATTGGTGTGTTCATGACTGCCGTCAACAAACAGGAAAAAACCATCAGAAAACTAACATTTACTATTGCATAGGAGATAGAGGCTTAAAATTTTACCCTTATCCTTTTTAAATGTATATAACATCAAAACACTGGGCATCTCTTTTAAAGGGTTTGTTGTGTCTTTGTGCTGGTCTTAAATGAATATCAGCGGTCCGCAACCTATCTGGTACCAGGGACGGTGCTCCTGTGAGCATCTAACGCCCGACGACCTGAGGCGGAGCTGAGGCGGTGATGCAGGTGCTGGGGAGCGGCTGCAGACACAGATGAAACTTCACTTGTTGGCCCACCACTCACCTCCTGTGTGGCCTGGCTCCTAACAGGCCACAGACTGGACTGGTCCTGGTCCGCGGCCCGAGGATTGGGGACTCCCGACTTAGATGGCCATTTAAGCAGGATAGATGCAAGGTGGTGGTGTTGCTCCGAATGTCACTTTTTGTTTCTTAATTTGGGCAAGATTCTTAGGCTTACATGAACAAATGAAATGGTTTCTCAACTCTATGCATTCAGAGGACTCTGTGACGAAAGAGGCGATAGTGCGTGATTCCTGCTGGTTTTAATGACCCGCGTGTCATCCATTCACTGATAACTAGTGAGTTCTGTCATGTGATATACCAGGTATACAATACTGACCAAAACAAATATAAGTTCTGACTTCATGGGCTGACCGTTTAGCGGAAAAAATGGACATTAATCAATGTATATTTAGCAAAGGTTTGATTGTACAATAAAAATAAAAGGGGCGACTTTGCTCCATATTAAAATTCTTTTATGATAAAAGTCTGGTACTGCTCTCAAAAAAGTATTGGAAGAAACGTAATCTCGACTGAAATCTCCCCAAATGCCCAGAACATTCTGTTTCGAACCCACAGAAAGCCGCGTAGGAAATGCCACAGACTGAATTCGACTGAATTCTGCTGTTCGATTAAATCGTTGGTCCGTGTCTCTGCTTTCTAGTTGGTAAATGGTGACACCTGGACATAAACCTGCACGGGGGCTGTCCGTATCCGCCTCCGCATCGCCAGGAGGATTAAACCATGTAGAAAGTCGGACGCCATCCAAGCCTGTGGCCCAGTCGCCAAGTTCGCCTGCCCGTTGTATACATTACAGAATGTGACCTCGGTAGATGGTGCTGATCCGTAACCCTGATGAGCTTTCCTGTTCTTCACGAGAGCTCAGGATTTACAGAAACGTAAGAACGACGCAAGCCCACCCTTCCCCCACTGGACACGTGTGTGCTGCGGCCGCCATGGGCCAGCCTTGCTTCTGTCCCCTGGCCACCGTGAGAAAACTTGGTCACTGCCTTCCTGCCCAACGTGGACACAAACCCCGTGTCATCCTGAAGCGACTGCTCACTGAGGAATCCTGTGTTATCGGCTCGTTCAGCAACCATCTCAGAAACGGAAACAGACCAGAATCACCAGAGATTATCTCAAAAAAAACCCAGAAAGGTGGTCGATTTAAACTGGGAGGTACGTGTGCCTGCAACACAGATGGGGCTTATCCTCGTGGGGCGTAACCTTTCTGGTGGGAAAATCTCTTTAGTTTATCAAATTATAGAGCAGAAGTTGGTTTTGTGAGCACAGAGACTCGTGGATTTTGAAGGATATTTCTGAGTGAGCTGGTGCATGGAGCTTCCTGCGCTATAGGGTGTAGGAGCCGCCTTCGGGTCTGGTCTTCTCCACGGATGACTCCCGCCCAACCTTCTCCAAAGGCTCCGTGCTTCCGCGTCTGCTGCCTGACCGTGCGTGACGCTGAAGCCCCCCAGGGCCACGCGGTTGGGTGTCCGTCACGCCATGTCGAGGTGGCTAGGGGATGCGTGGTGGCTGCTGTCCGGGAGATGACACATTCGAGCCAAGTGTCACCTGGCTCGGCTCTCCTTGGCTTCCAAGAAGTCGTCGATTCTCAAAACTGAGGGCAATTGTCATAGCGGCCAATTGGGTCAAAAGAGTGTCAGGACACCTGTCTGGTCACTAAGAAGCATGTCATGTGGCTTCCCGTGTCCTGTTCTCTCAGATGCGAAATGAGGGGATGGGGTGTGTTGGGTTCTAAAGTTAAATCGGAGGGCTCGGATTATGTAAAACTCCTTACGGGTTGGGATGGTTTCTTCCTCATATGGAGACTATTATGTACATAGTTTGCATTTAGCCTCATCAAGTAATTTGATTATTTTCAGAGTCAAATGACTTTTTTTCTTTAAAAATGTGTAGATTTAGGGGTATTCCTTGCTTCATGAGTCATCAACCTTAGTCACAGCAATCAGAAGTGGACCGGTATAACTGGCAAAGGGAAGAATTGTGAAGTTTGATATTGATGCCCCAGAAGGGGCTTTTAACTTAAATGATAAATTTCAAAATATTGATTGCTATAAATAATTACATTGTTACTATGATTATCTTCTGTAATAGAAAAAGAAAGACTTCAGTGGCATTGGTAGACTAAATAAAAAGAAGACATCACAAGTGTTTGAGAGAACAAAGATTCACAATTACAAGCTTTAAATCATTTGATCAAGCATTCATTTTACAGTGTAAACTGTTTCCCTATATCCCTATGATCTCGGTGCTCCCCGTGCCACAAAATCCCACCCGTTCACAGGTTTGCGTGTTCACAGTGGAGGCTCAGAACAAAAGCAGATGGAAATTAGAGGTCTTGGCCCCAGGTGAAATGATGGGTCTGTGGTAATTTAGAGACAAGCTCCTGAGACAGACAGTGCTGGGCATGTGATTCCCTGATCCTGCTTTCTGGGAAGAGTCACCCTCAGAAGCCCAGGAGGGGCGGGGTCCCCTCTGCTGGCCGTGGGACGTGAAGCTTGGCAGTTCAGTGCCAGCCCTGCCGTGGGCAATGTTTGGCCTGTCCCAGCCTAGTGACACAGCAGAGGAGGACTCACAGTCTGCTTCGTTTCAGTGGTAAATGTTTTGTTTTTGTTTTTTTTTTCTCTTCCTACTGTGTATTTTTAATTATTTAGAATACATCACGACCTGGTCAAGAATTTTCTCCTTTTCTTCTCAGTCTTGTGGTCAGTGAGATAATTGGGTGTTTTGTTTTTGACCAAAAACATTTATTGCTTACTGAAGCTGTTCAATTTTAGCCTCTGGCTGTGTGACTTTAATCAGAGGTGTTTGTAATTTAGAGCCCTGTAGCATGTTTATTTTTGCAATTCATTATAACAGTCAGCCCTTGGGGAAAATGATAGTAAACAGTTTATAATTGTTGTGAATAGAAAAATGGCTCATGACCCAGTATTGAAAGGAAAACAAAATTAGCGACTTTCTGTAGAAACAGACTGTCATCGTTTGAAGAATCAACACTTGTTAAAATGCTATTTATTTTCAATGCTCAGATGCACGTGACTCTGTCAAGGACCCTCTGTGTGTCACCCTGAGACTGCACAGTAAACTGGGGAATGTCTTCAAAAGGAAGGTTTTTTTTTTTATTTACTTTTATTTATTTTTATTTTTATTTATTTTTTTTTGTCAGCTGACCTGGTGATTCAGAATTTGTCTTTTTTCTCTGGCTTTATTCAGGCACGGTTGACATAAGACACGGTCTAAGTTTACAACATATCTGGTATATTACGGGTCGCAAAATGCTTGCCACGATAAGGCTCACGCATCTGTCACCTCCACAGTCCCGTCTGCTGTTATTGTCGCGATGAGAACCTTCAGGATCAACCTCTGACCAGCTTCCGGGTGGGCCTGAGTGTCATCAGCCAGGCGCCTACCCCTGGACCGCGTCCCCGGTGACCGTGTTCCCGCCCCCGCTGGCCCTGGCAACTGCCCATCTCCTGTCTGCTTCTGTGACTTGACTTTTGCGTTTCAGATTCGACAGTCATTGAGACCGTACAGCGTTTGTCTTTCTCTTTCTGACTTTTCTCACTTCCCCTAATGCCCTTGAGTTCCGTCCAAGCCGTTGTAGTTGGCAAGAATGTCTTCTTTCATGGCCGGGAGCATCGTGAGCGCGTCCTTCTGTCCGGGCCCTTAGGCGTTTCCATCCCGTGGGGGTCAGGATTAACGCTGCAGCGACCATGGCAGTAGCTTTGAGGATCGTGACTTCATTTAAAGGTGGAATTCCTGGAACCATCCAGAAGGACTCAATGAGGACTTTTGAGCAGACTCTAAGGCTCTGCATTTTTTTTTTTTTTTTATAAACTCGCCAGGTAATTCTGATGAACATTCAGGTTTGAGGACCACTTTTCTAGGTAAAAACTATTTTTTTTTTTTTTTTTTACATGGAGAAATTGTGCTCCGGAGAAGATATATGATTGTCCCTTACCGTCACAGTTAGTTAACAGCGGGACTTAAATCAGTGTGGTGTATCTCTTTATCGCCAAGACAGTTTCTAGAGAGAAAATGAACTCTCTCTTTTTTATTCTACGCGGTTGGTGGAAAAATGAATTTCATCATTAAAGAATCACTTTCATTTTTACGATAAAACTAACGTTTTCGCCAGTTGTCCGTCCTTAGGTTCGTGTCTCGCCTCTTCGCTGCGGCTCTCCCAGCCGAGGGTCCCTTCCTTCCTTGGTTGGGGACAGCTCTCCATCGGTGACTCCTGGCTAGGCTCACCAGTGTCATGGTGGCATGTCTCGTTCTTGCTGTGCCTTCCTCCTTCGTATGAATCAAGACGTGCTGCGGTAACAAATGAGCCTGCCAGGCCGGCCGTGGCCTGTCGCGGCCCGGTCTCGTCATTCACTCAGGCTCGTGCCCAGGCTGGCTCGGTGGCTCGGCTGTGCTCCAGCGCCTGCCCCCGGCCACCAGCTCGGCGAGCGTTTCTGGTCCTTCTAGCGCCGCCCGCCAAGGACCACAGGGTCGTGCCGCAGGGGTTCTGTGGTCGCATCGGGAAATGCGGCTGCTTCATGCCGCCCTGTGAGCAGAAGCTGCGGGCAGTGCGCCGGGACACGCAATTGCTGACCCGACCTCCAGGCGCCTGTCCCCGGACCCTGCGGCGGCGGGTGGCTAGAAGGCGGGGCCGGCCCCTCGGAGCTGCTCCCCGAGGCGCCGTGAGGGGCGGAGCTTTGGCGCGGGACCACGAGAGGCACCTGGTGCGAGGAGAGCAGCCGCGTGCTGTTTTGGCCCCTGAGACTCTTGGGCTGTTTGCTACGTCCCTGAAGGGCGGGGGGCAGGGACTCGAGGCGCCAGCATCCCGGAGGGTCGTGCGGACCCGTCAGAGCATCGCCGAGAGTGGCGGGCGGCAAGCCGCGCTGGGGAGAGAGGCAGAGTCTGCTGCGGGAACCCTCGGGGCGCTGGTGGCCGCCGG
Source organism: Eidolon dupreanum (assembly GCA_028627145.1). Taxonomy (NCBI): domain Eukaryota; kingdom Metazoa; phylum Chordata; class Mammalia; order Chiroptera; family Pteropodidae; genus Eidolon; species Eidolon dupreanum. The sequence goes on along the minus strand of CM053507.1, from coordinate 152,297,802 downwards.
ACGCGGCACAGAGGCTGGCGGCGGAATCGGCGACGTGACCGTGAAGCCGAGAGAAATCACGGCCAGGAGGAAGCTTCGGGGACCAAAGGGGGTCGAGCCCAGGCCCAGGGCGACCGTGGGGGTGGGAGGGAGGACGGTCCCAGCTCACAGAGGGCCGGAGAGATGCCATGTCCTCAGGGGAGGGCCAGGGTTCATCCAGTTAACCGGGCAAGGGGTGCCCAGGGAGGCAAGGCGTGCCCATGGAGGTAGGGGGTGCCCAGGGAGGTAGGGGGTGCCCAGGGAGGTAGGGTGTACCCAGGGAGATAGGGGGTGCCCAGGGAGGTAGGGGGTACCCAGGGAGGTAGGGGGGTGCCCAGGGAGGTAGAGGGTGCTCATGGAGGTAGGGGGTGCCCAGGGAGGTAGGGGGTACCCAGGGAGGTAGGGGGTGCTCAGGGAGGTAGGGGGTGCCCAGGGAGATAAGACGTGCCCAGGGAGGTAAGACATGCCCAGGGAGGTAGGGGGTGCCCATGGAGGTTGGGGGTGCCCAGGGAGGTAGGGGGTGCCCATGGAGGTAGGGGGTGCCCAGGGAGGCAAGGCTGAAGATCCGAGCGGATTTCCCGCAGCGGGCAGTCTGCAGGGCTGAGCGAGAGCGGCGCAGCTTTAGTTCAGGAAGGGAGGAGGCGGCTCAG
>CM053507.1:152278564-152296634 GCA_028627145.1 Eidolon dupreanum | reverse complement strand
GTGTGTGTGTGAGTGTGAGTGTGTGTGCGCACCGGCCACACTGTCGCTGTCGTCTTCCAGACTGGGCCACCGCAGGTGCCATCCGCTCCAGCCGTCACACTCCAGAGCCCTCCCCCTTCCACCGTGAGCACTTGACATCTATAAACTGCACACCTGCCACCTCAAGGTCACTTCCTTAGGGAAGCATTCCTGACCCCATGCCTTTTACTGTCCCTATTTGCTATTATTTATTTTATAAAACATCATCGTTTCTTTTGTAGTATTTATCTTGGTTTTATAGGTTACGTTCATTTGAATAATTATTAATAGTGCATATCTGGCAATCACTCTATTAACCATCTTTTATTTCTCTTACCGACAGTCTGGCTGACGGCATCCTCACGCTGCTAGTCTCTCAGCTCGCTCGCCCGCCTGCCGACCTGGAATAAGGTTCTACCTGTCTCTCGGGGCCCCTTCTGTGTTTCATTCTTCACTGGCTGCTCTTTCTCAGCCTCCTTTGCTGGCTTTACCTCGGCCCCCTGACCTCCTAATACTCAACTGTCCCACTGCACAGCCCGTATGTCTCTTCATTTCTTCATATGACATCCAGTCCCCCTGGGATCTCACCGAGTCTAATCTAATGAATTAAATAATATCTGTGACGACCACAGCCCAACCGCAGCCTAACGGAAAACCCCCCAGGAGCTCAGAATCAACGAGTTCACTCAGAACCCCTGATCTGTGCCCACCGGCCACTCCCAAAGCCTCTCTGCCCACACTCTGCCCGTGCTCATTAAAGGCAAGCCCGTGTGTCCAGTTATTCGGGCCAAATCGATTTGAGTTGACCTTGACTTCTCCCTCGCTCTCCCCCTCCAAGCCTGCTGCTGAGGAAGTCCGGTAGGCCCCGCCTTCGCCTTCGCACTGTCAGGGGTCCACCCCTCCCCATCGCCACCAGGGCCACCGTGGCCCAGCCCCCATCCCCTCCGCCCTGGATTGGCGCAATCGCCCCCACCTGGCTCAGCTTCTTCTTCTTTCCCCACTTCCCGTCCGTAGCAGCGTTTGACTTTAATGAGAAAAGGAGGCATTGGGGTATAAAGATAAAGCCTGGACAACGGCTGACACGAAGCCACAAAATCTGCTTCCCTGTCACTCTGGTCACTCACCTGCCACCAACCCTCTGTCTTGCTCAGTTCATCCCGGAGCCGCCACTCCCCGTCCGCACCCCGAACCAGGGACTCCGCACCGGCTGCGGCTGCCAGGCTGCGTCAGATGCCTGCCCCTCCTCCCAGGCGCCCCGCACGGAGGCGGCTCCCCAAAGCCTTCGCCGCCTGCCGCGAAGGTCCCCTCTTCTGCTCCATGTTCTCTGTGGCACGTTTTGTTTTCTTACAGAATACGGGTTACCCGTGTGTGTAGTACGATTCTCGAAAACAAGAATGCAAGTTGCATAAGGACAGGAATTTGGCCGTTTTTTTCGGTGACGGTGCTTAGTATACAGTCGGCGCTCACAAATACCCTTTCAACAAAGACCAGAAGCCAGAACGCGTTCTACGGCCCGGCGACCCACCCCGGGCCCGAGCGCAGCGCACGGCCCAGAACGGAGTCTCGGGGAGCACTCGACTCGCGGGTGCGTGGCCCTCCGGGGTCTGGAACCCGCTCCCAGGCCCCGAGGGCCGCAGCACTGTTTCTGGACGAGTCTCTCGGCCCACGGCGACGGCGACGGATGCAGGTGACCCGAGCGTGGCGCTCACAGCAGCGCTGGGCGAAGGCAGGCGGCTCCCTCCTGCGTCCCGGGCCTGCTGCCCTGGCTGCAGCTGGACCGCACGATGTCTGCACGTCGGCCACGTGTGTCCCCTCTCGGGTGTTGCTGCCTGGTGGCACGTGGGACGCCTCACAGAGACGCGCGGAGCCTTCCCGGGGACACGCGGACCCTGCGTGCGGCCCTTCGCGCTCCGGCATCCGCCCGCGGGCCCTCTGCCGCGGAGCGTCGTCTGAGGTCAGAGAGGAAGAACGTGTTGGCTCCACGTGGCTGCACTTAAGGGGCACTTTTCACATTTGAGTGTGCCACGCTTTCTTAAAACTACCGAATAATGATGGGCTAGCATTACACACGTGTGTTTTTCCGATGGAAATCGTAATCTTGTCTTCCCCTCCTCGCTGCCTTTTTCCCCTTTTCTCTGCTCTTCCCACGCCGTCCCCCCTTTACCTCCGTCTGCTTCCCTCGCCCCCCGCCTGTCTTTCTTCCCTCCCTTGTCCCCCGGCGAAGCTGTGGGCGAGCGGGTGTGCGGGTGACGGCGGGTGACGTCTTCCCTGCCACGCCCAGGGTCTGAATGCAGCACGCCTCTGGCCAGGCAGGTGCGGGACGGACAGGAGCAGCCGGCCACCTGGCGGCGGCCACGCGGATGCTGCGGCGCACATTCCCGCGGCTGGCGCTGGGAGGATCGGAAATAGAAACGAGAAGCTTGACGCCTCCTAATAAGACGACGGCAGCAAAGCTGGAGTTGGAAGCAGGTGCCAGGGTGACGGGACCCGTGTGAGGGGGAGCACCGTCCTTCTAATGTTCACATACGGCCGCATCTTTAAACTGCCGAAATATTTGCAAATGTGCCCACCTTTGTATAACGATTGAATGACTTTCCTCTCTCGCGTCTTATCGCTGTCACCATCATCATCACCATATTGTCATCATCATCATCATCATCACCATTTTAATAACTACTATATTAGTAGCTTAATGAATTACTGCTTGATTAATATCGTGGTTCCATAAATTGTAAGATTAAAAGAATCACTTTTGAATTTGTTCTTCTTGCTGATACCCAGATTCCCACTCAGATAAAGTGAAACAGAGCCTTGGATGGTGGATATGAAACAGTTACAAAATTCGGTGAAAACAAAATAGATATTTAAAAAAAAAAAAAACCTTCCTGACTGTGAATCATCTTTGGTATATTTTCTAGAAATTCTAGCCCAGGAGCCGGCAGAGTTGTGTTTCAGGTCCATCTTTGATCTTTCCCACAGCTTCAGGCAAATAACTTGGGCTCCTTCAGACTCCATTTCCTCACCTCAAAAACAGAGGAGGTGGAAGGTCTGGGGGGGCAGACGGAGGAGGGAGGTCTGGGGGTGCAGGTGGAGGAGGAAGGTGGAGGGGTGGGGGCGGAGGGAGGTCTGGGGGGCAGGGTGGGTGGAGGAGGAAGGCCCGGGGGAGGGGAGCGGATAGAGGACGGAGAACGGCCTCCCCCAGGGCAGCCGGCTCCTCCCCAGGTGGCTGATCCCCAGCGGTGCTGAGACACCGTGGAAGGAGCGCGGGGAAGGAGCCCTCAGCAGACACCCAGAAGGAAGCCCGGGCGACGTCCCCCGCAGGCCTGGGCTCAGGCTGCAGGTGCTTCTGGGACAGACAGGTGCATCTGTGCCCCTAGCCCAGGGCTGAGCCTCAGCGCCTGCTGAGGAGCCCAGCCGTGGGTAGAAAGACGGCCGCCTTTCCCCGACACTCACGATGGAATAAATGAAACGCCGGACGAGGAAGCACAAAGAAGAAAACAAGTCAAGAAATCGCTGAGAAAGCAGAAAACAAAGTCAATAAAGCTGTCGATGAGGGAAGCGCTCAGGATGTAAACACTCGATGCCGAAAAGAAAACAGAACCATAATCGGAGAGGATGTTAAACGTTTGCATGGCCCTTGTCAGCACGCTCACCCCACCAGAGCTCCTGGTCGCTTCCTTGGTAAATGCAGTGTACCCACAGCTTGAACGATGCACACAGTGTGTCTACAGCTTGAACAATGCACACAGTGTGCCTACAGCTCACACAATGCTCGATCCACTCATCTCAACCACTGAACAAGACGGCTCTGGGTTCCCACTAATGCAAGGGCCTTGAAAAGTTATTGTAATTAACATCAAAATCACAGGACATCTGTGACATTTTACAGCTGATACGCGATTCTACTTTTAATGTCTTCAGGTTTTTAAAATGTGGGTCGTTGGCATCACGCTATGCCGAGGAAAAATTGTAGCACGTCTTTCCCAATACCTTGAGTTTATGGCAGAAAGACACCACTCAGAAATCAATCATTCTCCAGGTTAAATCTTTTCCAGTTTTGCTTCAGAAATAGCGACTCCAATCCTTTAAAACCATTGTTTCTTTGGTGGCCTATGGGCTGTTGCATCGGGCAAGTTATTAATAGTTGTAATTGAACACATAAAGCAACACTTGCAACATTTTGTACTGTAAAAATTAGTTAGAGTTTTCCAGTAAATAAGCAACCGATGCAAAAGAAGAGAGAAATCAAGTAAGTGCATACTGAGGTTCTGTGTTGTGGGTTCTATTACCATACCCAGGGGGAATTTTTAAATTGTCTTTTCTGGTGGACATAAGAAAAAAAATCACATAAACGTTTACGATACTAATTGGTAAGCTGATACTGAAGCAAATGATCAAGTCCAGTTTTCTGACATGTTTTTGACTGAGAAAACAGACAGACAGTGGGCTGCAGAGGATGCAGCTTTCTTGAGGAAAAGGGGTAAGCCGCAGTCTGAGGACCCCGGCCGCAGGCCTCTGTGCCCTAGGAAATCAGATGATTGTCTGCAGAGCACCCAGCCCCTGTCCGAATCGCTCAGGACTCCCGCCTGTCCCCACCCCTTCTCACTCATCCTTCATTCTTAACAGCAGCCACCCCGGGGTGTCAACTGTGCCCTTTCTATTCCGTCAACATTCCTTTCTTCCACCAGAACTGAATCTCGTCATGTTGACGATGCGTTCTGTTTTCTAGAAAAATCATCAGCACTTTGTAGGGATCAGACAGTAATTTTTGAACAGAAAAACACTCGTTATGTGCCAGGAGCTGTGCAAGGAACTTTCTACGCACTTTTCTTATATTTCTTCAATAAGCTTAGCTTGTAGTAAATACTCCGTAACATGGACTGTGTTAAAACGAGACATAAAAACACTCTTCCGGAGTAAAGGCTAGCTTAAGTTCCAGCTAAATCTCCTTAACTCTACCAGTTAGAATAGTTTCAGTGACTTAGTTATTAATAAATGGTGATTTAGCCACACTTACTGTATTCACTGCTGGATCTGATGAAACATATTATTAGTAATAGAACAGAGAAGCAAATATGGTTTATTTATCTATGTAGCCTTGGTTTCCGAAATTCATGGGAACATAATAAATACTTGTGGAATGAAAGAGAATATAGCCATAGAAAGAAAAGTTTACGTTTGTGGCTGGAGTTGCATAGTTACTCAGCCCTGTGGGAAGAAAAAATATCTAAATTACACTGGTGCCTACTGCTTCTGTCTGGGATCAGAACTCTGCATGAAAGCTTGTTTTTGGATACAAATATTCGTTAAATGTATCAGTGAAAAAAGAGGACAGTACCCAAAAAATGAAAGTGACACAAATAAGTCAATTCTGTAAATGGCAGCCCTCTGAATGAAGTACGCAGTCGGTGACATTTTGTCATGCCGGCCCCCACCGACCGATACCGTGGTACTCTTACTCTCCCCACTGTATTGATGAGGAGGTTGAGGCACAGAGGTGCTAAGCATTCTGCCCGAGGTCCCTGGGTGAGAAGGCAGCAAGGGCGGGATTGGACCCTGGAGAGAGTGACCCCACCCAGAGGCCATGCCAGCAACCGTCGCTGGTACCTCCTGACAGCGGCAGACGAGGGGACGCCAGCACAGAGGGGACAAGAGGGCATGGGACGCTGCGTGAGCTGCGGATCCTGGAAAGGCCACTCCGGCCACCGTCTATTGGTTAAACATATCGAAAGGCTTGATCCGGACAGCGAAAGTAAAACAGCAACTTGGAACCTTCTTGAAATTTTCGTCTGTTCCACGAGGCGGCTCACCGCCTGATGGCGCATCCCGGGGAAGGTGGAACCGTGTCAACAAGGCCAAGAGGCCACTTTCCTCAGAGAGCTTAGAAACCTGGGCTGTGCTCAGGCATCACAGGTGCAGGTGAGCATCGGTCACTGTCCTGCTGCTGTCCAAACAAATTACCACAAAGTCAGCGGCTTTCACAACAGAAATTTAGTATCTTACAGTTTGGTAGGGTCCCAAGCCCAGGAAAAGCGTGGCTGGTTCCGTTAGTGTCGTATAGCTGTAGGCATGAGGTCCCCGTGTCATTGCTGGCTGATTGACATAGGTCATTCTCACCTTCTAGAGCAGGGGTCCCCAACACCTGGGCTATGGACCGGTACCAGTCAGTGCCTGTTAGGACCTGGGCCGCACAGCAGGAGGTGATCAGCGGGGAGCGAGCGAGGCTCCATCTGCGTCTACAGCTGCTCCCTGCACCAGCATCACCGCATCATCTCTGCCTCAGGTCATCAGGCCTTAGAGGCTCACAGGAGCACCGGGCCCTGGTGCCACACAGGCTGGGGACCACTGCTCTAGAAGACATGAGTCCAGGCTACTAACCCCTTCAGCGCCAACCATGGTGCATCCTCCGAGCTCTCCGACACTTCTCCTCTGCCTGGCTGTTCCGCCTGGCTTGGTCTTCTGCTCTTAAGAGCTCGAGTGCGTATAGCGGGCTCACCCAGCACCTGAAATAATCTTCCGAAGCAAGATAGTCACTCAGGAATCTCAAGTCCGTCTGTGACCTCTCTCTGTGGTGGCACCTCCTTCGGTGTTTGAACAAGTAGACAATGAGTGTCTCGGGGGACATCTTCGGAATTCTGATTACTGCATATGCTCTCCATATTCTATGCACATATCTTTTGAATTAATTCCTCAGCATGGGAAATGTTCTTGAACTGATTTGGGGGCTTGATTTTGGTCATCATAAATACATACATCTATGTATACACACACACACACACACACACACACACACACACACATACACACACATTATTTTTCTTTTAGTCATAAGATGAAAGTTATATAAAACCACATTCTCTTGAAAGAAGTCGTCATTTCTAATGCAAGGGTGGGTATGTCATTACATTCGCAGCCAGTGTATGAATAGAGATTGAGAGTCCAGAAATATGTGTCTTCATATGATAAATTAAGATATTTCACTCTTTCCAATTATTTTCCAGCAACTCTTCACTCCTCCAGGATTTAATTTTGCTATTTCAAATACAAGTGACATTTTATTCGGTCAAACCAGCATTAATAATTGCATAGCAAAATGTGACAAAAAAAAAAAACAAGCACACTTTAGATGGCAGATGATAGAATCTGGAAGTAGAAAAAATTTCTAATTTCACTTCTCTAATGATTTACAGAAACACCTGTAGCAATGAAGGGAGCAGGGCTATGTTGCAGTAAGCATCTGCTTCTTAAAGCAAAGAATAATCAATCAAAATTGATATTTTACATGAGACTTCAGGAGTCATCTAAACCAATCTTTGCAAAAACATCAGGCGTTTCAGAAGCGCCCTTCGGGCAGCCAACCAGTGACGTCCGCCCTTGTGGAGGGGACGTGTGCTTCCCTTAGAAAGTAGCTTATCTGAAGGCACCTAAGGTATTTGAGAAAACATTGCTTTAAAATACAATAAACTTGGGTAAAAACTACAAATGACATTTACTTCTACGTACAGATAAAAGAATACATTAAGTATTATTTAATGGATTTTAAATCTATACTATTTTTCCTCCAGGAAAAAAAAAAATCAGGTAAGATTTAATAAACAGCTTAACATCTTTTTTAATTTCAAAGAGCTTTGAAAAATAAGTGAACACTCTAACAACTAATAGGGAATTAAGTTTCTCTTTTCTAAAATAGAAACAATAAATCTAGGAGCCAGTATGAGTAATTATTTTTCAATTTGCCCTACAGTGCCCCCAAAGTCATATGTCTCATGTTTAAAGTGATCGATGTCTCCATGCTCTCTGTAGGGGGTTGGAAATAATGCAGGGAGATGCTAATTACATGGTCATTATAGAATGTAGAGCATGTTGATTGATTACCAGACACTGACTTCTATGCAAATAAAGAACTGAGGGCCAGAAGTATTGAAACGCGGAATGAAAATGAGGCCAAGAATTCCATGAGTCCCCTCAACACTGACCCTTTCACCAGTACGTGGGGAGATGATGGAGCTTCAACGTTGTTTCGTTTTGGAGTTCACATTCAATACACAGTGTGACTAAAAGGCCACCAAGTGGCTTCTCACACATGATATGAATATTGTATGTAAGTGTAATAAGCATTTAGAGAGCAGTTGGTGGTGGCGTAGGTAGATGGCCTTACCCTCAGCCGAATCCTTGTTAGATTTATGTCGCCCTAGAAAAAACTTATAACTTCTACCATCAATTCCAAAATGCATCTATTTACAAAGAGGCAGGCGATTTCTGAGCGTGCGTTGCCTACGATCCTTTTAGAAAGTCCAAATGCAGTCCCATTTATCTTGTGTTTATAGAGGATCACTCATCTTTCACAATTCAGCTACTTAACACTGAGAAATGCATAGGTAACTGACAGCATATGTCTCCTGATACACAATGAAGTTTATATTTTTGGCTTAAAAAATGTATGTCAATCCCCCGATACTCTCATGAACAGAGTAGACCCAATTTACCTCTCAGACTATGTCTAGTAGGTGTAATGAAAGTCACTTTCTCCAAGTCTTACTCATGAAGTTGAAATGATATATAAACATACATCTTTCCACCATTTAAATGAAACTCAAACCCAAGGGTATCCAATGAACAATGCTTGAAGCCTACAAGGAACTTAATAGCAGCCCTGGAGCCAGCCACTTTATAAAATATTTGGGCCTTAGTTGTGTCAGAACTCAGAATAAATCAGGAAAGCAGACTGCTATTTATGCCTTCTTCAATCTTCAGCCAAGCTCAGGAGAACAGCCATTTTCGCTCGAACCATTTTTTAGCTGTTAACTCCCTTACAAAATAGGACGCTAAAAAAACGTTGCAGAACCTGAATGAGCACACCCTCCAATGCCATTTTCTAAACGAGGACCACATCTAAGCAAAAGGGATGTATTGCAATGCTTAAATTCCCTCTAAGTTTTCCAAAGTTGTCATTGCTTATTGGTAGATTAAATAAAATTATGGCTATGTTACTAATGGGGCAGAGTTCTGTGGGAAATCATACAAAGCAGAAGTGAGGAGAATTTGTTAGAAGAAAAGGAGAAGAAATGTGTTCTCTTAGTTTCAGTGTGAAGTAACTCACAGAATTCTAAATGTTCTCTGCCAAAGTTCTGGAATATATTCTATGTAAGCTATCAATTTAGACAGTTTGATGGTGTAATTAAGCATACACTCTCTAGAGAAAATTGCTTGCATTTGAATCCTCGCTTCACCAATTACTAGGAATGTGATCCAAAGCTGTAAATATGGATAATAAAACATTTGTGTGTGGAACCATTGAGGGGATTAAATTAGGCAATACACATGAAGCATTTAATAGAGTACTTGGCATATATTAGGCACTCAATAATGTTAGCTAGTCATGTTGATAGAAGTAGGAACAAAAAACTTTAAGACAATAATAGCTAGGTGTTTCGGTCAACAACAAATTGCCACATTGATGCTATAGGATTTTTATATGTGTGTTTTATATTTATCTCACTTAGGAATTATAACCTGTCTACCTTTAAAAACACTTTAGACAATTTTTCAGCAGAGGAGGTAAACACTGTGCCTGCCTCCTCTCACAACGACATCAAAATTACAACTAAACTGCAGAAAAACCATCCTTGAGAACAACCTGAAGACTAGCTAAACAGAAGTCATACAACTGGGGACACACAGAAGAGGCCACCTAGAGACTGGTAGGAGGGCAGAGACACAGAGGCGCTGGTCCCACACCGGCGGGTAGCAGTTGAGCATTGCGGATATCTCAGCTGCAGGGGTTCCCCTATAGGAGCGAGGGGTCCCAGCCCCACACCAGGCTCCCCAGCCCAGGGTTCCAGTGCCAGGAAGAGGAGTCCTCACAACCTCTGGCTGTGAAAACCAGCAGGAACAGTGGCTGAGTCACACAAAGGACGACTACAGTCCCAGGCATTCTCTTAAAGGGCCTGCATGGACTTATCGCTGACAGACTCACTCGTTCTGAGCTCCAGAGCTGGGTCCACAGCTCAAAAGGTGCCAGGGACACACAGCGAGGGACCGAGTTGTCTGTTTCAGGACAAGGGACGGAGGGACAGCTTTCCCCCAGACAGCAGTACTGGCAGAAGGCCTGGTTCTTTCGTTGGGCCCTCCCACTCCCCAGCCTGCATGCACAGGTGGATCCCATATCCTAGTACCCATCAGCCTGGCTGACACCACTCGCCCCATCCAGGTGCTTCCCTGAGGCCCCGCCCCCCAAACTGCCTCTAGTGGTTTTCCCCTACAAATGGCCTGTCTTGGCTTCTGCTGTAGACTTTCCTAAAATCTCTCAAAGACTCATAAACTCAAACAGGCAGCCTCTGGCCTTGGTGTGTCTGGTCCTTCTTGCTAAGCATCCTCAAGCCTGGCACTAAAAGCAGCCAGCCTAGGTCCAAGGATTGGCCTCTTGAGTTGCCTCTAAGCCCAGCACAGGTGACGGCCATCTGTGGATTGCTTGCTGACTGTTGCCAGGTGGCCCTTGGCAGGGCACAGACTGCAGTGGAACTTGATCTGCTGTGGGGCCCGTCCCGGGAGGTTCTGGGACCGACACGCATAGTGGCCAGCTTCTAACTGAGCTGGAGCACAGTCTGGGCTGCGTTCGAGGACAACACACCCGAAGGGTAGACTAGGAAGGCACCAGAACACTGCTAAAGTGCATCTTGCTCTATAGGGCCAGCTCCCCACCAGCCAGTCCTCACTATCAATCACTCTGAGGGTCAGTCCCTCCCACTGACATGCAAACAGCAAACAAGCTTTGTCTACAATAGTAGGGCACACACAGTTCAAGGGACACACCAGGAGCATACAGCTCAGGTGACCAGGGAAGGCTGTGCCACTGGGCCCCACAGGACACCTACTACATAAGGCCGCTCTCCTAAGACCGGGAGACATAACAGCCCTACCCAATACATAGACATGAACACAGAAAGGCAGCCATAATGAGGCGACAAAGAAACATGTCCCAAATGAAAGAACAGAACAAAGCTCCAGAAAAAGAACTAAACAAAATGGAGACAAATAATCTACTAGATGCAAAGTTCAAAACACAAGATGCTCAATGAGATGAGGAGAGGAATAGGTAAACTCAGTGAGAACTTTAACAAAGAGATACTAAATGTAGTAATGGAGATGGAAAACATAAAAAAGAATTAGTCATAAATGAATAATACAATGACAGAAATGAAGAATATCTTAGGAGGAATCAACAGCAGATTAGATGAAACAGAGGAATGAATCAGCAATTTGGAAGATGAGAGAGCAGAATACACTCAATCAGAAGAGCAAAAAGAAAAAAAATACAAAAAAATGAGGAGGGTTTAGGGGGCTTCTGGAACAACATCAAATGTACCAACATTCACATCATAGTTGTACCAGAAGGAGAAGAGAGAAGAGTATGAAATACTTGAAGACATAATGTCAGAAAACTTCCCTAACCTAGTGAAGGAAATAGATATACAACCCCAGGAAGCGCAGAGAGTCTCAAACAAGATGAACCCAAAGAGGCCCACACCAAGACACATCGTCATTAGAATGTCAAGATTAAAGACACAGAGAATCTTAAAAGCAGCAAGAGAAAAGCAGTGAGTTGCCTACAAGGAGCCCCCATAAGACTGTCAGCTGATTTCTCAACAGAAACTTTTCAGGACAGAGGAGACTAGCACAAAGTGATAAAAGACCTACAGCCAAGATTACTCTACCCAGCAAAGCTATATTTAGAATCAAAGGACAGATAAAGAGCTTCTCAGACAAGACAAAGCTAAAGGAGTTCATAACCACCAAGCCAGAATTACAAGAAATGTTCAAAGGACTTCTTTAAGAAGAAAAAGGAAAAAGATTAAAAATATGAATAATAAAATGGCAATAACAACATATATAGCAATAATTACTTTGGATGTAAATTGATTAAATGTTCCATCAAAATATAGGGTGGATAAATGAGTAAGAAAATAAGACCTTTACACGTGCTGCCTAAAAGGGACTCACTTCAGATCAAAAGACACACACGGACTGAAGGTAAAGGGATGGAAAAAGGTAGTTCATGAAACAAACAAACAAAAAGCTAGGGTAGCAATACTTGTACCAGACAAAATAGACTTTAAAACAAAAGCTATTGCAAGAGACAAAGAAGGACCCCGTTATCCTACTTCTGAGCATTTATGCAAAGAATCCCTAAACACTACCTCAAAGGGACATGGGAACCCATATGTTCGTTCACTGCAGCATTATTTACAATAGCCAAGAGATGGAGCCTACCTGGGTGTCCATCAATGGACGGATGGATAAGGAAGAGGTGGTACATGTATACAATGGAATATTACTCAACCAGAAAAAAAGAATGAAATCTTGCCATCTGCAGCAACATGCATGGCCCTAGAGTGTATTGTGATGAGTGGAGTAAGTCAGAGAAAGACAAATGCCATGTGATTTCAGTTACGTGTGTAATCTACAGAACAAAATCAACAAATAAATGAAACAGAAACTCATAGATATGGGGAGCATTTTGACAGAACATTTTGATAGGGGGGTTGGGAGGTAAAATAAGGAAGGAGTTAAGAAATACATTTGGTAGTTACAAAACCCATGGGATGTAAAGTACAGTATAAGGAATATAGTCAGTAGTATTGTAGTAACCATGTATGGCATCAGACGGGTATCAGATTTATTGGGGTGATCACTTTGTAAGTTATAAAAATGCCTAATCCCAACATCGTATGCCTGAAACTAACATAATATTATTTGCCACCTGTATTTGAAAATAGAAAACTATTTAAAAATAAATAATGAAAAGCTTAACTTAAAAATTTTTTAAAGTACAATAAAATATTCTACCCCTAAAAGCTCAAAAAAAATTACTTCAGATAAGTTACAAAATAGTCTATAAGAGTGGGTAGGGTCACTATGAATAAAATCACATTTAAATATTCTTTCTTTTCTCTTTACCTTGTGCATCGCTTTGTACATAGTTGGAGCACAAGCAATGCTGAATGAATGAATGAATGAATGAACAATAAAGGGTTGGAAAGGTAATGGACATAGGAATGCATAAATGAAAAGCTTTCTGGAACACCTGAAATATACAGAAGTGTTGTATTTTCAACAGTGTCTCGAGCAGATTGCCACGTTCCTGCACTGATTCTAACGGCTCATGTTCAGGGGATCTGCTCCCATTTTCCTGCTACGGAAAAGAAAACATTTCTCCCCTCGGCATTAAGTGGGAGCAGCATTTGGAGAGGGCTGGTGGTCCACGTAGAAAGCATTCTGGTTCCCCCCGTCTTGTCACTATCCAGTCATGTGACTCAAATCTCCCTTAGAACTGGGGAGTCCCAGTTGTAAATGAAAGGGTCAGATGAGAGTGTCAGTAAATACCTGCCTACCTTCAAATTTTTTTGTACGTAATTTAGATTTAAAAAAAAAAAACTGTCTAAAGCCACGATATTGGGTAGTATGAGTGGATTCTCATTAAAAATGCAACCTTAAGAAATCAAATCTAGTGGGACAGGACTTGTCATTCTGTGATCCTGGCCGCTGCGAGTGACAAAGGGCCGCTCACTGCTCAGTTAGCTGGAGGCAAGAAGCCCAGGCTCCGGATCCGCCCAGACCGGCTTGAAATCCGGCTCTCGGTCCACACTCGCTGAGGACAGATGACGTCCCCGCTCCTGCTCACCCTGACCCTGTAGCAGGAGGGTAATGACAGCCCGCACTTCCCGCGCCTGTCCCAGGGTGAAGCAAGGGACCGTGATGTGTTGGGGCGTCTGGCGTAGTTGGCACCGACCAGGCTCCACTGTGAACACTGAAGCTCAGGGCTGGTTGGAGGCATTTTCCAGGAGACGGACAGGCGGCTGATCTGTGTCTTTAAACAGAAGGGGGCCAAAGTTTTGTCACCCCAAAATGTATTTTTGGGGATATTGATTTTCAGCTGGTTTTATTAAGAAACGAAAGAGTCAGGAAGACCCTTCGGCCCGCCCCCTCACCTGCCTAAAGGAATTCAGATGGAAAAACATGCTTAAGGGAAGGAAGCATCACTTCAGCATCGTGACAAACTAACTGTGGCAGATGGAGAAATCTGGCGAAGCCATTTCGTTGGCCTCCACTCTGTGTCTCGCCGTTTCTAGGTAGCCCACCAAGAATTTCTTTGTCACATGTTTGCTTTCCCGTCTCCCTGTGAATTTTCTGCTTTCCCTTCAAAATCCCAAATCCCCGCCTTGCTTCTCCTTCGTCCGAAACGACATATAAACCTCAACTGCCCACTGACTCTTAGGGTGTCACATCCCACAGCCCCCACAGGTACATTCATCATAAATGTGGGGGCATTTCTCCGGTTAATGTGATTTTTAGCACAGCTAGAAGAACTTAGATGGAAGGGGGAAGTTCTTTTCTGTGCCTCCACAAAGCCTATCCCACTGGACACAAGTCTCTGATGGCAAAAGTCATGCCTTAGTCTTCAGCACTAATTTACAGCTATATCTGTACAACTCCACCGAATAAACACAGACCGTGCATTAGTGAGCAGCGTCTACACAAACCCAGCCCTTAAGAGCTGGAATGAGGCAGAAACCAATGAAATAATCCAATGGGTAAATGTCCTAATTTCATTAATTAACTTCATTAGTTTTAATTTTATTGTTACATAAGTAACTATAAACAAGTTTATGCATGGAAATATTTAAGAAAAGGAATAAAAACAAATTAATTCTTTAATAAGGGTACATATGTTACTTAAATTAACACAATACATTGCTCTGCCTTCCGCCTTCATATGTAGTCTAAAGAAGCCCACGGCGCCCACATCATTCAAGATGGCCTTGAGAAAAATCTCCAGAAAGCTAAGGAGTTATCCATTTGACCGCTGCTACTCAGCCCTGCTCTACAAAGCAGGAGTGCTTCCACGAGTGAGGCATGGAAGCTTCCTATCCTCCAGGAGTTTATATTCTACTTTGGAGAGAGGCAATTCACTAGAAAATAAACAAATGCATAAAGAAGTACACCTACCCTACAGCTAAGTGCTTGGCCGACGGCGGTAAGTGACGGTGTGTCCTGGGTGACTGTGCTAGGCGGAGGGATTAAGGAAGAAGCCTCTTGGAGGAAGAGCCATGGAAAGTGAGCGCTGACTGATGACGGGGGGGTGCCGAGGGAGAGCATCCCGGGCTAGCGCGAGGGCCCAGCGTGGGGGCGTGGGGGTGATGGGAGACCCAGGGAGGCTGGAATGCAGGGGGTGGGGGGCGGGGCCTGTAAGACACGGGGGAGCAGGGGCGTGGGTCTGAAGCAGACGCAGGGCCCTTGCAGCTTTCAGGCACGGGAAGGGCCCCCTGACCCGTGAGCTAAGAAGAGCTTCCTACAATCCGGCCAGGGCGAAACAGCACCCAGGACACCATTAGGACGTTGTTCCGGGGCTTCCGGCAACCCTCGATGGTGGTTGCCATGGAGATTTAAAAAATACACAGATATGGAGTTTATTTTAAAGGTAAAGTACACAGCAACTGCTGATGCACCGGAGTCGTAGGTAAGGAAAGGAAGAAATTAAGAATAAGTAGGAACATTTTGGCCAAGGAAATGAGACGGAAGGTGGTGTCACCTAACCAGACAGAGACTTATTGGGAGAGGAGGGGGTTGGGCGTGCAGACCACTGCAGAAGAGCCCTCCGTAAAGTAAGGATCTTAGATTTGCCGATAATATGGTCTCTGTTGCATCTACTCACCTGTGTCATTGCGATGTGAGATCTCTGGACAGAATCTACACATGTGGTGTGGCCTGGTCCCCACAAAATTTATGCAACAAAATACTACAGAGGGTCAGATTTTAATCACAGTTCTAATTTGCCAATTACCGGTATAGACCAGAAATTTCGTTCGGGTCAAGTTGACTTCTAAATGCCCGCCAGGCATCCGAACGGAAATACCAAGGTGGAGATGTCACCCCGGCATTCTAAGAGGAGGACACGGCGAGAGGCTGGGACCTGAGAGTTGTCGGTGTTTCGGCTGTGTGAGGGACAGCCCCAATGCTGGGCACGCAGGTGAAGGAAAAAGGTGAGGACAATGTATTGAAACAATGTGCTGGAGTTTTGGCATCAAGGAGATCGGAGAGATGGAAGGAAAAATGCCTCGATGTTAACTCCTTACGGGCTAAATGTTTGTGTCCCCCTAAAATTACAGGTTAGAACCCCACCCACCCACCCCCCGACGTGGTGGCATCAGGCGTGAGGCGTCTGGGACTGAATCAGTCCCAGAAGCTTCTTATCTACAAATGGTCGTAGCGGTTACGTGCGTGATGCGAATAAAAAGCCCAGCTGCCCCTCAATTACTGGAAAACAAACTGAAGCGTCGTTGCCACAGGTGAAACTCGTGCCGGGGTGAAAAGACGGGCTCCGAGGCTCCTTCGAGAAGCACAGGCCACCACGGGCGGGGGTCTGTGACAGCCGGGCGTGTGACACAGGAGAGCTTACAAGGCACTCAGACCGGGGACCCCGAACGTTGAGGGCACGCGGGTGTCACGAGGTTGGTTGCCCTGAGCCTCCGATCAGTCACGCTTCTAACGGGCCCCTGGGGGGGCGTAAGAGAGGTGGGTCCACATCCCTGAAAAACCTCGCTCCTCTGATGGCTAATAGATTTCCATAAGGTCTCATGCTGACTGAATACCTGATTGAGATAGAGGATTGTGCAATTTGGGAAGGCAGATATGTTATCTCTTTTCTCCAAAAGATCTTCAGATTTCAGATTCAAATATATACATAATATATATATATATTGTAATATATATATATATATTATGTATATATAACATGAACATAAATGATTCCTATCACATATTAATAACCCCAGTGGTCAGACACTGTGATTGGACAGTGAATGAAACGACAATCTTCAGAAGTGGCAAACAAAATGAGAAAAATGTGTTTTGATGACTCTTATTTTTACTCCTTTCATGACTTTTCTCATGAACCAGGTTATCAAGTTTATATTGTAATTTTGTCTTATTTAAATTACTGGAGAATTGTGAAAATTAGAAGGAATGGCCAGGGAGCCCACGATGGTGGCCAGAGGCTGCGACGTGCCCCAGCAGGAATCGCTGTGCTGGGTGAGCTTCGCTCAGGCGCGAGTTACAGAGCCGCTGGCTGTGAGTTTAAATATGAATGAATCAATTATAGACATTAACTCATACATGTATAATTATACACAGTCTTTAGAGAGGAAAGCGCAGAACACAAGATTAGGTACTAATTGGTTGATAAAAGTGTTCCAACCAGAGGCTTTCAGAAACCTGACCCTTTATCGTCGCTGGAAGCGAGAGTCCCACATTCTCTCACTCAGTGTTGTTGGCAATTTTACTAAACATAAGTGCTGCAAAGCGTGCAAACCAACTGTGTGTGTGTGTGCACACAAATGGATTGTGTGTGTGTGTATGTGTGTCATTTATTTTTACAGTTGTGTATATATTGTCTATCAATAACTTATAAGTGTATAAAACATACAATTTTATAACATTATGTATATTTACCACACAGTTACATTTTTTGCTTTATCTAGGGACCTGTGGTATCTTACAGAGCCGTGTCGACGAGACAGGTTCAGCTATCATTCTATGTCTCTACATTTGAGAAAGACCATTGAAGTTTTATCAGCGGGAGCTTAAACTAGGAGGTGTCGGGAGGCAGATTTGGAGAGAGAGAATGTGTGGGTGCCACTGTGGTAGCTCATAAGAAACTGGCTCACGGGAAATTGTCCCGATGAGAGATGGTAGGCATTGTCGAGCTTCATGTTTAGAGTAGAATTAAACTGTGGGCGAGCAACGCCATCCCCCTCAATACCGTACCCAGCCGGACGCGCACCCACGAGTGGACGGGTCAGGGTCAAGGTCACGGGCGGAGACAGCGCAGCCGCCACGTCCGTGCGTCGTTACGAGAGCAGAGCTGGGCGAGGCGTGTGAGGAGGTCACGGGCCATCCACAGGAAGTGCTCACGCACTCTGCCGCTGTACTCAGCAGCCCACGGGCAGATCTTATATTTCTGCCATACGTATTAGTGGGGACACTTTTTTACATC
>CM053507.1:152262403-152278064 GCA_028627145.1 Eidolon dupreanum | reverse complement strand
GCTAGTCATTATTTCATCCTTTCCACAATGAGAAAAAGTGAGTGGTTAACGAGAAGCCTAACCATTTGCATAAAATATTTTTCGAAATTGCTTGTCATGACCAAGCAATGGAAAAAAAATTCTATTTTTATTGTTTTATTTTTAAATAAAATTTTCTGTGGTTTTCTTTTTTTAGCAGCAATTTAAACTTGTTGCTAACACTTTATCAGCACACCTAATAAAGATAAACTCATACACATTTGGTTTTCAGCATCCTTCAGGAATAGTAGCCACATGATCTACCTTTAGAGACAGAAAAAAAATGATCTCTGAGGTTTTTTAAAATTTATTTTGAAATGCAGTGGTTGTTTTAAATGATTCCATGCTTTGGGGCAGAATTACCTTCAATAATTTGTGTGGATAAATATAGTATAATATTTTTACAAATAAAATTTTTTATTTTGAAATTGCTTGTCGCCAACCAAAATATGTGGATTGGAAGGACAATACAAGATGTTCAATCATATCATGGTAGGAAAATGAATTTTGTTAACTGTATACATCCTGGTTCTACTCCTGTTTTAAAATCTTGAATTGGTTCATGGAGTAATATTTGTTACAAGAACAAAGATTCATATATACATTCATTTTGTATTCATTATATTCAAATATATATACATGCATTAGGTATATAGAAATTATGACACGTTAATAAAGTAAATGCCACTGTACTTGACGAAACTATATATTAAAGTCTTGGGTAAAATTGAAAATATTTATTGGTAAAGACCAATATACCTACTACCTTAAATAATTGTCTCTGCTATTCTTTATCAAAAAATTATATTTTCCTTCCTTTTATTTAAAAGTAAAGTCTCATGCCCTCACACACATACATTCTCTATATATAATAAATAGAGCAAACATTTTTATATGTTGTTTGGCAGTTAGTATACAGAATTTTTTTCAAATCTCAAAAGATGCCCTATCATCAGTATTATTTTAAAAAAATTTTCACGAGCACTATTCATTCCCTGGATTTTAATTGTTTTGTGTATTTTTAATTTTTGTACCATATATGCTAACTTCTTAAAAATCTTGCTAGTTATGATTTTTGCCTTTAAAGCAAGCACAATTTGTACAATTTTTCTGGCCTTCATTGCAAAATAATTTGAGAAAGGAGCAAGATTAATGGTGTTTTCCCACAAACAATCAGGAATACATATAATATTTTCCAAGGTTTTGGTGAAAAAACTTTCCTCATTACTCTCCATTTGAAATTTGAATTACCCGCATCTGTTTTGAAGTTCGTAGCTTAAAAGTGCTATACTTAACTACAGCAAAACTACATATTTTTGAGGAAATAGTTAAGATCTTTAACACATCCTGAAGGAGCCCAGTCCGGTGAGTAGCATCACTTCCGTTTTATCATTAAGAAGGTACACGGTGTCGGCGTGACCTACTCAGGTCCCTGCATCCAGTGGTAAGGAAAGGACCCATCCGACTTAGAACTCCCTGAAACGCGACCGCGTCACACCGTCGGGGTCTGAATGTTGTCACCACGTTCCTAGCTCCAAAGCCCGGTTTCTTTATGCGTAATGTAATAATTATAACACTACCTACCAAATTAGCTTAAAGTTAGCCCAGGTCAGACACAGGCCACTGGACAAGGTTTGGAGGACACTGTGTTCCCCACAGATGTCCACGTGCTCGGTGACCCCTGAACCGGAGTCTGACTCTCCCGTCTTGCGGGCAGCTACCCCGAGGTGTAGTTTATGGAAAACAGAGCCACCGGGCCCATGAGTGAGACAGATGTGTGTGCCCGTGCCACCAGCATGAAGCCATGGAAGCTTCTAGTTTCCCAGAGCGCCCCGGGGGCCCCAGTGTGGTCAGTGGGCTCCCCCAGCCCGCCCCACACCCCAATGACGCTGTCCACTTTCCACCACCATGGGCTCCTCGTGCCTCTTCAGAGTTCAGCCCGAGGGGGAGCGTGGGGTGTAGACTCCTCTGTGTGTGCTCCGGTCACTGCGTGGGCTGAACCGGGTCCCCTCTGCATCCTGTGCTGGAGTCCTGGCCCCCAGCACCCCAGACCGTGACTGTATTTGGAGACAGGGCCTTTAAAGGGGTGATCTGAGCAAAATGAGGACACAGACACACAGACCCAGGGGTGACAGCGTGATGACGCAGAAAGCGGACCCACCAGCAAGCGGAGGAGACGGGCCTCAGAGGAAGCCAGCTCCACAGCGCCTGGATCTTGGGGTTCAGCCCCCAGGACTGAGAAAACGACTTCCTGTTGTTTCAAAGCCGCTGGTCCGTGGGCCTTTGTCCGGGGGGCTCTGTTGTGGTGGCTGCAGTTTGTCCACACGTTTGTCCCGCAGCGACTTGCTCCTCTGACCGCCTTGTGGCCCGGGTAGGCGCGGCCCTACCACTGTCTGTTTGCCGCTCACTCGTCCAAGGTCATGGGTAGTTCAGGAGCCGTTGCGGGTAGTGACCAAGAGCATCTGTGAATCTCTACCTGGACACGGGTCTCATTTCTCCGGATGAACACTGGGGGGTGACATGGGTGAAGCAAGGGACAATGCGTGGACACGAGGCTACCAGACCCGCTCAGTGGCCACCCTGCCACGCCCCCGGCTGTGGGCCGGAGTCCACCTGCTCGCGTGTCACAGACAACCGCCTGTTGCGTCCCCCCCTCCCCGCCCCGCCCGCCCCTTCTACAAGTGCAACATCTCAGCAGAGTTTCAGTCTGAATTTCCTCCACAGCTACTGATATCGGGCCTCCTCCCAGGCGCTTGATTTCGCATGAGTTCCGAGAAGTCATTATATTTCAGGTACACGTCCTTTGTCAGACGTGTCATAAATATTTTCTCTGAAATGTGGCTTGACTTTAAAATGTCTCGTTGACGTCCTTTGGGATCCGAAGATTCTTATTCTTTTGTATGACAATTCATCATTTTTTTTCTTTTATGCATTCAGTTCTTTTCGCATGCTCTCTACGATAGCTCTGATCATAAAGGTGTTCTCCTATGACTTCTCCCCTGGGGTTTTTAATAATTTTAGCTCGTACGTTTAGATCTATAATTCATGTCAAATTACTTTTGGTGCATTCTGTGGGGTATGGTTTGTGGCGAGTCGAATTGTAGCCCCCCAGAAATCTGTCCTAGTCCTAAGTGTGGGTACCTGTGGATGTCACCTAATTTGGAAATAAGGTCTTTGCAGATAATTGAGTTACGGATCTTGACATGAGATGGTTCTGGAATTAGGGTGGGACCAAAGCCCAGCGACGCGTGTCATTCATTAAATGAGGAAGGAAAGGAAGGTTCCAGACACAGACGCCTGAGGGTGGGATGCGGGAAGGTGAAGGTGGAAACCACAAGGACGGCCAGCGGATGTCGCACAGGGGGGCTCGGAGTGGGGTCCACCTCAGCGCCTCAGACTCCGGGGTCTCAGGCTTCAGGCCTCTGGAATGGGAGAAAAGACCCTTCCGCCATCGAAAGTCACCGATTTGTAGGCGCTTTCGCATCAGCCCCGGGAGACGAAGGCAGGGTCAAGGGCTAGTTCTTTCCCCGTGTGGATATTTTCTTGTCCAAAACCACGTGGTGAAGAGATGATCACTTCATTGTGATCTTGGTGCCTTTGTCAATCTGTGGATCACCCGAGTGCAGGTCATTCTGGACTCTTTCGTCTTGTCGATCTGTTTTTATGCCAATCTTTATGCCACTGCTACATCGTGCCTTACGAGTCACTTTATGTCACACTCTACCCTCGGTGACTGTGCCACACAGCAGCTCTTGAAAACAGATAAGATCCAACCTTTCATTTTATTCTTCCTTTTCAGATATGTTTTTGCTATTCTGAGTGCTTTGCATTTCTGTTTGGATCTGAGAATGAACTTGTCAGCTAAAAAAAGAAGTTTGAATTTTGATCGAGATGGATTTAATTTTATAGATCAATTTGTAAAGTGGAAATTTTAAAAATAGGAAATCTTTGGAACCATGAAGGTGATACAACTGCCTATTTATTTAGTTTTAGTTTTGTTTTTCTTTACAAATTCTCAACTGTATTTTCTAAGTTTTACTACAGACGTATTCACATCTTTTGTTAAATCGATTTCTAATTATTTAAAATTTATGCATAATAAATAATATTTTTTAAAATCCATTTTTGAATTGTTTTGGTCAGTGTATAGATATACAGTCGATTTTTGCATATCAACCTTGTATTCTATAACTAGCAAAATCTGCTTCTTAGTTCCAGCAAGGAATTTTTTGTACATATCTCATGATTTTATAATGTGAACTATCACTCAATCTCTGAATATAGATAGTTTTAACATTTATCTGTCTTTGTGCCTTTTGTTATTCTTGCCTTGCTACACTGAATATGACCTCCGGCATCATATGGAATGAAACTGGTGTCAGTAGACATTCTTTCCTGGCTTCCCGATCTCAGGGAGAAAGCGTGCCATCTTTCATGACTGTGCATGACGTCGGCTGTGGGTTCTCGAAGACGTGTGTCATCAGGTTGAAGAGTTTACTTTTTCCCATAGTTTGCTAAGAGTTTTCATCATAAACAGGTGTTGGATGTTTGAGTGCTTTTCTTTATCTATGAAGATGATTGTAAAATTTTTGTCCTTTGTCCTTGAGATCTAGTGAATTTTATTGATGTTTGAAAGTAAACCCATCTTGTTTTCCTGAAATAAAAAGCCCCATTTTTTGTTAAGATGTATTTTTTATTTTATATTTTGATGGATTTTATTTCCTAATATTCTATTGAATGATTTTTGTCTATAATCATGTGGGATACTGGGATACTGTACAGTAATGTTATTATTTTTTTTTTTCTGAAACGGCTTCATTAGCTTTCGATATCGGTATCTATCGGCCTCAGAGCATTAACTGGGAGTGTTTCCTCTTTTGTTTTCTAAAAGAGTTTATGTGGAGGGGGGAGGGGGGAGGTAGATGGGGTAAAAAGGGTCCAATATGTGGTGACAGAAAGAAATCTAACTATGGGCGGTGAACACACAATGCAATATGTACATGCCTTACTGTTGAATTGTACATCTGAAACTTACTGGATTTTTGTTAACCGATGCCGCCATAATAAAATAAATAAATAAATAAATAAATAAATAAATAAACAAACAAACAAATAAATAAATAAATAAAGTTTTTATGATATTGATATAAATTCTTTACTTAATATTTCTGTCATTCACCAGTACAAGCATCTAAGTCTGACATCTTCCTCATAAGAAGAATTTTTTCTTATTTAAAAAATTCTGAATTAAATTTCTTTAACGAACATATGGCTATTCCTATTTCCTAATCGTTCATCAATCGATTTTGGTACTTGGTGTTTTTATTAAGTTTTCCACTTCACCTAACTTTTTGATTTATTGACATAAATTTTTCTCAAGTCTCCCTTATGTTCTTATCAATATTTGCGCATTCTGTAGAGATAAACCCATTTTCATTTCCGATATTGACACACCTCTCTTTCACTATTCTTCTTTTTCTTTACATACTTACATACTTTTGTTAGTTCGCTCAATTTTTCCAGGTTTATTGGGAAAAAATTAGATCACTAATTTTAAGCTTTCTTTTTTTCTTTTCTAGTATTAACATTCAAAGTTCTAACTGTGATTCTAAGCATCTTTAGCTGTAAAATTTCTCTGTAAGCATCATTAGGGGTATTTTTTATATTTATGTATTTTATACATAGTTTTCAAAGTATTTGAAACTATTTTCTTATTTCCCACTCAATCTCTTTATTGACCTAGGGGAGATTTTCTCATTATCTCATTAGTACTTATTTGTAATTTAACTTTGTTGGGTTGGGGTAAGGTGTTCCGTGAGACTCCCAACTTGGGACATTTACTGAGTCATTTTCCGGCCCAGTGCGTAATCTGTCCTGGTGTTTTCTCTGCACTTGAAGAAGAGCTGGCTCTGTTTGTGCCAGTTAAGTTAAGTGACGTGATTGTGTCAAGATCTTCTATACAAATATTATTTTGTCTGCTGGTCCAATTGCTGGGAGAGGGATGTTAACAGTCTATAATTGTGTGATTGTCCCTTTTTTCTCTTCTGAGAGTTTTTGAATCATGCATCGTAGTGCTTTATTATTAGGTATATACATATTTATAATTGTTCTGCCTTCCTGGTAAATTGTTCCCTTGGCAATGTATTGTCCCTGATTATTTGAATATTTTTGGTCGTGAAATACATATTGTCTGATATTAATATAGTCATGTCACCTTTTTGAGCTTACTCCTTGCATGCTATATCTTTATTTCCCTTCTATTTCCAGTCCATCTGTGTCTCGTATTTAAAATTCATGCCTTGTGGAAGACATAATCTGCTTTATTTTTATCTCGTCTACCAAAGTTTCGCTTATTAACTGGGATACTTCACCATTTGTCTCTTCAATGTTTTGTTTCTCTTTCACACTTGTCTTGCTTCCTTTTAAATTATGATTTCTTTTAGCATTCTGTCTTATTTTCGTTATTGACTTTGCAACTATTCCTCCTTTTGTTTTTAACTGATTCTCTTTGGAGAACAATGTACATCCTTAACCTGTCAAGTCTGTCCATCTTACACAGTCAGCCTTGGGGGGGTTTTGCCCTGCGTCTGCATAGCTCAGTGCTGAGCCAGAGAACCAGATCTCTATGTTTGGGGACGTAAGGGACTGCATTCAGCTCAACTCTCAGCCCTCTGCCATCCCAGCCTGCAGATTCTCGCCACATTAGCTGCCTAACCTCGGGTCTGCCTCTTCAGCGCAGTGGGACCCTCAAGCTGTGCTCAGGTATCGCTCTCTGAAAGGCGGTCAGAGAACGGGATCATTATGATGCTCACCTCATGTGTCCCCCTCTCTCTGTCATCACTGTCTTGTGCTGCCCGTTGTCCACTACCTGAGCAGGTGCTCCGTGTATTTTGCCAAATTATGAAGTTTTGTATGGTAGAAGGGCTAGTTTAGTACCACTCATGACATGAAGATTGGGTCATGGAAGGACTTTTCTTTTTTTCTCTCAACTCATCTGACTTTGAAGTAGTCCCTTCTGAAGTATAGGAGAATTCTTAGCTGGACTTGTTGATTTAAGAAAAAATCATACATTATCAGCAGATAATGAAATTCTATTTTCAGATTTCTAGGTGAATAATTCATTGTTGGATTTAGCAACCCAAATAGCGACAAGTGACAACTTCACTGGAAAAGGACAATGAAGGAGACAGGATACATTCTTATCTCTGGTGCTGGCCTAGGGGGACAAGGGGAGGGCGGCTCAGGGAGGTATCGGGAAGCGTGCTGATCGCTCACACGGGAGATTGAGATGGAAATAGTTGAAAAACAGCTGTTTTATCTTGTCAGATCCTGTAGGTGACCTGTGACTTGGGCTACCATAACCTGAGCATTATTTGCAAGGAATTGCTAAGCACTGAAAATTTACCCTGTAGTGCCAGCCAGAAATGAAGTATCATGTCAGCACAATTCCCTTCAGATGGTCTTTAGATAAAGATTCTGGGCTTTTAACTTCGTTTAATGAAAAACACCTCAGTCATCGGGCTGCTAGTGTAATGGAACGTCTATCTCCCCGTGTAGGTAAATTATGGATAGAGTTATACACGCAGGAGTTGACCTACATAGTGCCGTCAGAAGACAAAATTTAAAATAGCGTTCAACCTTGAACCAAATTTTGCACCTTTTCTGAAAAATTAGGGGAAGAGACTTGGTAAAGTACTAAATGCAAACCTGTCAAAAGAAGTCATATTTTATTCCCTAGACACTCCTTCAGGATTCTTATCATTTTTAGAGAATGTGCACCTTTGGCTCAGATCACGACCCTGGAGTCAGCGAGACAATGGTTCAAACATCAGCTGAGATGTTTGCTTTCTTCATGACCTTGGGTGATTTACCCAAGATTTTTGATCTTCAATTACTTTATATGTATAATATGACAAGTACTTGCTGGGCAGAATTAATCCAATGGATGGGTAAAATAATTAAAAAGAAATGCTATCCTTATGCTTAAGACATTTTGAATATTAAAGGGTAGCTATTATCATTGTAGATGCTATTCATTTTTGATGTGTGGACTTAAGCAAGTTACTAAACCTCTCTATGACCCACATTTCCCAACTTTAAAGGGAGAATATGTAACTTTTCAATAAGATAGAGAAAATTACAAAGATTCATATCACAAGTGTCCATATCCTTACTGCAAAAATTAACAAGTGCTGACATGTTCTATCTTTTCCTTTTCTTAATTTTTATTTTTCTATTAATGTTGACATTCACATTATTTTATATTAGTTTCAGTGTACAGCATGGTGGTTAGACATTTATATGATTTACCAAGCGATCCCTCAATTAGTTAGTAGCTGCCTGGCACCGTACATGGTTACAATAATATTATCGACTATATTCCCTGTGCTGTACCCCATATCCCTATACTGTTTTGTAACTGCCAATTAGTCTTCTTAATCCCTTCACCTTTTTCGCTTTCATCTAATAAACACCATTTGTTCTCTGTCTCTATGAGTCTCGTTTTGTTTTGTTTGTTTATTTTGTTCCATGTGAGTGAAGTCATATGGTATTTTTCTTTTCCTGACTTATTTCACTTAGCATAATACCTCCTATGTCCATCTATGTCATTGCAAATGGTTAGACTTCATTTTTTTTTATGGCTGAGTAATATTCCATAGGGTATATGCACCATATTTTCTTTATCCAATTGTCTATTGATGGGCACTTAGGTTGCTTCCATGTCTTGGCTATTATAAATAATGCTGCAGTGAACATAGGGGTGTGGATATCTTTTCAATTAGCACTTTGGTTTTCCTTAGATAAATATCCAGAAGTGCAATTGCTAAATCATGTGGTAGTTCTATTTTTAATTTTTTGAGGCATGTATATACTGTTTTCCATAATGTCTGCACCAATTTCCTATCTCATCAACAATGCATGAGGTTGCTGATGCTTGTTTTTTGATTTATTGATGATGGTCGTTCTGATAGGTGTGAAGTGTTGTCTCATTGTGGTTTTGACTTGTATTTCTCTGGTGATTAGTGATGTTGAGCATCGTTTCATATGTCTATTAGCCATCCATATGTCCTCTTTGGAGAAATGCCTATTCAGATCCTATGTCTATTTTTTAATTAGATTTTTTTTGGTGTTGAATTGTATGAGTTCTTCATAAATTTTGGATATTAACTTCTTATCATAGGCATATATTTTCTCCCATTCAGTAGATTGCCTTTTCATTAAGTTGAGGGTTTCCTTTGCCGTGCAAAATTTTAGTTTGATGTAGTCCCATTTGTTTATTTTTTGTTTGTTTCCTTCGAGAAGATACATCGGAAGAAATATTACTAAGAGCAATGTCAGAGAGTTTACTGCCTTTGTTTTCTTCTAGGAATTTTATTGTTTCTGGTCTTACACTTAAGTCTTTAATCCATTTTGAGTTTATTTTTGTTTATGGTGTAAGAAGATGGTCCAGTTTTATCTTTTGCATGTATCTGTCCCGTTTTCCCAGCACCATTTATTGAATAGGCTGTCTTTACCCCATTGTATATTCTTGGCTCCTTTGTCATAGGTTAAATGATCATATAGGTGTGGGTTTATTTCTGAGCTCTCTATTTTGTTGACCTCCATTTATCTGTTTTTATGCCAGTAGCATGGTGTTTTAATGACTCTAGCCTTGTAGTATAGTTCGAAATCAGGTAGTGTGATACCCCCAATATTGTTCTTCTTTTTCAAGATTGCTATGACTATTTGGGGTCTTTTATGGCGTCATATAAATTTTTGGATTATTTGTTCTAGATCTGTGAAAAATGCGTTGGTATTTTGTTAGGGATCTCATTGATCCTATAAATTGCTTCGGGTAGTATGGACACTCTCACGATGTTAATTCTTCCTATTCATGAGCACAGTATCTGCTTCCATTTATTTGTGTCTTTTTCAGTTTCTCTCTTCAATGAGATAATTTTCTGAGAACAGTCTTTTGCCTCCTTGGTAAAAATTTTTTCCTAGGTATTTAATTGTTTCTGATACAGTTATAAATAGTAAAGTTTTCTTAGTTTCTCTTTCTGATAGTTCATTATTGGTATATAAAAACACAACTGACTTCTGAATATTAATTTTATAACCGCTACTTTCCTGAATTCTTTGATCAGTTCTAATAGTTTTTTGGTCGCATTCTTAGGGTTCTTTCTACATAGTATCATGTCATCTTCAGATAATGAGTTTTACTACTTCTTTACAATTTAGATGCCTTTTATTTCTTTTTCTAGTCTGACTGCTGTGGTTAAGACTTCCAATACTATGCTGAATAAAGGCGGTGAAAGGGGAGGTCCTCGTTTTGTTTCTGATCTTAAGGAAATCAGTTTTAGCTTTTTCCTGTCGAGTATGAGATTAGCTGTGGGTTTCTCATATATGACCTTTATCATGTTGAGGTAAGTTCCCTCTATTTCCGCTTTGCTGAGAGTTTTTATCCTGAATCAGTGTTGGATTTTGTCAAACGCTTTTCCTGCATCTATTTATATGATCATGTGATTTTTATATTTTGATTTGTTAACGTGGTATATCACGTTAATTGACTTGCAGACATTGAACCAACTTTGGACCCAATGAACAAATCCAACTTGATCATGGTGTATGATCTTCGGCTTGCTAGTTAAAGATTTTTGCATCTATGTTCATGAGGGATATTGACCTATAATTTTCTTTTTTTGTCATGTCTTTGTCTGGTTTGGGAATCAGAGTAATGGTGGCCTCATAAGATAAGCTTGGGAGCCTTCCCTCCTCTTGATTTTTTTGGAATAGTCTGAGAAAAATAGGTATCGGTTCTTTGGTAAAATTCACCTGTGAAGCCATTTGGTTTTTGCTTATTAGGAGTTTTTGATGATTGATTCGATTTTGTAAGTAGTAATCAGTCAGTTCAGATTTTCTTTTTCTTCTTGACTCTGTCTTGGGAGATTGTATGTTTCTAGGAATGCAGCCATTTCTACCAGATTGTTTAATTTGTTCACATGTAATTGCTCATAGTATTTTCTTCTAATTCTTTATATTTCTGTGGGGTCAGTTGTTACTTCTTTTTTTCTGATTTTATTTAGTTAGGTCCTCTTTCTTTTGTTCTAGTTGAATCCAGTTACAGGTTTATTAATTTTGTTTATCATTTCAAAGAACAAGCTTTTAATTTCATTGATCTTTTGCATTTTTTTAAACTCTAGTTCACTAATTTTTGTTCTGATCTTTATCGTTTCCTTCCTTCTGCTCACCTTGGGCTTTGGTTGCTGTTTTTTGTCTAGTTCTTTTAGACAAAAGAACTAGAGTTTATCTGAGATTTCTCATTTCTAGAGTTAGTCCAATTTTGCTCTGGATTCCCCTTGTGGGACTGCTTTCACTGTGTTCCATAGATTTTTGAGACACTGTGTTTTTATTTTCATTTGTCTCTAGGTATCTGCTGTTTTCTTCCTTGATCTCATTTTTAACTCATTCATTGAGAAGTAGCATGTTTTTTAGCCTCCATATGTTTGTGTATTCGGTTTTTACTCGTAACTGGTTTCTGGTTTCATACCATTGTGGTCATAGAAGATGCTTCATATGATTTCAATCTTAAATTTACTGAGACTTGTTTTGTGGCCTAACATGTGGTCTGTCTTGGAAAATGTTCCATGCGACTTGAGAAGAATGTCTACTCTGCTGCTTTAGGGTGACTGCTCTAAAAATACCAATTAAATCCATCTGCTCTAGTGCGTCATTTAAGCCTGTCATTTCCTTGTTAATTTTCTGTCTGGAGATCTGTCCATTGGTGTCGACGGGGTGTTAAAGTCCCCTCCTGTGACTGTATTGCTGTCGATCTCTCCCTTTATGTCGGTCAATATTTGCTTTATATATTTAGGTGCTCCTACGTTGGTGCATAAATGTTTACTAGGATTATGTTCTCTAGTTTAATTGATCTCTTTATCATTATGTAATGTTCTTCCTTGTCTCTTTTTATAGACTTTGTTTTAAAGTCTATTTTTTCTGGTATAAGTATTGCTACTCCAGCTTTTTTTTTTTTTTTTTCATTTCCATTTGCATGAAATATTTTTGCCATGCCTTTACCATCAGTCCACATGTGTCATTTGATCTGAAGTGGGTCCCTTGTAGAAAGCATATGTGTGGGTCTTGTTTTCTTATCCAGTGAGTACCCTATGTCTTTTAATTGGAGCACTTAATTTATTTACATGTAAAGTGATTATCGACAGGTACATATTTATTGCCATCACATAGTTATGTTCTTTTCCCCCTTCTTCTTAAAGAAGTCCCTTCAACATTTCTTATAATACTGATTTGGTCATAATGAACTCCTTTAGCTTTTTCTTGCCTGGGAAGCTTTTTACCTCTCCTTCAATTTTAATTAATAGACTTTCCAGGTAAATTAGTCTTGGTTGTAGGTCCTTGCTTTTCATCATTTTGAGTATTTCCTGCCAATCCCTTCCGGCCTGCAGTTTCTGTTAAGAAATCACCTGGCAGTCTTATGGGAGCTCCCTTATAAGTAACTAGTAATCCTCCTCCTGCTGTTTTTAATATTCTCTCTTTGTCTTTAACTATTGGCATTTTAATTATGCTGTCTCTTGGTGTGGGCCTGTTGGGTTCATCTTGTTTGAGACTCTCTGTGCTTCCTGGGCTTGTATGTCTATTTCGTTCACCTGGTCAGGGGACTTTTCCATCATTATTTCTGGGAATAGTTTCTCACTCTCTTGCTCTCTCTCTTCTCCTTCTGGTGCCTCTGTGATACAATGTTGTCACACTTGATGTCGTCCTGGAGGTTTCTTAACTTTTCCTCATTATTACTATTAATTTTTTGCTGTTCCATTTGGTGGTTTCTGCTACCTTGTCTTGCAAATCGTTTATTTGAGCCTCTGCTTTCTAATCTACTATTTATTTCTTTTAGTATTTTATTCATTTCTGACTGGTTCTTTTTAGTTTATTTGTGTGTGTGTGTGTGTGTGTGTGTGTGTGTGTTTGTGTGTGTGTGTGTGATTATTTTTCATGCTTACTATTTCTTTGTTGAAGTTCTCACTAAGTTCCTTTAGCAACCTTACAACCAGTGTTTTGAATTCTGTATCTGATAGGCTCCTTGCCTCCATTTCATTTAGTTAGTTTTCTCGAGTTTTTCCTATTTTTTTTTCATTTGGGACATGTTTCTTTGTTTTGTTTTGTTTTGTTTGTTTGTTTCATTTTGGCTGCCTGTCTGTGTTCGTTTCTGTGTATTAGATAAATCTGCCACATTTTGCAGACTTAACCAGGTGGCTTTGTGCAGCAGGTACCTGTGTCACCCATCGGCACAGTCTCCCTGGTCACCTGCACCAGCTGCCCCTCGAGTGTTCCTTGTGTGGGGTGCGTGCGCCCTCCTGTTGTGAGTGAGCCTTGACTGCTGTTGGCATGGCACTGGGTGAGGCTGACTCTCAGGCCGACTCGCTGTGAGGATTGGCCACACCTATAGCATATAAACTGCAGTGTGGCAGGTGACCCCACGGAGTGGGATTCTCCCCAGGGGGCTCGTGTGCTTGCTGAGACCACTCTTTGTGTGTGCCACCTGTGGGGCTAATCAGGTGGTGCTCTGTTGAAGGCTAGCACTAGCCACCAGGTGTGTTGGTTCTGGCACTCCTTGGAAGAGGCTCCCTTATAAGCCAAGGTCAGCTGCCGCCTGTGACCACCCAGGGCCACCTGGTAGGAGCTACAAAACTATCCGTGGCTGGTCGCTGCTTGCTCTGGACCTCGAGGCACATGGGAGAGGCCACGCAGTGCACTCAGCTGGCTGCCACCAGTACTGAGCTTGGGGAAGCTCAAGTGGAGGCCTAGAGAACTTCCCACAAGGCTCGGCAGCTGAGGAGTCTCGGGCGGTATGTGAATGGGGTGAGCCAAGGTCTCAGGAAGTCACGAGGGGGGTTGTGTGGGGTTCCCCAGGTTAGTTCAGATTTAGACTCGGTGCCAGTGCTGGGCCTGTGGTTGCTTGCAAAAGTCTCAGATCACACCGAGGCCAGCTGCTGCCCGCCCCAGGCCTGCAGAGCCCAGAGATCTGTTCAAGAAACACTGTAGCTCAGGCCAAGGCTGGTTTCCCCTCCTGAGTTGTTCCCCATCCTGCGTGAGAGGCCTGTTGATGGCTGGTGAGGGTCCTGCCCAGAGTGCAGGGTGAGTGAGGCTCATTTCCCAGCCGGGATTATGCCTCTGACAGTGAGCCAATCGGGTGGGGCGGGGCCTCAGGGAGCCAGGGGTGGAGCCAGCGCGTCTCACCAGACCAATCAAATTCAGGCTTGGCCGAGGGGGCGGGGGCTCAACACGGCAAGGTGGTGCCGCCTGCAGGCTGCCGAGGAGGGGGGCCCAGCACAGGGACAAGGGTGGCGGACCCTTCAGCCCTCACCCTGAAGCCAACAGCTCCGCCTCTCCCCGAACGTCTCTGGTGCCTCCCGAGCTGCTGTCCCTCCGCCGAGCCCAGGGTGAGTGTCAGCGAGCGGGCGGTCTGTGCGCGGCCCTAAAAGTGATGTCTGGATTTCCAGGTTCTCTACGCCTCACCCGGGCGCTCGGAATCCCCATGGCGGTCAGGTTTTGTGGGGCCCCCTCTTCCTGCGTCTGGAAGCCTGGGCTGGGGATCGCGGTGTGGGGCTGGGACCCTCGCTCCTGGCGTGGGGGGCCCCACGGAAGGGACATCGCTCCCCACGCTCAACCTCTAGGCGCAGGTGCGGGGCCAGCCCGCTGCCGTCTCCGCCCTCCTACCAGTCTCTGCACGCCTTGTCTCTTAGGTATAGTTCAGTTCCACTGGGCTTCAGGCTGGTCTCCAGGTCGACCCTTCCATGACTCCGTGGTAATGCCCACGTGGTTGTGGGAGGAGGCGAGCACAGCGTTTACCTACCCGGGATCTTGTCCCGATCTTTCTAACAAAGTCATGTTTGATCTTTCTAACAAAGTAAAATATTTCAATATCCTTTTCAAACTGAGTGAAATAGAAACTTGTTTTTCCCTCTTTTTTTTTTTTTTTTTTTTCTGCAGTGCTGCTGCAATGCGTTTTAAAATGCTACAAGACCAGATATTGGTAAAACACATACACCCTTGGAATCAGATTTCCTATGTTTTCTGGTTCTACTGAGCACTGTTTGATCCTGGCTAAATTTCTTAATCTTCCTATAGCACTTCCTATAGTTTCCTCCATAGAGAAAATGCTGATAATAACAATACTTCAGTTATAGGTCTGTCACACACACACATACACACACACACACACACACACACACACACACACACACAGTAGGAAAAGTGTGAGCACACAGCCTGCCCTATAGTAAATGCTTGTATCATTAAAAAACACATCCCTGGCATATTTTCTTAAATCAAGGGAAGAGTGTGGGTTTTAAAAAGGCAGCAAAACTACTCTTTCCTATGCAACTCCTGTGCCTTGAATTTAAGTTCTAGGAGGCAGGACTTTTGCTCATTTTGTTGGTTTTGGACATATTTGTTTATCCCCAGTGCCAAGTAGTAAGGACTCCGTATTTATTGAATGTTAAATGAATAGGAAAAAGATTGTTTCAAACAAACGGTTACCTTTTAACACCACAGACTTCAGTTATTTCATTGTTTAACGTCCTTGTGACCTCAGTGTGGGTTGTAACAGGTGACATTTGTGTTGCATTTAGTCTGTGCTAAGTAC